>VZRL01004262.1:5009-16594 GCA_013397895.1 Origma solitaria | reverse complement strand
GTGAGTAGAGAAACAGTGTTTGTAGCAGAAGAATTGTGGCCTTGGACTGACTAAGAAAAGCCACATGCCTTGCCCTAGCCCGGATCTGTTGGTTGGATGGAGAGAGGGGGCAAATAGAGAAACAGTGTCTGCAGTAGAAGAATTGTGATGGACTGACCTAAGAAAAGCCCCACACCCTGCCCCTGCCTGGGAGTTGTTGGATAATTGGAAAGGAGGGGGAGGGGGTGAGCTGGGACGCAGTGCCTTAAGAGGGAAAAGGGGGTCAGTGAAGAAACGGTGTCTTAAGAGCTTATTTTTATCTCCAATTTATCCTCTGACTCTGTTAGATTGATAAATCACTTTTTTTTGCAACTTTAAGTTTCCTGCCTGCTTTTGCCCTGAATCTTGTGCGTCCCTTATCAGTGATCTTATCTCAACTCGTAAGTTCAGTGTTTTGTGTTAGTTTTTTCCTCTCCTCTGCATAGCTGCAGCAGGAGAGAGCATAGAAAGCAAACGTCGTAGGTGCCTGGCATTTAGCCAGGGTCAAACCCATGAGAGTCAGCACACCAGGAAGGAAGGGATTTTCCTCAAGGAAGGCAGTAGGACTGGCAATGGCTGTCACAAATGAGGGGGTAGAAGTAGCATAGGGCCTCCTACAGCAGGGTGATATGTATACAGCCAGCCTGATGTTTATGTATGGTTATTGGATGGAATTCAGGGCTCCTGTGGTTTGATTTTCTGTGAAAGTCATGAATAAAGCACTTTGAAGGATTTGCATATGGCTAAGACTTCAAGCTTTCCCTCAAAAGAGCAAGAGCTGTCGTCTGTCTGGGGTTCAGAGGAAGTGGTTGCCAGGACTGGCCACTGATTCCTCCAAACACGTGATAGATAGCTGAATATGGTGAGACAGACTTCTCATCTTTAACACAGATGATTACCCTAAGGGTTTTACTCTGTAAGTTTACTTTTCTCCCGCATAATTTTATCAGCCCCAGAACATATATATGTTTAAGAATGTAACATCCCTATGTGGGAAGAAAGCACCCCTAGTCCCATTCTTAAAGAAAGAGACAGCAAGGCACAAATAGAGCAAAACTACTCATCTAAAACAGGTAAATGATCCCTGGCTGAGCAAGGATTTGAACAAAGTACTCCAATTTCCCACTTCAGTGTTTTAACCATATATATTTTTTTTGTTTAAAACTGTACAAGACGACAGAACAACAGAGAGAGCACAAAGATAGAAACCAGTGAGGATGTACTAGAGGCTTTGTAACACCTCTGCTCTTCCAGTTAGAGCATGCATATTTCCACCCTGGGTAGCACTGCTTCATATAGAGGTAACAAAAAGCTATGGAAATTTTAAGAAGGCAGGTAAGAGTTTCCTTTCAAAACACCATTCAGACAGGATGAACCAGATATGAAGAGTGGTGAGAAGAAGACACAACCACCAGTGAAAATGAGAGAGACATATATTTGTACTGCGGACTAAAATAATTCTGAAATAGGAAGCCCATAGCTTTGTACCCAGGGTAGTTTTTCTAAAGCCTCAAGCCTGTTCCTTTTTGCATGATGAGTATCAGCTTCTAAAGTACATGGGCAGCATCTAGTGTTAGCAGAGGTACACTGCATATTCTGGCATCTCCGTGAACGGCTAAATATCTGGATTACTGACAATCAATCACTATACAAGAGTTTCCATGAAAACCAGCTCTTCTTACCTCTGGTCAGATGATGCGTCCGAGAGACCAGATAGGCATTACCACAAAAGGCATGCCTCATGTATTTGCTTCCTTTTTCTTAATGCCTGACTGCTGTTAGTGGTCAGTTGTGTTGGTGAACATTTTAAACTTAGTAAAAAACAGTTCAGAATGTTGAGAAAGCAGGTTAAAGGTACAGCATCAATTCAGAAGTGATGTTTTTTAGACAAAGAAGATTCTAATCCATGTGAGTATCCCTGTATCTGCTCTGGGAGCCATCCAGCAGCCATGCTTCCAGCAAGCTATAGATGGTTCTCAAGCTAGGAGTAAGATAGAAATAGAAACGCTGTCATTGGCTTCCACTGGGCTCAGTGCAAGGAGCTGGTGGCTGCTGCTGCATGAGGACAAGCTGTTAGCTCCAAGCATCATGCTTGGCCTCTTCATAGCATCACCTGCAATTTTTCCTTCCATGCTGGACTTTCAAAGAGAGGAATAGAGTTATGTGAATTTGATATTCTTTTCACCTTGGCCTTTATTCTTGCTTTGACTCGAATCCAGGTTGCCAACAAAAAAAAAAATCTTTTTGTCATTCTACTAAGAAAATGCCTTGTGTTGTAGGTATGTGAAGGTAAGAGCATCTGTCCTATTAAGGTTAACCAAGGAGGTATTCAGTGCAAAAGGGAAAATAATTGAAACGGGAAGTGATAAGCAAGAACACATAAAGACAAACCTGACAGACAACAGACAAAAGATGATGCCAAGGATTAAAAATTTCTAGTTACTAATTCATGGATGATTGAAAGAAACTCCCAGGCCCAGCTTTGGAAATGGCCACCTTCATAACTGGTAAAAAGGGGGGGAAAAGAGGATTGTGAGGATTTGAGATGTTCAAGGGGAGAGGTGTGAGTGACTTAAGCAAAATTTACACAAGAATGTTTAGTGGAAGGGGACTGTGGAGAAACAAGATGAGGGGGTAGGCAGGAAGAGGTATAAAAGGGATTGCTTTGCTGGTCAGTACTCTCATCTGAACACACCCTGATCACTGAAGTTGGTCCTATCCTCTCATTAATTTTTTCCTTAAATATGTAAGGCGGTGGTCTTAGCCACCAGCCACCATGACAAGAACAGTCATGGCGAGCATCCTGAAAAACAGTGACTGGGAGGGAGAACAAAGCAGGTGAGGGGCTCAGCTCCAGCTGCAGGAGTGAGACCTCTAGTCACAGGCACATGTGAATGGCCCCACTTGCCATGGGGCAGAAGAGGCTCTGTATCTTCTGCCAGCACAGCAGAAGAGCTGTACTTCACTGGCAAACCTCAAGCTGTACCCGTCAGCAAGCAGAAGGTGCTGAGTCTGAGCACAGGCACCAAGTAGGAGCAGTGCTGGTGACTGAGGGGAGCTGTGCTTGTATGGGTCCTGTGAGATCAGCATGTGAGTTCTGGATCTGTTAAGTGAATTAAATAAATGGTGAGTATGAGACTTGTGAAGCGTGTAAAAGGATTCGGGATTCAGTGGGAGTGGTACAGTAGATTCAGGACCCAGTGGGACAGACAGAGGGTGGGCCATGGCAGCGTAAGCCACAACTATGTATGAACTGAGGCAGCGTGGGGGAGTGCCTGCACTTTCAGTAATGAACTTTCATCTTTACCAGCTGACAGACTTGGCTGTCTGTGCTTATGTTTAACATGAGCCCTGCATGTGGGTGCTATCGAGAGCAGCACCTCGTGTGTGTGGCTGGCCACGCAGTGCCCTCTGCGTGTGCCTGTCTGTCTGTCTGTCTGTCAGACACATAGCTCAGCTGTGCTATCAGTTGATTCTGCAAATGGGAAAGCAGAAGCCACATCCATCAGTCTGGGACATAGGCCTCTGGACAGACTTCTGGGTCCATGGACCAGGCAGGAGGCATCCCCAGGACCTGGAGCTCCTAGAGGTGGTGGCCACTGCTTAACGTGTGTCTGTGCATTTCAAGCCTGAATTCTAACTCACCTCTTTATCTCCCAATTTAAAGACTGGCCTCATCATATCAGAGGATATAAAATTCACTGAAACCTCTTTCACCCTTTTTTGCTAGTCCACTAGTCAGTCTGGATTGAACCCTAATTCTTTTGGATATGAGGAATCATGCATTAACAGATTGCCCAGAGAGGCCTGGCAGATCATGTGCAGCAAGGCAGAGATGCTACAGAGACTTCTAATGCATTAGAAGTTTTCCACATAAAGAATGTATGTTTTTCCACATAAAGAACAGAGATAGGCTTCTCTGGTTTTACACCACACTTACTCTGCATTAAAAAAAAAAGCAAAACAACAATAACAACAAAACCCAAACCAAACAAAAAAACCAAAACCAAAACCACCAAAACAACAACAAAAAAAACCACCCCAAAACCAAAAAACCCAAAACAAAACAACAAAAAAAATCAGAATAACAGATCAAGAAATGCAGTTGCCAAATTGCAAACAAAAAGAAATTTCAAAACAAATTTGAGTTTTAATGAAATTCAGGTGAAAGAAATTCCATGTAGAACTTGAACACATTACTAGAGAAAACAACCTGGACCAAACAGATAACAAATTCAGTAAAGCACTGGGCATTTGAAGAACATTCACCTTCTTTTTAGCAGTTGCCTCTGAAATTTTGGAAAGGGTTGGTTTTTTCGTCCATTTTCAGGCCATAAACCAATCTCTGTACTGTACTTCATCACTGACACCATGATTCCTGGGCTAATTGTTATGTGTTTGTTCACAGTGGTACACCTAAACACCCCATGGAGAATCAGTTTCCATTCCTGCTGACTAGGTGATGAACTGCTGAGACAGCATTTCTCAGCTCTTCCACAAACTGCTCTGCTTACCTAATTTCCTCTATAAGAAATTAGGTAAGTAGAGCTTTTGGACTCGAAAAAAGGTGATGTTTTCAGAATACTCAACATAGCTGGTTTTCCTCAAATTTGAGTCTTACTATAGAAAGCAATTCCAACATTACAGCTTTACATCGCAAGCAGATAAAGAGCAACTATACACACAATAATCAAGAAATAAACAATGTCGTGAATTCTGCTGAGTGTAGTACTTTTACTTTGTGTAAGCTTCTCCACATCCAGACAATTTGAGCTTCAGGCTTGAAAAAGCATGAGCAAGCTTGAAGAGGGTCTTCTGCCAGCCCACAACCCTTCAGCAAAATACAAATTGATGCTAGGCAACCTTTGGTGATTTCTGTTGCAAAAACTCTATTTTCTTGTATCACCATTAACATGAGCAAACTTCACCAGAGCAACACTGGTACAAGACACTTTCTAGAGAATAACTTCTTTTGCAAAACACTAATTTCATTATTATATTCTAGTTCCATAGGTAGCAGTGCAAGCTGCAAGAAGAAGGTACACAGCACTGCAAGAAACCCAAGCAGCACTGCGTGGCATTTAAGAAACTGGCGCTCGTATTGTGGGGAAAGCAGCCTGTGCACATGCATGTTTCACAAGAGCCTGGGTACAGGATGTTGGTGTAGTAATGAAGTTCCCCAGCATGGGTGGGGTGCTGGCACAGCAGCAAAGTGCTTGGAAACATTCAGTCCCCAAGAGAGAGGGCTGCTATACTTGCATTACATTTTTTTTTGACTTCCTTTCCAGGATAGGAGACTGATATCCAAGATTCTTTTTGCTTATAGCATTTCTGCTCCAGTACTTTTAATGGCCTTTGTCAATTTTATCCACTAAGGCGTGAGTTTATATACTTGAAGCTGTATTGGCAAATAATTATCCAGTTTGCTCCAACAGTCCAGCACAAAAACTTCATGTGCCTTCCATGTGGAACAGATCCAAACACACACTGGAAGGCATCAAAGAACTGCCTTACCTGCTACCAAGCTCTGGGGTGGGCCAAGTGAGTTTATGCTTATAACATTCCTCTGCGTTAAAATCAGACATACAAAATGCATCTCCTGGGCCGACTTAAAAAGCCAGGTGGACAATCACAATATTGTAAGGTGTAACTGCATGCAGCCGCACATATATTGCAAAGCAACTTGAAAAGACAGTGGCTTATTTTATTCTGCTGCTAATTTGAACACAATCAAAATATATTCTTTAGAAAAAGCCACCACCACAGAGAGGATGTCTCCCTAGTCAACTTTTCAGAGGGGGTTAGGAGGCCACCAGGAGGAGCTCTGGTTCCAAATCCCGTCCAGCAGAGAGCTGAAAACAGGTTTTAACCAACTTTTTGATCTCAGATCTACTGCCTCTGACCAAAAAGGCAGTGGCTCTGCTCCATTTTTTCTTGGGACTCCAGAAGCAGTTCCTCCACTGGGTGTCCACCTGTGGAAAGCTGGTCCCTTGACCTCTCACTGGTACTACCCAGCTGCTGCTGGGTGGAGGGAGCAGAGAGGACAATCAGCAATGACTGGTCTGGAAGAAGAAGTGAGGGATTGGAACCACTAGTTTAGTTCATAGGTATCAACCCAAGACCATGAGACCCTCAAAAATGTCTTTATTTGATTACTTTGCAGAAAGACTCCCAGGATGCAGGCACACAATCCATCACAATTAAGTACATTTCTATTTCTCTGATAGTCAGGCACTTGAAAACAGGCTATAAAATGAGTTACACCACCAGAACTGAATTACCCATAGTGCTACTTCAGGCTTCTGGTATTTCTCTAAGTTTTATAACCGCTCTTTCCTCATGCCAACCTAAGAAAAACATTGATGGTTGTTTCACTCATCTCAGTTACCCTCACAGAGATGAAGCTCAGGAGCAACCATGGAGGAGAAAACAAAGGGAAAAGCCAGCCCGGGGTTATTTTACACAGCAGCCTCATAATGGAGAAAAGAAATGAAAACTCTGCTTCAACCACTTTCTCCAAGTGCTTGCAGTGCTCTTTGGATCTGTGCCACACTTCATCATGCAATTCTTAAGGACAGAGGACAGTGGGAGGAGAATCAATACCAAGGCATTGTTTAGCAAGTGCAGGACACACTCTGGTGTGACATTTTTGGTGGCCAGAAGTGCTGCTAAATACACAAGTACATATGTGAGGATGATGAACAGGCTGTTCAGAGAAGCTGTAGGCGGCCCAACCCTGGAAGTGTCCAAGGATGGGGCTTTGAGCAACCTGGTCTAGTGGAAGGTGTTCCTGCCCAGCGCAACGGGGTTGGAATGAGATGGTCTTTAAGATCCCTTCCAAACCAAACCATTCTACAATTCTATGTGCCCAGTTTGTCAGGCCTGCAGTGCATTTTTGTGAGTAACATACATTTCATAAAATCTGCTCCCTTCAGGTCACACTCAGGTGAAGGAAAACAAGCTCCAGACCCACCAGGTCTATGACCAGTGAAAGATCAATCAGAGAGAGAGAGAGAGGGGAACACACATCATCAGGCTGTCTGCTGTGAAAGGCAAGGAAGCCAGGACACATTCAGGTACCTGAGGTCTTGCAGTACTCCATATAAGAAGGAATACACAATGAAATGGTGCTGTGTTCGACTCCAGTCCAGATCTATGTCATTCCCCACAATGCTGCTGCTGCTAACTGTGACATTTAGCCTCTCCTTTCTCTGTTTACCTCAGCAAACAGAGGCTGGGTTCAGGTTCAGTCCTTCTGGAAGGTGGACTGAAATTTGAGATCGAGAGATGAAAAGGCTGCTAGGAAAGCTGTAACCTTCTGTTGTTCCTCCTCCAATGTGCTGTAGAAGGCTATGAAAAAGAAGTACTTTTTATAGGCAGTTGAAAACGCAGTGAAGCATGTGTAAATGCACAGGAAAGGAAACCTGAAGGTTTGTTGTCTCATCGGGGCAGGTGATTGCTACGTTTCCAAGTTTATAAGCTCAACAGATCGGCTCCAAGTTCACCCATGGATGAAACTTAGGAGAACTTCTCAGGCAATGAAATCCCCCTTAAGGCAGAGGGAGGGATATTGCTCACAATTTGAGTAAATGTGATCACAAGAGGATGTCCTGTACAAATACTGAAAATTTATCACCACTTCCAAGCTTCTTACATTCAACAGTCAACAACACATATACTTCATGCGGACAGGAAGGACTTAAAACAATTTGGAAAGTCTGAACAATTAACTCAGTAGAAAGGATTGAAACTATTTCCTAGAATGAAGTCTAATTGTGCAAATCACCTCTTGAGAACTTATTTTGGAAGACTCCAACAGGATGATTTGTGAAGTTGCCCTGGAATTTCTTTTTTCTTAAATGTACATTAGTTGCCCTTATGAGACTTGTCTGGACATTGGAGATTCAGGGATACCCATAATAAATAACATCAAACAGACAGCAGAAGCATTCTGTTCACAAGTTTTCACCATTTTATTCTATTGTAGTTGATGTCATGAACCTTAATATGTAATCTGGAGCCCTAACAAGCAAGAATTAAAAGCATTACCAGTAGAGACATAAAATACCAACCCCTCTTCTCCAGCTGTGCTTATATGATGAAAATATTCTGGTCTAATAAACAAGTCAGTGGTGTGTAAATCTTCTTACAAGGCACTGAAAGTGAAAAAGATGTAATTTAGTTAGGCTCAAACAGCTGAACAACAGCTATGTTATAGCAACATTATAATCTCCCCAAAGCATTATGGGATAACACAAAATCATTCTTCTGCAAGAGAAGGATAAATAACACTTTCATTAAAATATCTTCTCCTGTATTGGGCAGGTCAAACCAGTTAATAGTGTTAATGATCCAGACTCAGGAAAAGGAGGCAGTTTAAGAACATCCCAAAGAACGGGTGTCCCACTCATAGTCTTCTATTTATTTTTCTGCATAAATTTCTTTTTTTTTATTTTTATGGCAGGAGTTCTGCAGCTTGGATCCCCAGGTGTTTCAATGAAGCATCATCACATGTGCAGTCAAAGTCAGCAGCGGTAGGAAGAAAGAATGGGAAAGCTGGGAAGCACTGCTGGTGTCTGTGCGAGTGCTACTGGAGCGTCCATGTCCCCGGGGCCGGGGCTCGACCGTGATATAGCCATTAATGATGCGGATCCGGGGAGGAGGGTCGGTAGCACTGCAACAGAAGAGGGAACATCAGTCCTGACACAGCCCACAACTGCCCAACATCCACACAGCAGCAGATGGTCAGCCTCTGTGCCCCACTGTCATTTTTCTGGGTGCATGGGAAGGGTCTCTTGTACAAGTTACACTCTCACCAAAAGTCTGTGCGTCCTAAATGGCAGACTGCTGTCTTGTCCCTTCCTCAGAGTGTGGGCAGCTCCCACACCAACCCACAAGGATGAGGGTGCCACCCTGCCACACTGTGAAGTAGACTGGAGGGGGAACAGCAGAGACTGAGGAGGGTGATGACAGCACCAAAGCACCTGCCCTGTCTCAAGTCTACCCAGCCTGCCCGTTGCTCCCACACAGTCAGTCAGGTGGGTAAGATGATATTTCTAGCCTCTTTCAGCTAAGCAGAAAATATATAAGAACAAAAGAAGTGCTGCTGCAGAGGGGCATCACTGCAGTGGCACTTGCTGAGCACAACTGGAGTGAGGCACCTGTTCTCTGAGTACATCTTCCTCAGCCACGCTTTGTGCATCTCAGTGTGGACCCACCTTGTTTCTGTACTGTAAGATCTCTTCCACAGGTCAGGAATTACAATGAGTTTACACAATATACTTTTAGCAGAGGAAGAGTGGCTTCCAGAAACACATCCTGGACCACCACATTCCAGAGTATCTCCCAGTGGTAGTGAGTACTCTGGCATGGTGATGAACAAGACCGGATTGAGAGCCTACCTGACCTCAGCTCCTGTTATGGCAATACGTGATGGAGGAGAGAAATTTGTGTGCTCCAGGCTGCTAACACCAACTGACCTGAACTGGGGGAGATCACACCCCACGGCAGGCCAAGAGCCAGAAGGGTCAGATACTATGTGGGCTGTTGTTCTCTTTGGCAGCGGACTGAAAGCAATGCTTGACACCACAGCTTTAAGACTGACATACCCCTCAAGACTGCTTGGTGCTGTGTAGAACCTGTAGACAAATTTGGACAAAACTAAGACCAAGACCACCTGGCAAATAAAAAAACTAAGTAATTTCTTCTGCACCCAATCCCCAGCTGCTGTGCATGCTTCTTGTTTTATTTCAGCCCACTAACCAAAAATGCTTTGGGAAATTGAAGGCAAGCAGTATCCTTTTTAAAAGCACTTTACTCTTCCTTACCCAAAAGGCTCCCCAGAACATCTGAACAATAGCCGGAGAGAAGCCAGCTGGCAGCACATCAAGGAAATACAGCTGCCAGCTGATGCATACAGGGGCACAAACCAAGGTCAATCTGACAAGCCCACTGCAACACTATTAAATCACTTGAGCCACACCTTTCACATTTTCAGGCTCACAGGAGGAATCACAGAATTATTTAGGTTGGAAAAGATCTTTAATGTCATCCAGCCCATCTGTAAACCTGAAAGCTGTGAATCGCCCATCCATAAGAACCCTGACAGCTTTACCCGTGCCTGCGCTCCCTGAGGAATGGTTAGAGCCAGGGCTGAGGCTCCCAGTCAGACATGCCCTGCACACACAGTTTGGCGCAGAGGCGCAGGATCTCCTCGGGAAGAGATGCCACGAGGTGGGGCTGTGAGCCCAGCGCAGCATTGGCGCGGGCGCTGCAGCACGGCGAGCGCAGGCAGCCCGGGTTTACAGGAGCTCAGCGCACGCACGGGCCCGGCTTGTGCCTGAAGGACAGCTGCCTTCCCTCGGCGTGAGGGCGCACTCATCTCCCGGGCATCGTTTGTCATTCCCAGCACTCCCATGCAACAGCTCCGTCCCCAGATGTTTAAGCTCCTCTCTGCTACTAAGGGCTTGCCTCTACAAAGCACCTGTCACCCAGCGCTGGGTAAGATTCCAGCACAAAGGATGACTTAAATAGTAGGGGAGGAAAGGAGACATAAAAAGAAGAAAAGGAAAGCAGCGTTTGTTGCTCCCAGATTTATGCAGTAGCTTCCTAGGCTGCCATAATTTGTTTTGCTTTTGTCTCACTACTGCCTGGCAGAACTTGAAATCCAGTATGCAGCCCTAATGTACCTTCAATTCAGACACAGCAGCACGTCTTCCCATCTTCCCTTGTCTTCTGAAGACACTGATATTGCAAATGCATGGGTATCTTACAGTCACTGCCCACTGACTTCCCTGAGCTTTGTGGGAACCACTGCGTGTGAAACACTGAACATGGCACTGTGGAGGCAGGGTGGGAGATTAAGACAGACATTCCTTAGCATTTCCACTCAACCGACTATCAACAGGAACCCCAAAAATGCATTCACAATCAGCTAGTATCAACTACATTAATAGAAACTAAATGGCAAAGAGACAAAAGTCCAGTGTGATCAATATAGCATTTGTTATAATTAGGGAATCTTGGCTGGTGTGTAGGTCTGTCAATGGACATGTTACATGAGCATTTGTTTCTCCTTGTCTCCCAAACACTTATACTAATATTGAAGGAAGAAGCAGAGAAGGGAGTGTGGTCTAAAAAGTCTGAAAATGGCTGAATGTCTCAAACACAGCAGCAGCTGCTGCAGACACTTGCAGCCAGGCTGAGCCATGTGTCACTCATAGTAGTGGTACAACTGGGATCCAGGGACATGATAGGAAAGGCACAGGAGAACCCTGCTATACTCAGTAACTTGGGGAGCAGGGAAAAATGTTCTTCCAAGGGGAAAAAAACCAAAGAATGTACTTAATTTCAAGATCTATCAGACTTCTCCCCATCACCCTAACCTGTCTGGTTGTTTCTGGTATCACAAAACTTTAATGCCTTCAATCTGAGTATGGCAGGGATACAATCAGACACACAAAGTACAAAAGAAAGCAGATTTGGGCATGTGTGTTATCTGACAGAAGGGAAACATTAAGGTTTATACCCAGCCACAGGCCCAAGTAGAGGTGTGAGAGAAATTGGCT
>VZRL01004259.1:1141620-1255867 GCA_013397895.1 Origma solitaria | reverse complement strand
TCAGGCTCAGGGACAGGGTTAGGCTCGGGGACAGGGTCAGGTTCGGGGGTACTCTCAGGCTCTGGAACAGCCTCAGGCTCTGTAGCAGCATCCCTAGTCTCTGGGGCAGCATTCCTATTCCCTGGGGCGGCTGTTAGAGTGGTTCTCCAGGGCAGTCTCTCCCTTTCTCGGAATGTAAAAAGGGATAGACTTATCAGCAACGCCAACCACTGTACGACGTTATTAGCATTTAGAGAGTATATGAACTCTCCAAACCCTGGTGGGGTAGGCTCAAAGAAAGGGGTGAAGGATTGAGAAAAAACTCTCCCTGGTGTCATCTCTTCACAAAAGGTACCATTACCGAACATACTCCAAAAACATGTACTCATGGTGTTAAAGCTCTGTAACCAAGTGCCCGCCGCTTAAAGGAAACGGAAAATCCTTAAATTTCTCAGCTTATTGACCCATTGTGAGAACTGGATAGCAGCCACCATAGCCTTAGTTACAGGACCCATGTTTAGATAGGGAGCTGCAAATGGGAAAAATGTGGCCACGAGAATGTGCCATCCAAACCAAGGTATGCTAGACCACATGGTGCCGCTTAATGAGGTTTTTATGTTCAGCACACTAAAAATGGGTCTTCCAGAAACTGTTATTCCTTTTGCACCTTTTTCTCTCAATGCCCTCGAGCCCCACGTTGGGCGCCAAAATCTGTCTTCGTTTGAGAGACAGGTGTCAGCTAAGGAAGGTGGGAACCTTCCTTAGAACAGAGAATGTGAACCCCCTTCCCTCCGAATTATTATAATTTTAGAATCAAGGGCTCTCAGGCAAAGGTATGGGAAAAGGAATAAGAGTTTTTTTACTAGTATCTATAATGAGATAAACAATCAGTAACAAAAAGAACAGTGAACAAAGTAAAAAAGGTAAACAAAACAAAAAAAACCTCAGTGGCAAATGTCCCTGGGCTGCCAGGCGCTTTCCCGGTTGGTGCAGTCACGGTCACGGCCAGCAGGGGCGCTGTTGGGCTCCCAGCCCAGCAGGGCAGGTGCGATGACTCCCGGGGAGCTGCAGATGGCGCTGTGGCGTGAGGTTGGATCTGTGCCGCGCGTGATGGCAGACGGGCTGGAGCAAGGTGGAGCGCAGATGGACGGGGCACAGCAGAGAGCCCAGAGCCGGGAGATGGAGTGGCCGGGTCAGCACACCCAGGCCGGCCAGCAGAGGAGGCGGCAGGAAAACTCCGCAGTTAGGGCAGGCAGAGGGCGGGGTGGTGGCAGGCAGGGCGCCGGGCGGCAGCAGCAGGCGGGGGTCCCGTTCCACTGCAGCGCAGCTGGGAGATGCACCCTCCCGGAGGGGAAAAGAGGATTGGAGTCCCGTGCCCCGAGCAACTCACTCACTAGGTAGAGAAAAACTAGTGCAGAGCTGGGCTTCTCTTTTCCTGCAGTCGCAGCCAAAAAAAAAAGCAGACCGCCGTTTTTTTCCACTCCTCTCTCTTCCGAATCCCGGCGAGGAGTGAGCTTATCAGTTCCCAAATCTCTTGTTCCCGTCTCCGCCCAGCCAGAAAGTCTTTGTCTCTTTTGTGATAGTAAAGGGCCTCTAAGTACCGATCGTTAGTTACCTGGCAACAGAATGGTAAAAATTCCACTCCTCCCCCCCAACCTCCAACAATGAGCCAGGGCAAGACTTTTCTAGACATCTATGCTGCTATTGTCAACTTCAAAGTTAAGTACACTCTGCTCTGCTGTTACCTCTCATTCTGAAATTTGCTTTCCATTGAACAAAAAGCAAGACTGGGAGTTTGACTGGAAGTGTATCATCTTTATTTGTATAGACTGTCTGATTTCTATCCTTTTGTGCCCATCAACTAAGGGTGTGTCCAAATGTTTCCATTAGCAGCAAGCTAAATCTCATTGGATGAACAGGAAATAAAGTAGATTAACACTGTCTGTCACTGCATATTAATTTCCAGTACCCTTTTCTAACTTTCTTTTTCTGTCTTCCACCACTTCAGCAATACACTCTCTGATCCACCAACATGTCAAACATGTAATGCACTCGGATGCTCTTGCTACAAGCTGTGGGTTGGTGTGTTTGTTTGCAGTTAAGCACACATACACCGAGAGGATTTACTGGTTATGGCTGGGGTGATCAGCAGTGACAAGATTACACCAAAAATTTTGAACACATCATTGATGAAATTATCAGTGAGGCTTTAGACATCAAAGACAGCCTTAAACACATTGCCTCTAAATGTCAGAAAAAGACTGGGCTTGAGGTCAAACATTGCAATCTAGGGCTGTTCAAAAGAAAACCCACAATGAGGTGTTGTGTCTGTCACTCCTTACGAGAAGCACCAGTCTCAGCTGTGTGGCACTACATTTTCCCGTTCTGTCAGGTGATGTATTATTTTTTGCCCTCAGCTTCCCTCCTTTTTGGCATTGATGACTTTCTGGAGGTGAGACATCACAAAAGAATTGTTGGGAGTGAATTTCTGAATCCAGGCCATTCAGAGAGCAAAGCCATGTGTTAAAGCATTAAGAAAATAACATGCATTAGGTGTGCTCGGGGGGTGTTGCTGCCACCAGCCACCCTTTCACACTGAGCATCACTGCCACCAGGGTCCCCACTTGCCCCGCCAGCCTGGAGCAGCCACTGCACCCATGCCTGGCTCCTTGACAAGATGTGATTTTGAAAAAGAGCCATGGGAAAAACGCCCCACTTCAAATGACCACAAGCCATTGTCTGTGGAGTGGAAACAAGAGGCTCCATCCAATCTCTCTTTACGTTGCATGCTCCTCTGCGCTGGAGCATTTTTTGTTGCACTTTTAGTAGCTTTCCTTTGCCAACAAATAACAAGCATTAAGGATAGAAAAACAATAAAATTACATGAGGAGAGAGCAACAATCAGTACCCAAAGATAAACATCAGCAATAAACACTTGCAGCTGCCAGCCCTACAACATATATAAATGACAGGGCGCGCATGAGGGAAGGAGCAGAAGTGGTGTGTGCAGATCCAGGGAGAGATGGTGCAAAGGCTCCTGGCAGAAACTTGGGAAAGCCCACGCAGTTCGAGAATGCTGGAACCACAAATAGCCTACGCAGGAGAGACGACTATGCCCAAATGCCACATCACTGTGAGTCCCTTTGACTTCTTGGACCTGAAAATCAGGCTGTAGGATTAATGTGGTGTGTCAAATGTCCAGGAAGGAAAAGTGGCACAAATGTCATAAAGCTGACCCTCTGAGGGCAAAAAAGGAAAAAAAAAATTATTTTTTCTCTCCGTGATATTGAAGTCTAGTCTACAAATAGAATAAAGTACTTTATGTTTATGGGGAAAGAGGAGCTTTGCTAGGTACTCACTAGAGATACTTTTCAGTTTAGTATTCACTTCCAGATGGCAGGTCTTAGCTTTGTCATTCTTCTCCCAGTTTCAATACTGTCCCAATCAAATCTCAAGTTGCTACTACTTTGAGAAGGAATATTTTTAATCTGGTTAAAAAAACAACATTTCTTGCATCCAATTGGTTGGAGAAAAAAAAGAGCTTGCTCTTTGGTGCTGTTTTGAAGTCTGGGTGGTCCAGCAGAAGAGGAATGTGATGGGCTGAATGCAGGTGACATGGTGAGGAGCACATGATGAACTCAGTTTACCCAAGCTGCTCAGTACCTGGCAGCTCAGATGGCCCCTGTGGCCAGAACCAAAATTTCTGGGCCAGCTCCCTGTTTTTCTTTTCTTTCTTTGGTCTTTGGTGTTTGATATTTTTTGTTTTTTTCTTTTCATCTTGTTTTACCTGTTGACACTAACATGCAGTTTCACAACTATGGAAAATTTCAGCTTAACTTTCTACATCTGAGAAGTGGTGGCTGGCAACAGATATTCTCTGGGGTACAAAACCCCTACATCAACTGTGCCCTGAAGTAAAAGTTTGGTGTTTTAACTGCTTCCCTGCTGTTAAAACTTATGAGCACTCAGCTTAACAGCCCTCTCCCTAACTTTGCTCCAGAGTTACAGCCCAAACACTACCATTCTGCAGCTGACAAAGACCATTTGGGAATGATTAATTTGTTAAAGGGATTAAGGGAAGTACTACAATGAGGAGAGGTTTGAGTTGGTGTCTAAGGATCTCTTTTCCAGACAGACACAGGCACTCTGTCAGTGGAGAGGTACTATTGCTGGATAGGTCAGGTGTGCTCAACCGTGAGGACCACTGCAGATAGTGTAGGGCAGACATGGGGATCCTGTTGCCCTCAAACACTCCAAATAGACAAGTCCTCTTTTCTCAGCATCTGGAAACTCAGAGGAAAAACAGAACTATCATCCATATGACAGGGGATTTGTCATGCACAGACTTTAGGTACAGCTTTCATGGAACAACAAGAGGATTTCATCTGATTCAAGGCATCACGTGCTATGGAAAAACATTATAGCTTGTCCAAGACAGAGCAGTCCGTCTTTAGCTCAAATTGTTGCTTTGATAAAGAGGCATGGATGCAAAACTGTGGAACAAAACCTGCCATCGACTTTAACGCAATGCTAATATGAAATGGAAAAAGTAACTCCTGATGAAATTTAAGGACTGCCATAATGAGGAAATATTTTCACCTTTGATCAAATAGAAATTGTGCTTTTCAGTACTTGAGACAGACACAACTAAGCTTGCACAGCAGAAAACTGGACAGCACTTTAAAAATACTTCAAGCACGTTTTCATTGTTGGCTATGTTGGTCCATTAAATGTGTTTCGGTGTCTCTGGAATGAGGCTTTTATAATTTTTTTAAAGCTGATAGCTCAGAGATGTGACGTTTTTAGGGCCAGACAACAGATTAGTGGCAAAGATGTAGAAACAGCATCCCAGTTCACTTAGGTGGCCTAAACTACCTTTCTGATTCAATCTTTTGTGATCTTACAGCCCCGTACCTAGTGCATTTTGCCCATTTTTCTCCAACATTATACTAAGCACTCAGGGAAAAAAACAGAAGTTACTTCACATATTGATTTGTCTCTTTAAACTGGAAGTTGTTTTAGTCAGCTCTTCAGAGTGTCTATTGTTTCAGTCTTTTTTTGCCTATTTACGAGGTTTTTTTCAACTAATCCAGTGTCCCAGTTTTAGCAGAAACCAGTGGCATAGCAATCCTGATGTTAAATGGAGTGTTATAGACTACAGGATGCAGTTCTATTCCTGCATGAAAAACTGCCAGTCACTTAATCTCTCTGTGGGAGTCTGGTGTAGCAGAGCAACACCTGAGCTAGCCTTAAATTAGCAGAGTGTGACAGCATCAGCACATGAACTGAGGCAGCACAAGGCTCAACACTGGCTGGGAAGCTTATGTTTGGTATGGAGTGGAGCCCTCAACAGTTGTAGTGAAAGGAACATACAATTAATATCTCTGTTTTATAAAACATTGTCCTTAAAATCTCATTACACTTCGTATTGCTAGATAAAATTGGATGAATGTCATGTGCACTTCCTTTTTGAGTCTGGAAATGGAGAAGTACAGTGAAGTACTGACTAAGGAACTGATGGTCTGATGCTTCAGAAAGCCAGCACACACAGCCTTACCCTTCCTTTCAGGTCATAATTAGTACAAGACTCTAGGACAAGCCATTGTGGGTCATATACACATGAGGAAGTTGGAAATATTCAGCTCTGCCTCATCATTTGCTGTGCACCCGTGCTGAGTGTCACTCGGCTTAGCCACAGAGAGCCCAGCCTGGAGTACTTTATTGCCAGGCATCAGGAATGGCCCACGCACAAAGAATCTGATTGAACTTTTCAAACATCAGATTAACATTCAGTTTGATGCTTCATGGCTGCATTTTGTGGTTTGTTTTCTTCCTAAGAAAGAGGCAAGATGCCCATAAGTGGCCTTAGTTCACCTTCAAGAATCATGAGAAACCAACACCAGGTTTATCAACCATCTCAAGAAAGATCAACAGTAGTCCATGTTCGAGAGGCTCCTCGCACATTCTAGTATGTCATCTAGGGCATGTTAGGATGAATCATGAAATTTAAACCTGGCCAGTTGTCAATAGATCATCTGTAAACAAGTTACAATAGTTTCAATTTTCCCAAGTGAACTTTTAATAAATGCTTCCTCCTCCCAGTGAAAAAGTAAATAAACAAACTGAGCTTACAATAGACGTCTTTTAGAAACACAGACAGTAAAAGAGCATTACATTTTTGTCAGATACACTTTTTGCCACTGGGACAAAAGGCAGAATTTCTGTCTTTTACTCTCTCTCTGACAAAATGCCCTGTTTAAATGCTATTGAGATGCATGATATAATGAAGTTGTTTTATCCCCATCAGGGAAAACTCATATCTCTACTGGAGGTCATACCACTCCTTGAAAGGAAAATAGGCACTATGTTTTCAAGCTGTGAGAAAACACATCTAATAATTTTTTACTAGCTCATCAGGATAGTTAAATACTGAAGTGATAATGAAATGATCTCATAACTTTTTGCTCTTGGGTTATGACAGACCAGTCAACAAAATTAAACAGTTCTACTATCACACGGGAAACAACTCCTGCTTTACAGTAACTGGAAAGAAGCACTATTATTAACTTCACAAAAGCTGCAGTTCTACAGCAAGGAGCGTATCTCCAGCCATAATGCTTTCCAGCAAAAGACACAGCCGTGGTGAGTCCCTCTCTCTGGCCTTCTAGGTGGTCTTTTCTTCAGATCTAAGGATAGGCCTGTCAGAGTGATTTATGGCACTTATCCATGCCTCTGTGTTTTCTTCCTCGGCTTTGGGTCAGCTCTGGTCTCCAGCACTCTGTGGTTTTGTTCTTAACATGTATTCAGTAACCGCACAGACCGAGATTTTGTTTCCCTACATTTGTGTTTTCTTTCATTCTGCCTGTCTTGGAGTTTTCAATAACACTCATCACCACAGGATAATACTTCCATATTTCATCCATCAGTAAAGCTTACGTTAATCATGTGCCACTAGCAGCCCTCTCTCCTGGCTCGTGTTTACACACATGCACACAAACTCAAACTAAAAATGTATCATTGCATTACTGCTAGTTCCAGGTCCTGGTGCCCACCGTGCTTGATCCACATCCCATTAAAATCGGTAGGAAGCTTACCATAAATATTAACAGGAATTTTAATAAGCCCATTTTAGCTAATGTGGGGATGGACTGAGTTCTGCTATATGGTGCACAGACCATATAGCTGTGCAGATAAAGACCACTTCTGTGCTTCTCCTTGCATGCACTTGCACAACATGAAGGGCTGGTTACCAATTTCTGAGAGAAAAACAGCCTGAGCAGGGCTGTGGCAGGAAGAAACTATCTGCTCCACATTCCTGGGGCACTTTGGTCACTTCATCATAGCGTAAGCAAAATTCCTCCAGGACTTGGATTGCACATCCCTCCAGAATGTGGGAGCAGCAGCGAGTGAAACACAAAGCAGAGCCCATAGCCTGGGACTCCGTCATATGATCATCTTCTCTTATACTTGGCTCGCTAATAATAAATCACACATCACTTGCTGCATAGATGCCAAACAGGGCACCACCCATTCTTTTTTATTTAGCAACTGTTTCTGAACAATGCTGCTTTATCTGATCATAGTTCTAACAACCAAAACATCTCTGAAATAGATATTTTTTATAGGAACAGTAAAATATTAGAGGGCTATGTAGGGTAGTCTGAAGCATTTCTGTTGAAAAATGTATAAAATTCTGAATTCCAGTGAAGAAACAGGCAGATAAAAGGAATTCAGACCAATGTGCTAGTTTTAATTAAATGGGAAGACGAAAGGGCTGTTGTATGTGTTTTACAGACAGCCTAAAACCCTACAGCTTCTCTGAAGGTAATAATTCATCTCAGGTCAATGTGAGTTTTGCCCTAATTGCAGAATCATGCTGATATTTACATTTCTTTGCACATCTGAGACTGTATTTCATAATTAAATAAAATTCCACTGACTGAGAGCTCTGTCCAAATAGGAAGCTTCCTGTCCTCAGTGGTTACCCAAAGTGTCATTTCTCCCCATCATTTTAGAAGAACATTCATTTTGGAAAGCAGCAGCCATGAAAAGAAGCAAACAAAGAAACAAAAAGTTAAAATAGATGAGACTACAACTGTCATGCTGCTTTGTCCAAGATGTTTCACCACCACCTGAGAGCCATGGTCTACGAGAAATGACATTGAAGTAGCCAGTGGAGAGCAAAGTGTAACTCAGAACAAATTATGAGCCAAAATTTCCAGGAAGTGTCTAAAATTTGTTTTGTGTTTTATCTTGGGTTGGAGGAGAGACAGGAGGAAGTTTAATTAATTTGCAACAGGAGAAAAGTAAAGAACCTAGAAGATACTGTATTTTCTGAAAATTCTGAGGCATCTTAAGAGACAAGGAACAAACCAAGGTGAGAAAACTCACACCGTGGTGATAGGGCTTATTGCAGCTGACTGAGGCAGCTCAATGCTGATTTTTGAGCGCAAACCTAACAGGTTATTTCTCTTAGTCTCCTTGACTGACAATGGACAAGAAGCCTTTTCACTGATCATTCCTACCTCAGTTTGGGCCTTTACCTCATTTAGTTCTATTCTTGTCCTAAAGATGGGAAGTGTAAATCCTTCCCTCCTATGAGATTAGCTGTCTCAGTCTTCATATAGATGTGAAACAAGAAACTCCGTCTCATCCCAACACTTTCCACATCTCATAATGAATATCTTCTGGCCAGAACCAGGAAGGAAGACAATAGGGAAGTAGGAGATTCCTCTATGCAGGACTAGCCAAGTGTGAGCCTGAAGGCTAACAGCTGGAGGAACATTATAAGAGGCACTAAGTTTTTTGGTAGACCTGCATAGGTGCCATACTAAGCCCTGAGGCCTAACTCCAGTTTTCTTCCATCAAGGGTAAGTAAGGGAAAGCAGTTGCTCTCAGGTAAGGGTGGCAGACTGAAAAATCAAAGACATTTATCTCAGAATTTCCATATGGTTTTCTCTTCAGGAGACACAACAGGTTTGGAGGTTCCAAAGGTGTGATCTTGCTAAAATAATGTGCTTGAGCATTGTGGTGAACCTCTGTTTACTGACCTTTGCTAGCATTTTGGAGCTCAGACTGTCTCTTGGTGCTGGTTGGATGAAAGGCTTCTGCAGGATGGTGGGAAGCAGCACAACACATCCTCTCCTTACCAGAGTAACAGCATCATCTTGGTTTACAGTGGTGTTCTTGTAGCTGATGATGCCAGTCAGCCAGCTCAAATGTTGCCCTTGAATGTCAAGAATGACAGATTGCTGCCCTGATCCAGTGATCAGGCCTTTGGCTCTGCTCCTTCTGAAAACAACCCCAGAGAGACACAAACTGAATAACCCTACTGGACCAAGTGGTACTCAGTGTGCTACCAAGAAGCCATAAAGTCTAAACAATGATGGACTGCAAAGTAACATTACTTGATTTTAGACTTGATGTCCCTGCCTTTTTGAAATCTACCTCAGTTAAATAATAATTCTTTGGCTGGGGGCACTCATGTGATTAAAAAAACAATCAAAATACAAGATACATCCAGCTGTTTCAGATAGTGACAGACGACAGTGGCAGAATACAGGATTTTCAATGTTAAAGTGGCTGAAACACCTGAGTGACATCTATTCTGCTGCCAGTGAAGTAATGTGGAAAGTATTTGGTGGTTCCACACTTCAGCAATGCATGTAGCCAAGCCTGCCAGCTGGGAGGGAGAAAAATCGGCATCAGTACAGAGATGTCAAGAAAGCTGTGCTGGTCCCTTCCAGCAGTCATCACAGTGGTAACAACTGGCTCCAAGCAGGTTCAGGGAAGGTCAAAATTACAGGTGACAACAAGAATGAATAGTAACTTATAAGAAAGCCCAAGAAGTTTGGAGGATGGTTTGGGAGAAGATAGTCTGCAATTGTAAATGGATGGATGGTCCAGATGTATTCACCCACAGTGAGGTATTCAATCACATATCCCCAGTGACATTACTAAAACCACCGGTCCTATTCTGCACACCTCATTTTCAGACACTGCAGCCCAGACAGGCACGTGGTTCTGCTTATTGCCTTTCAGCTGGCTGCTGTTTTGGGGAGCTGTGCCACATCAGAGAGACCCACACTGCTGGGCTGGCTGCTCTGGGCCTTGCTGGAGTTCACATGTGTGACAAACCCAGACCAAGCATTTTTCAGGTGACATACCACTTCCAAACCCTGATAATGTTGCTGGGTAGACTAAAAGCAGAATGTGGTTTGCAAGTATGGGACCTGCTCACTTTCCCTGGACATTACTGTCAAAACTTTCCTTTTGTATTTGTAGTATCTGAACCTTTTCAATCTGCTGAACTTTGTCTAATCAGTTCATGGCAATGAAAGTCTTACTCAGCACATCTGGAAAACACTTCACTGGAAAACTTTGGTAGCACTCCATAATTTCATTGAGCCCTATTCCCTGCATTTGCTCCTGTGGTCAGTTGGAAAACCTCAAATGCAGGGGAAAAAAAGGTGTTTTTTCCTTTTCTTCTCTATAATACATCGTTACATTAAACTTATCACCTTATTTTAATGGCTCTTGGGACTGCAAGTCCCCACTTAGCAGCTGAGGAGCTTCTTATATCCCCTGTGGAGGCTAAATTGCCTGCTGTTGTCAGAGAAGCAGGTGCTTCTATGCACAAGAGGTAGAGGTTACTGAGAGGACAACTAAGAATAATGGAGCTACTTGTGGACTGCATCTGGCACGTGCAGCTACACATGTGAGGCTTTTTTTCTATGCCTTTCTGATTTCCAGGCAGCACTAGTGTTTTCTCCTCTCCAAGCAAATGGTAGTTAAAAAGACAAAAAACTAAAAGTTTTTAGTACAACAGAGATCTCAGTTTTCTGCCTTTACAATAGACAGAGCTCTGAATATGTGAAATGTAGCAGGTCATGAGTAAACAAGCTGCAACAGAAGGGCTGTGTATCAAGGCCTGAGAAAAAGCTGCCAAGTACTTATCTTCCTTCAAGTGACTCTTCTTTCCAAGAAAAGACTAAAAAACATACAACAGTTACAGTGGAATGAGGAAAGGAAATGCATAGCTGTGATACATGTCCAAATGAATGGGAGCTTCCATAGCGTGCAATGAGTTATCAGATTTCCATTGAACTTACATGCTCTGAAAATATTTTTGAGGCTGTACAGAGCTATGGCTTCAGAAGAATTTTAATCCATCTGGAACACCAAAATCTCATTGGGAACTAAAAGACCCAGCAAGTTTCTTGCTGTGGGATCTGCTGGGTTGGGTAGGAGAGGATAATTTACAGTCCATTTCAAAAGTGCTGAGTCTAGACCATGACTTAAGGAGACTGTAAGGAAACACTAGTCAGCCCTGGCTGTGCTCCTATTCAGGACGGAAGAAAGGAAAGCTGCACAAGCCCAAGAGACTGAATAAAAGTTTCCCTCTAATGTGCATTTTTGCAGTGTGTCAGGGGTCTAAGTGACTCATACCATTTAGCATTTGCCATGCCACTAGATAAGCTGGGCTGTTCTCAACACGACCTTAAACATGAACTGCAGGGGGCCTAAACACTCTCTCTGTGCCTTGCATGGGCATTTCTATAGGTCAGAAAACATTGAACTTAGCCTGATCTCATTGAACACTGAATTGCTGCAACTGTAGATGTGAGGAAGTCTATCCATTCACCGAAGCTTCCTGGAATAAATGCTGGTTGAGAACACAACTGCATCTCTAGAATTACTTTAGGAATAAATTTCCTTTGTTATGAGTTGCTTTTTATGGCTGCGTTAATGGTCAGATGAACAACTAAGTAAGATCAGAAATGTAAGGTTAAGTGAGGATGTGAAAAGAAGGAGGTTCTGACCAAGGTGGGGGGAAGTATTGATTTTTGTGGCTTGTCACAATGTGAGGATGGGTCACAGTCACTCTCATCTATGGACAATTATGAGTGTAATAGAAAAACAATGCTGGGAGAATACCCTGAGAGACAGTAAGAAAAAAGAGAAGACATTTAAGTCAAAGGCAGGCATGATACCAAAGTGGCAATGGAGGGAATGAATGTGAAAATATTAGAAATAAAGAAGAAAGGGGGGAAATTAAATGGAAGCACTGCAGAAGCAGTAAATTAAGGACAGGATTTTCAAAAGTGCCACACTGTCCTAAAAAGTCGTAATTATTTTTCCATTGATGCTGGCAACAAAAATAAGTAGAGGTGGCGATGTCAGGCTAGCAATGAGCACTTTAAAAAACCCCTCAGCTTAGAATTATGTGGCTTTCTTACAACTTCTTCCTGCAACAATGGCATCAAGCAATACTCATGGCTACTAAATTACAGCTAGTGTCCACTCAGATATTCTGGGAAACCTCAGATGTCTGAGGCATTAAGACACCCAGCAGCAATTACCACACAGGAACTTTGTGAGGCCCTCAGAGGCTGGTTGGAAAACTCAGTTACTTTAAATAATGTAAAAATATTCATTGTTGTGGAGCACAGAAAAATCTCTTTCTCAGGATAATTAAAATGAAAACCCTGAAAGTCAAATTGCATTTACAAACCGCTTAGGCCTCTATGTGCCCTTTCATTATTCGTGTTTCTGAAGTGTAGCACTCAGGAAAAGTGCCAAGTTAATGTCTCTGTGGACTGGGCTTCTCCCTGTTTATCAGAGGTTGATCAGAGAGTAGGGAGCGGCACTGTGCGCTTCCCGGCGCTGCCCTGCCAGCAAGCCCCAGCCCTGACCTGGAGGGACCATCACTGGGCGTGAGAAGGCAGCTCAGGCTCCACACCTTTGAAAGCTTTGGCATCTCTGCTGAGCCTCATGAGAAAGCTGCCAGTACTGCTGGTGATGTTTGTGATGTGTCCTTTTATCCACAGGCGACTATCACAGTCACTTCTTTTCATGTTTTCCTTAGGTGATTGAATAACTTGCTAATGGGGATTGTTTTCATTGCCATTACCTTGAACTTGGTTCATCCCAATGCTTTAGCATCTCAGTTTTAATCTCTGGACTCAAATGAGAACCAATGAGTTAAGGGTCCTAACACATTACTAACTTGCATTTCCACAGGGATCGAGGTCTAACAAATGACATGTTGTACCACTAGGACATCTTGGAAAGCTCAGAGTCTTATGTTTATTAGTTCAGAGTGCAATAATTATTAGCTAGAGAGAAGCACAACTGCAATCAAAAAGAAAGCCAAATAAAACCCACCTACACAGATTTCTCACACTGGGCCCTGGGCATGACTCACTGGTTATGTATTAGGCGCTGTGGGTGGGTACTCTAATTTGTATGTGTTCCATTGTTTAGATGTGTTTAGCACACGCTGGTTCTGACTTTCTGTTTTGGCAAAATCTTACACCACCCTCTTGGGTCACAGTCATGAAAGGCAGCCGCATTACCTCACCCACCTATCTTGGGATCAGGGTGGGCTCTGGAGGGAAAAGGGATCAGTCCTCACTTGGGATGCTGGGAGGAAGCACGTCATGTGCAGCCACAGATGCTGGCTGGCCATGGATGAGTTTTAGCAGCATCTTACCCGCTGTGTGGAGAGTCACTTTGCATTCTTTTCAGGCCACATGTCCAGGGCCAGAAAATTATTTTGGTGCTTTAAAGCATTCCCAAGAGAAATAACTTGGTTAGTTTGCAATGCATTTTTGAACTCTGACATTCCAGCAGACAAGAATATATTAAATGCTGAATGGAGAGGACTTTGAGCACTGAAGAAAAAGTGCATCCTTTCAAAATACTGTAATGCCTGTGCATGTCTAAGCATAAGAAGCATTAGAAAAAGTCATGAGAAAATGATTTAAACTGAAAGAATTTTCTTGGTATTGGATCATCAATAATCGCCTTCATTTGTGGAGCATGAACTAGAAAAAGGAATTCAAATGGTAATTATATAAATTATATTATCTATGAATCATAAAAAAAATAAATATAACATATTTTTTCAATTAATAGTAGGGTTGTTTACATGGCACTTGTCACCATGAAGTAAGAGAGGTAAATAGGAGAGCTTGAAGAATGAAGTCTGATGATGACTAGAAAAATATGGTGATATATCTGGGAAGCTGACTAGAGCTGCTAACTGTTTTGGTCACTCAGGAAAAATGTAAGGCTCTCTCCTGCTTTCACCTTACTGTGTGTCTCTGTGACAGCTCAGTGCATGTCTCCAAATGCATTCTCAGGGAAACTCTTCTGGCTATGCTGTGAAGTTTGGCAGGAAGTCTGGCTGTGTAAACAGCTGTGACTGTCACTGTCAAGGAGTAACCCTGCAGCGAGTAAAACAGCCACTGTGTCACTGTGGTGGCTATCGCACCATCACTGGGTGACAGGGGTGGAGAGATCTGCCTTCTTCTGAGAGTTCATGCACTTTCTGCTGGCGGATGGCCTATCAAACGTATTCAGAGAGACCAGAGGGGTCAAAAATCTCCTGCACTACAGAAAGAGCTGGCAAAACCCCACAACTATGAAGATACGCCTTCACAGAACATCTAAATGATCTGACCCATATACCCTTTGGTTTCTCTGGGCTTCCCACACCTCTTCGTCCTAGCATCCCCCAGGATGCCTCAAACTTTCTGGAGACCCCACAGCTGCATCTGACCTCACTGTCATCCCTAACAATACTGAGGCTAGATCAAAATCATAAGTCTTGACAGTCCACAGCTACTAAAAGGAGGTACTCAACACACTGACATTTGCTTCCCTTGTTTACTTCACTCACAAAATATGCAACTTTCTTGACCTTAAGTACACTCCTTAGGAGTGTTCAGACTGAAAGGGCTCCACATCAGCCAAAAATAAGCATGGCTGACCTTAATAACTACTTTCCTTCAATCACAAGGGAAACACCAATGCTACACCAGTGTGCATCACTTTTCCTTTAACGCCTACATTTGCAGTGAAAGAACTGTGCAAGTTAACCCTTTCATTGCAGCTACCAATGCAAAAGATGACAGGTTTGAGCAGGGTCCTTAACAGCCTCTAAGGTTTGTTTTCGAGGGGATACTTGTGGGATAATGCAAGTCATTCAAATTTTCCACTACATCACAAAATGACACTCATGCCTGTTCCCACTATTTGTTTAAATATAAACCAGTGCTCAACTTTCCAGCAGCAGCTTCCTGTTTAACAAGTATTTAAATGAATGGCTGAGTAGGTTTTACCAAGCACACTTGGCAGCCCTAGAGGTGCATGGCTCAGTGGGTGTCTAAAGAGCAAACAGAGCTTGCAGGCGCCGTTGAGGCAAAGAGCAGATAGATGGGGCAGGGTGTCAATGCTGTCCCATGCGTGCTGCAGGCAGGGTTTGCTGGCAGGTTGTCTGCAAGGAAACAGAGGAAATCACAGAAGCTGAAAGCCAGGGAGGCTAAATGGCCCAAAATAAATCTGGAAGAGGAACAGCGGACTTCATCCTCACAGACCCACAGAATATTCTGAGTTGGAAGGGACCCACAAGGGTCATCTAGTCCAACATTTTAGTGAATGGCCCATACAGGCACTGAACCCATGACCATGGCATTATTAGCAGCATTCTCTGACCACCTGAACTGATCTCCTCAGTTGATTTGAAACATACAGCCAAAGAAAGAAGGTATCTCATCACTCAGACACCCTGAAGTAGCTGAGTGGGAATAAGATGCTGCCTTTTATCTTGCTGCTCCCTATTAGCGGGGGGCAGTGGATTCCAAACTGGCCTCTAAACTGCACTAAATAGGCAGAGGGTGGTAGACCTTTGGCCAAAAGGGATGGTACATTTTGGCTTGGCACGGTGTGAGTTTTCCGTGTTTTTCACTTTTATATCCAGTGTGATTTCTGTGAAGTCTGTGAAATTATGCCAGATTTAAAGAGGTGCAATGCACAGCAGAATTTCATCTTTCCTATTTAATACTGATTCTTCTTAATTAATTCATTATGCCAAGACCAAAAGCATGCTAGGTGCCTGTAACATTCTCATTTACTTCTCTATTTCTTATAATTTTATTTCATACTGCAAAAACATTTCCTGTAATTGGACCTCCGGATACCTATTGACTTTCCATAAAACTGGCTGAAAACTACCACTCTGTTCTTAAATTTTCACCGATATTTGTTCAACTGTAGGTTCCTTAATGTTTTAATTGGTTGCAGCAGCTCATATATATGAATGGCTCTCAGGCAGAAAACATTCTTCCAATGAAATTTCATATCAAGGCAGTTACTGCACTGGGATGAGATCAGCGGCCTTGTTAGAGGTATATGAAATTCAATTAAATGCAAAATATATGCCACTGTACTAATTGACAAAATTGCAGGGACAGAGCATAGCGTCCCCTTGATGTAAATAATAAGAGTAGTGAATTGGCAAACAAAGACCAGTCCAAATTAAGATAAAGTGTCAGAATTTCTGGAACCAAAATGAGATTCAGCACAATACTAACATTAGAAAGGTATGGACAATTATTGCATTTGTCACTACAGAGTCTTTCAACAAACCACCTAAATGATTTGCCATTCAACATCCCAAAAGGCAGAGCAAGAATTTTATTCCACATCACTATGATGAAATTAAGCTGCTGAGAAAAAAAAAAAAAAACAGCTCTATTTGGGAAAGCAGCCATTGATTCAGGTTGTCTCTGGTATGGCTTGATGCTTTTTTGTCCAATATTACCAGTTTTGGGTTCTAAGAATTCCTCTGTTAGTTTCTGGAAGGAACTCACAGGAGATTCTAAAAACCAAATGAGACTCCAGAGCTCCTGACCATATGATTTGAACTCACAGGAGAGCAGAAACTATGAGTGGATTTGGGTTTAGCTCATTTTGCAGTCAGAGAGGACTGGGGTCCGTTTAAAATCAGGCAGCAGTAAGTTCCTTATGACTGGTTGCACAGACCTAGAAATAAAGTCCTGATTGCCTACAGCCTTACCATGCCATTCAAAATTTTGTTGGGCTAGCTAAAGTGTATGTGTAACTGAGTAAAATACATTTAAAACCTTTGTGAAGGAGGAGCCCCAATCTTTAAAGGCGTAATTTTAAAATCTCTTGTTCCTTCCGTTTTAAGGGTCCATGGGCTAAAGCATTGCTGCCCCTGGCCCTGCTGATCATGGGCTACTTCAGTGGCCCCACTGTGGAAGAGATGCTGGGGAGAGGAGAGTTGGGGTCAAGCTGCTGTTCTAAAAGATTTGCTGCCTGTGGTTAAAAAAATAGCAGTAATGTTTGCTTTTGGAGTTCTGGCAATGAATGCGAAGTTATACTCTCTTTCAGTTATTAAGTCTTAACCAGTAAATGATGACAGATACCGAAAAGAGAGGAATGAAAACCACACACAACAATTTTGATAATGAACCCTTCTCTCTCTTGCTCTCCAATCAGCTCTTTTGGAAACTGTGTTACAGAGTTTCTGGCTACCCATTCAAACCCACTGTTTTTAACAAAACCATTTCCTCACTCAAGGCACAGCAGCTCATACCAGGAGCCATTCAGCTGGTAACTTGAGGCTATGATTAAGAGAGCCCTGGTCACAGCTCCTGGGCTAACTGCAGCTCTTGTCGTTCCAGCTACATCTGCCCAGCCTTTAACCTGCAGCTGCTTCCTTGAGGTGGTGTCAGGCATGGCTTGTACCCCTTTCTGACTAAGTGTGACTGTCTCGGCAGCCTGACTTGCCTTCAGCATCTGTGGGTTTAGGTGCTGTGACAGTGGCAGTCAGGAAATCAAACTGACTTTCCAAACCAGAGATATTGAAAGACAAAACCATGAGAGAGAAGAGCAATATGTTACCAATGTCTCTGCAAGGCATCCCTCCTCAGCAGCTGCTGCAACCACCATCTTGTAGAATCATAGAATCATTAATTTTGGAGAAGACCTCTGAGATCACTGAATCCAACTGTTAACCCAGCCCCATAGTGTTCACTACTAAACCATGTCCCCAAGTGCCACATCCACATGCCTTTTGAACACTTTCAGGGATGATGATTCCACCACTTCCCTCAGAAGCCTCTCCTAATGCCTTCCCACCCCTTCAATGCAGAAATTTCCCCAAAGATCCAATATAAACCTCTCTTAGTTCAGCTTGAGGCTGTCACTTGTTACCTGGGAGACCAGACTCTACCTGGCTACAAGCTCGTTTCAGGCAGTGGTAGAGAGTGATAAGGTCTCCCCTGAGCCTCCTTTTTCCAGACTAAACACCCCCAGCTCCCTCAACTGCTCCTCATCAGACTTGTACTCATAAAAGAGGTTTTCTAAGTATCCAGCAATCTTTCAAAACCTGGGTTTTCAAGTTAGCAATACATGTCATGTTTTTTTTACTAGAGTCAAAAAACCTAATTGCCAGCTTTGCTTGCTACCCTCTCAAGCCTAATGCAGTGATTGTGCCTTTGGAGATGCTACATGCACTGATAGCCTCTAGGATACCCCAAATCCAGTTCATGGAGAAATTACACAAATTATTATTGTCCATAAGGTTGATTACTACAAACCACTTTATATCAGCTGAAAGACCACTTTGGATAATACAAATATGAAATCCTAAGAAGATGCTTAGATTACTGAAGACATTCAAGACCATGTATCATTACAGAGAGTAAAAGAATATCAAACAGGCAAAAGCATGTGGATTTAGAGAAAGAAAAAGTGAAGATGAAGAACCTGTGTAAGTAGCAGAGTTACTTACAGAGAGAATTTGAAATTTAGCTCGATCAATTGCAATAACATGGAAAATGCATTGGCTTGCATATATAGACACAGAAATTTTTCTACTGCTACTTCAGATAAATAAAATATTAGATTGCTTAATTTTTTTCTCAATAAATCAGGAAGTTATGATTTACTACCAACAAACTTAAACTGGTTTTGCCTGCCATATGAAAGAGATCACCTGTTTTAATGAACTAAAAGCAATGTATATAAAACCTTGAAAATGCCAGTGGCAACAGCAGCAGTGTGTCCTTGCATGGTGTTAAATGAATGAAGACATCATCTGCTTGAGCAGACAGATTGCAAATAAGCCCATTTAATAGCTTTACATAGAAGCCCTGACTACCCACGCACCCTGCTGCTCTGGCAGACTCTGAGGGTTTCAGCATGGGGCCCCATTAGATGACCCCTGGCTATTTAGAGATTCTGCCTAACAGAAAGGGAACATGAGAAGCAGTTTCTGAAATTCCACCTATACCAACTGCCTTTCCCATTTTTCTGTGTAATTTTCACAATATTACAGCTTTATAAATGCTCCTCTCACCTTTACTGCATCAGAAATCCGAGAAAACCAAGAAACCTGGCTGCAGACAAAGGGCTGAGAAGGAAAGAAAGCCAAGGGGAAATACACAAACCTTTCCCTAGATCATTTAGTTTGGCAACACCAGCATCAGAGGGAAAGAATACTCAGAAAGTAATTCCATTTGTGAGTTGGCCACTTCCATTTAAGTTTTCCCCCTCTGATATTCCTATTCGCGGTCAGAAGGCTTTAGTGAAATGTTTCTGTTTTTACAAAGGCATTTATGTTTTGCTCAGTGGTACAATACCTTCTGGCATGCCTGCTCCTGGTAAACCCACAAGTTTCCTTTGTGCATGACAAAGTTAGGAAGGAGCCTGCCCAGGGAATAGGCTTTCCCGCTGACCTGCCAGTGCCACCAGCAACACAAACCCTTTTCCCGGTGAGCTGGCTTCCAGAGATCTGCTCTCTGCCAAGCCATTTGCTGTGGCCACATGCTGCCACTGGAGTTTAATTACACCCTTCACCACACAAAAGCAGTTAATTCATGCTATAAATCATATCCCGACATGCAAAACTTCTGCTGTCTCATTCTGTTCGTCTGAAATTGTTTAATGCAACTGACTTTGAGGTGAGGAACTCTTTTATGTTGCTGATGTTTAGAGAAAGATTAATAGATTATTTGCTACTGGTTTAATAAATGCACTCCACAAACTACAATCAACTGTCTCCTGTTCATTTCACTGCTCCTAATTGGCTCAGGGTTACAGGTTCCACTTCCAGTCTGAAGTGCCAAGCTTATGTTTATTGAAACATAATTACCTTAATGTAATTTTTTTGGATTATTACATCTCCATTAAGTAGGACATAGTTAAAATAAATAAAAACATTCCTCGATCAGAGCTGATTTCCTAACCAGTTATGGAAATGACCACAGGAAAAAAAACAACAAACTCCATACTTCAAATGATGTTGCTTTCCTGATGTTAATTAATCACAGTCTTTGTGCTCCCACTGCGGCTGTACTTAAAAATTATTCTTTCACCTATAGTTTCTGTATCACTCCACAAACTTAAAAATATACCAACTTTGCAATTTTAGGGGTGTGAGTTCAGGGTCTGCCCATTGTTCAAAAGACTTTAACAGCAAAGACTGAATGAAGTGAAGGTCTCTTTTTTGTGTGTCACCAAACTCTGGCTCAAAAGAACATCTGAAACCTCAAGTTCATGAAGAGTATTCAGCAAGGAACGTTTAAGTATTTCAGCATACTGGGGTTTTCCAAAAGCCAAAACTGGTTCCAAATATACATTTTGCATTTTCTTCTATCTTTAATAATGTACATGCAGAGGCCAAGTCTTTAATGGATGGCAGGAAGATGGAAGAAAAGATAATCAACTAGACTAGAGTTTGAACTATTTAAAAATTGGCTTGCTGTGGTACAGTTTGAACTTGTTTCTAATTTCCAGGAAACTTGTCTGAACAAATTCAGATGCTTTACATAAATTCCACCTTCCAATTAGGCTGTATTTGAAGGCCTGGTTGAATTTTCACTTGCACAAAACCTGAGGAGTAAGGCTCACAAGCCAGCCTGTCTTGCTCCTGTAAAGAATCCAGATCACTAGACTTCAGTGCTCTCAGTTTCTCCAGGTAGAGACATCCATCAGAAGAGAGGGTGTATCTCCCCTTAAAATATTTTTCTACTGTCATTACACTACAGCCTTTGCTCTTCTCTGCCGCCAAAGCTACAAAAGCAAATTGATTTTTCTTGTCCTATAGCCTGTTTGGAAAAAGGTCTCTTAGAATCGCAACTGTGTTTATGGCATTTTAGATATTGGATGGTTTCTTCACATAGGGACAATAAAGTACTGTGCCAGAAAATTAGACTTGACAGCATCACATATTCAGGTTATCTAGGAACAGTGTGATATGACTTTTCCTCTTCAATAAGGACATCAAGCAAACGTTCTAATTCCAGCCTAGCTTTCTTTTCCCAGGTCCTCTGCTCGCACTGAAGATGGCACTAGGTAGCAATGCTGTGAAGCTGGGGTGTGTGAAGCAATGCAAATTGTTGTGATTTCAAGGCTGACAGCGCTCCTGATTTAACCACAAATCTCCCAGTATTCAATTTCTTAATTAAAAGTCCAGGTCCTGGATTTACTTCTGCTTCAGCAGACCTCATGGATATGGAGAAGAGCTTTGAACATTGATCTGAGAGCCACCTGAAAGTAAAAAAGTTTAAAAGCAAGTGAAAAGAAACCTGTGTTTATTTCTATTAAATCTCATGATCATTAAGTGAGTTTCATGATTTTTCAAGACCTGATTCATGTGTTTTGAACATACTGGGTGTAGCCGAAGAACCGCTATGAGTTAGGTCTCCCAGGCTGCGGAGCCCATGCGCTGCGTAACAAATTCGGCTGCACAGTCCCCATGCAGAGCTGGGGAGCCGAGGGCTGACTCAGTGTAACTTTAGGCTGAGCCATGACAGTTTTCCAGAGACCAGAAAAGGAAGGGCGGCAGAGGAGAGGACGGTGCTCAAACCAAGCTGGAAGGGCAGTGTTTTTGGGCAGGGTGTGCCCAGCATGGGCTGCTCCCAGCCCGGGAGAGAGAGGTGGGCTCAGTGTCCCGGCCGGGGATCTGCGGCAGCTCTGGCCCCAGGCCTGCCGTGCCTGCCGCGCTGCTTGGGGCTTGCATTTTCAGGAAGCTTTCAAAGCTTTTAAGGAAGATTCAGTGCACTGCCAGAACGGAATTTCTAATGTCATTACCAGTCCAATCATTCACACCCTCTCACTTTCTTTCTCTCCCTGAAGGGAGGCCAGGGAGCTGACAGGAGCAGGCAGCAGAGGGTGCCAGGCTGGAAGGAGCCCCTCAGCCAGCCCGGCAATGGAGTCACCCCTGCAGGGAGCAGGGAGCCTCAAAAAGAGATTGATGTGCTCAGGACAGACCTGTTGGCTTCGTGCTGGCTGCAGTGCAAGGGTGTGGTAAGGCCGTGGCGGGAAGCAGGAGGTGACGTGTCCGTGAAAGCAGCCCTGGAATCTGGGGAGACGGGGAGCTGCTTGTAAACACAGTTGGCTTTGGCAATGTGGCCAGTGAGCACTCAGCAAAAGCCTGTGAAAAAGCCTTTTGCTCCTGGATAAAGACCCCACAGCGCTATATTCCTATCTACCCATTCTACACGGATGGGCATAAAAATGCCAGTTCCTAAACAGGCTGTAAATCCCTGGGCTCAGCCGGTGCTTTCCATATGGTCACCAGAGATATCTGGAGCAATGGCAAACTTGTACATGTGCTTTGTGACGTACATGGATAGCTGCGCTTCCCAGGGCTCCCATAGCGTAACTGCAGGACCCTCAATACCTCCTGGGAAAGTGCTTAGCTCTCACTGACTGCCCGGCCAAATCAATTGAAAGCAATGTTTTTGAGAAACAGAAGCTTCGGTCATTTTGGCTTCAGAGCCCGTGGCATCTGAGTGTCCTACTGCAAGTGAGATGGTGAGGACTGCTCTGTAGAGCTGCAGCTGCTGAACACCGATACTAGCAATATTTGCTATAAATTCCACTTAGGGTAAAAAGGACAGAAATTGTGATCACAGACAAGTTCCTTGTTCAGGTGTAAGGCTGAGTGACTCTTGGAGGGGAATACATGGAAACACCAGCTGAAATGAGGCTTGGAACAGTGCTTCCTTCTTTTTGTAAAGAGGGGATCAGCAACAAAATCTGAGGAGCTGAAAAAGCAAGTTTTTTTTAACGTCAGTGTAAGTAAAACATAACATGATGAAACGTGGGGAAACTTCTGGAAGATTTAGATGAAGAATAAAAGTTTCAGTCTTGCGGAGATATGACTACTGATTATCAGGCTTCAATGCAGCAATAAGAAGTTCCCTTTAATTGAGGGCAAAACAGTTCCAGGTGGCTATTGTTTTTCAGCAACTATTGATAGAACAAAAATCAGAAAGAAACCCTAAATCAAAGGATAAAACTGTGGAAAGGAGCTGGAATGGTCTGTATCCTTATATGTGCTGCCTGAAAACTCCATAGTGAGACAAGAAACACAATTTAGGCAGTCCAAAGAACCTATGCATTTGCTCACTTGCAGAAAACAGAAAAGAGAAGAAAAATATGGGATATACCAGTTAATCATCATGACATTTTGTTTCAACTTGAGCAGCTTTAATTCAATTTTCTGTAATTAGAAATAAAATTTCAGAAGATGTGCAACAGGTTGAAATTTGCTTAGAGGTTTACGTTGCCATTTGATGATGGCAACCATTTAAATAGCAGTGGTGGGGTGCTTGACAGTGGCAATATTTATTTGTCCAGAGAGAGGGCTCTTCAATGGTTTTGGTTTCTCAGCTGCTGAGTGAGTGATTTCCCACTGTCTGGGACTGAGTACTCACCAAATTCTGTTCTGTACAACCACAGTTCTCCGCACTGGCTTCTGACGGACTGATGGTCAGAGGATGCAGTGTGGGCAAACAGGAGATGAGAGGAGGAGCTGAAGGGCAGGCTGAGGCTTTGCAGCCCTGTTGGTGGGCAGTGGCCAACCCCTCTGATATGGGACGCCATCTTAATGAGGGAAATCTATCCAGATTAGACTACACTGACAGTTATAGAAATGGCTTATCCCCTCTATGCACCTCATAGACAGCCTTCCAAATTATTTCTTCTATCTGTCCTAAGTTCACCAATCATTATTTATTCCAAAGAAGCTGTAAAATCGTACACTTCATAAAGACCCATATCACTCTTGAATGGGGATGGTAAAGTCTTAGCCAAGATATATACAAATAGCCTAGCACCTTTTCTGACATCCATTATCCATGCTGACCAGCTAGGGTAACCCCTCCAGAGGCAGGCCAAAAATAACATAAGGAGGTTATTAAATATTATTCATTACCTTCAGTGGAACAAAATAGAAGCCTAATTTGCAGTCTTGGTTCCAAGAAAACATTCGATAGGGTCCCAAGGGATTTTTTTGTTCTTTACTTTAGAAGTTTTTAATTTTGGCTTGGAGTTTATATCATGGGTAAGAATGTTTTTCCTGAAAACTATGCCTTGGTGATAACAACTTGAAATCCCTCCCACCTTACCTCTTGATTTAGGAGGAATGAGGCAAGAATGTGTCCTCTCCTCCCACTATGTGTGCCATCCTAGCCACGCTCACTAGGTCACAGGTGAATAACTGGGAGGCAGCAATGCCAAAAGTCATTGTTTCATGTTATCTTGAAAAAGTAACTCAGTCCTTCCCAAAAGAAGGACTGGGACACATTACCCGTGTCACAGCTAGGACTCAAATTCAATCTACCATAAATCAGAGCCTATTCCTATTGTCCCAACCAGTGAATTCTTAAGTGAAATTAATTTGAAATATTTTAGTGTAAAGAGTCTAGTAGAAATACATTGTACTCTTCAAGAAAACGTACCTACTCTATTAAAAAAAAATCACTGAATGCAGACATCTGGTAAAAGCTTTCTAACAGCACTTAGGCTTGTATTCTTTCCAAACCCTAGCATATTTTTTAACCCTTGCTCCTTCACTCATTCAAAATCACAGATAAAAATATGAAATGTGAAACAAGACAGAGAATTTCTGTGGAAAGCAAACCATAAAAATGAAGTATATTAAAAAAAAGAAGAAGAAATAGCAAGGCTATTTTAGGTGGAAAAGTCCTGCCCTCCAAGTAGTTTTTTGTGCTTTCCATCACCAATGTCTTCCTCTTCTAAAAGAAAATGCCCCAGCTCACTTGTGAAACTTGAGAAAAACACCTGGGGGACTTATGAAGACCTTAATCCTGCAAATGCCAATTAAGAGCAACAGCTCACATGAGTGAAGCTCTTCAGAGCTAGAACATGGGGTTGAACAGCCATCACTGCACCTTACACCTGGAAGTCCCGACTCCAGCTACATGCTAAATTGATCCTTGGCTTATACATTACTTTCAGACAACAGCAAAACAAAAAGTGTTGAGGCACAATGGCAATCACATTCTGCGCTGCACCAAAAGCAACGTGGATGGCAGGGCAAAGGAGGGAATTCTGCCCCTCTGCTCTGCACTGTTGAGGCCCTGCTGGAGTGCTGCATCCAGCTCTGGGATATCTAGCACCGGAAGGATATTGATGCGTAGGACCGAAGTCCAGAGGAGGCTACCAAGATATTTAGGGGGATGGAGCACCTTTCCTATATAGAAAGACTGACAGAATTGGGATTGTTTAGCCCAGAGAAGAGGTGACTGAATTGTGGCCTTCCAGTACCTGAAGGGAACTCACAAGCATGGAGAGAAGCTTTTTACAAGGGCGTGTAGTGACAGGACAAGGCAGAACGGCTTCAAACTGAAAGAGAGTAGGATTAGATTAGGCACTAGGAAGAAATTCTTGGCAGTGATAGTGGTGAGGCATTGGAACAGGCTGCCTAGTGAAATTATTTCCATCCCTTGCAGTGTTTAAGGCCAGGTTCGATGGGCTCTGAGCAACCTGCTCTGGCGGGAGATGTCCCTGCCATGGGAAGGGGAGTTGGAACTAGATGGTCTTTAAGGTACTTTCCAATCTAAACCATTCTGTGATTCTGTGGTAAGTGCTAATGGAGCCAATCAGCTGCCATCAAAAGAAAACAGAGGCTTTTCCCAGCTGACATTGTCCACCTCAGGAGTACTTTTCTTGCCTGATGTCTTGAGAGCCTTTGTGGCATTATTTTGAAGCAAACATACAGGGCCATGGGAAAGGTCTGAAGGCAGAAAAGATAGAAAACCATCCTGGAGACTGCTCTAACTGTAAGGCTAGCTCCATCCCAGCTGACCATATGTTTCCATTACTGGAAACAGGTACTCAACTGGCACTTGAAGACACTAGAATAATCTCATGCTGCTTCTTAATCAATTTTTATCATTTATGCCAATTCAAAATGTGGTGGAGGTGAACGATCCAGCACCTGACTTAAGGCTTGAGTGGTCATCATTGAGGCAACATTTTATTACCTATTATCTTGATTTTGATGCAAAATTATTTATGCATGAAATTATTGATGTAATTGATTCTTTCTCAGGTTCACTAGTTAACACATGTTGACATATTCCAACAGTGATAGTATAAAGGTATACATAGATAGATTTCAGAAAATGAAGAGACAGCAGCACTATCTTCTTAGCTCCTGGCTTGGTAACAACTATGGCTGGATATAACACTTCCAGATAGTACTACACAGTTTAATCTTCTAAGCCTGTTAAACAAGGAATATTTGAAACTGGACCATAATTTAGAAAATTTACAGTTTTAAATTACAGAAAATTTTAAACTGACTGAATATTAGGCACCATGTTTTATTCACTGTTTTGGTCTGTATTCTTATTGAATTACAGAGACATTCTTAAAGAGGATAAGTTGCCCAATATGATTCATTTCAGCATTGCAAAGTGGGCATCTGAACTGTGGAATTTGGAATGACTACCTCAATGTCTGAGCTGTGGGGAGCCTTGTCCTCAGCAGTGTGCAAGCTTCTGTGGTCTGCAAGGCCATCCCTGGAGTCAGTGCTGTGACCACCTGAGTTTCATCTGCTTAATTGGGAATTGAGCAGCACAGAATCAATGGCAGTGGGTAGCTCCCCATTGTCCGAGGGACAAAGTGTGCATGCCTGACACTCCACATCCTTACAGCCACTGGGATATCCACTGCTCCAAAGGCAACTTGTCCATGCACTTGTTCCTTTCCCTGCACTGTAGTTATCTGTGATTATCCATTACCTAGCCTGTTTACATTTACCTAATGGGTGCCAATCTATGACCTTGGTGTTATGATTAGAAGAGATACCGGGGTTTTGTTGAGCCTAATTATGAATGTGATTAACTGTTAAGTAGAAACCTTAGCTGGCAACATTTCAGATACAAAACCAAGAAAACGTCTACTCAGAGGTTTTTAAGTTGCTGAAAGTAACATAACTGCAAAGGAGTTATTCTGCCAGATTCTAAGAGAAAAATTACCTCGGTTTGTAACAGCTAAATCCAGCAAACCTGAGGAGTTCTCTATAATTCCCCTGATGGAACCCCTTTAAGAAAAAACAAACTTGCATAAAATTATATTTCTACTGACTGAGAACTGCAGAAGCAACCTTTGAGCACACTACAGATACCAAAACCCTATGGAAGTGTATCGGCAGAAGCAGCAATCCAGATGACCCACATCTTAGCAAGGTGTTAATAAGAAGCAGATAATAAATAGCTATATGTGTTGGGGGATGGATATATTATTGGCTTGAACAAAGTGTCAAAGACCAAATTCTCACCTCACCAATCAGATGAAGGGAAGAGGCAGCTTCCCTTTGGAGACCCTCTCTGAAGTGATCTGTTTAGTGATTTGGTGTAGACAGCAGGCAGACCCATTCAAAAGAGTGTTAGAGAGGATAATGGAAAAAGGCAAAGTTGAGAAAGGGACAAAAACAGTAAGCATTTTTATTAAAGAACAGAATGCAAAAATGTTGGGGAGTGAGTGGGTTGGAGGATAGCCCGTGCATCATAGTAACTCACTTAGATGTCTCATTCCAGTGTGTGCGTTAGCAGGAGATATTTAGGAGCTGAAGCCTCCTCCAGCCAATCAGCCTGCAATTTATGGTATATTTAGGCACTCTGCGGTGATGAGGAGTCCTGGGCAGGCATTCTCAGAGAGTTACTGCCTTCTCTGCAGCCCTTACATCACCATCCAAACTCTGCAGTCATCATCTGGAAATTTATACCTCACAGCTAACTACTGTTTCAGTAGAGCAAACACTACACTATTTCTTACCAAGAAGACAGCTTGTGATGATATGCAGCTTTTAAGTGTCTTATGAGATCCTGTGTATATGATAATGCACTGCTGGCAGCTTGTCAAAGAGAGAACTGCAAAAGCAATCGTGTGTTTTGAGGAAGACACAATGATTAAAGTTTGGTTTCTGTGGCTTGACGAAGAACTGACAGAGAGAACAAAAATTACGAGGCCAAGCACATAGCTGATATTAAATTACCAACACTTCGTTTACTTATCCTCAAAACAACCACTAGAGATCTCTTACTTACTGAAACAGTTAAAAATAAAACCTCTAAGAACATTTAAAGCTGGCCACAGGCATTTCACGGAAGTCGGTGTTTCCCAGCTCCCCATAAGCCATTAGGGCTTCCCTCCTACACCTTGACATGCTTCAGTTAGAAACAGCTGAAGGCACTAAGCTTCTAAACAAGAGTCTATTTAAATGAAGCTTTTTTTGGTCTACAATTTTCCACTGGCAGTAGCAATGATGGGAGTCAGAGTAGGCAGGGCCCCAGGCAATTTAAGCATCTGTCTCTGCTGAGAGCACATCTGCACAGGACGGTGCTGGAAAGACCAGCAGCTCACAAAGCACCATCTGCCTTCCCGTCCTTCTCATGGCTGCTGCTTCAGCAGGCAGAGGGCCAGGCCTGGGGGGAAATGAGCCTCAGGACTTGGGACATCAGTCCTGTGGAGCAGGTGAATCCTCTGGACATGTTGGCTCTGCCTGCAAAACTAGCACACTTTGTGGGGTTTATATTCCTTGAATGTTTTTTCCAGTGCTGGTTTAGACAGCAGACAATTTTCAATCAGTTTGTCTGCTTCACTATATTGAATAACATTTCTGAGCTTGCTGGTTCAGTTTGGCCACAGAAGCGAACTGATTTGAGGATTGCTGCAAATATTTGATGGGTTACCCTCACCTTAGCTTATGCCCAAACCTTTTCCTGAATCTATAAGGCAAGTGAGGGTGAGCTCCTGCTGGTCAAACAGGGTGAAAAGGTGTGGGCACTCTAGTTTCTGGATAGCTGTACCACCTCATCATCCCTGATGACTACAGAGCACCTCTCCAGCAGATGTGTCAGCTGCGCCTCCTTCCATGTGCTCAGACTAAGCAGAAGGTAGATGCAAAACAGCTGAGAAACTGCTGAATCCAGATGCTTTGCTTGGCCTGACCAGCTGCTGTTCGTGAACTTGCTCTGAAACTCCTCAAACCACTCGACATGATCGATCTGTTTCTGGCTGAGGAGACTGTGACAAACCAGATAGAATAGGAGGAATGTGGGAAAAAGACATAGAAGTATGGAGGTCATGAACAGAATCAGAATGTGGGAGAGGAGAAAAAGGCAGAGGGAAATAGGAAGAAAAAGTATTAATGTAGTACAATATTCAACAAGAAGGAAAATTACGTGGAGGGAAAACAGACATTGGAAAAGACCCAAGAAAGGAGAAGAGAAGGAGGTGAGGACTTGGCAGGGGAGATAAGCAACATCAACAAAAGCAGTAGATTTCTTATTTTATCTTCCAAAAAGCTGCTGCCAAAATAAGATAATTCTCAACTATAATCACCATTATTAATTCATGTGGACAATGTGAAGGTGAAGAGGATATTATCAAAGAACGTAGATCTGGCGGGATGCCAGGCACTGAGGAAACTCATAGGAGGACGATGCAGCAGTTTTCCTGAAGGGAATGGAAATTGTCTAGGGTAACCTGGGTAGAAAGTTTGGAGCAGAGGCCTGTTACCTCTCTCACCTGTAGAGAAGGAAGGGCTGAGCAGGTCATCAGAACAGCCTGCTGCCTTTTGCAGTCTCATGTCAGGTTTGGGTGAGGATGCCACAGTCAGGTAGAAAAGACCATTTCCACAGCATATTTTGGATCAGAGGAACCCCATTTCTTTTGTAGGCTGCTTGCAATTCAACAGTGCATGTGTTTCAGCTGAATCATCATTCATAGTTAATATGATCTAGTGGATTCAGCATTGCAGCAGCAGGATATAGTTGCTATTCCCAGCTGGTATATTGGGCAGCCTTAAGCATGTGAAATTCCCTGTCTGTTCCTTAATTTTCTCATCCAGAAATCAGGTAGGGGTAGTCATTGATTTGCTAAGGTGCTTTGAAATCCACAAGAGAAAAGCACTAAATAAGAGCTGGGTGTGCATTAAATTACCCTTTCCCACCATGTACAGAGTATTAATTTTCTTCTTAATTTTCAAGCCTTTCATGTGTTCAACATTACTTTTCTGTTCTGCTTAATTCCTTGACCACATCAATAAATTTACCTTCTCTCTTGCTTTTCTTCATAAAATTGTAGCTATTTCATACCTTAGTTCTAAAGTAGAAGAGTGAAGAATATGAAGTAGAAGAGTAACAGTAACATCATGCAAGTCCCCAGAAAAATAAAAAACCCTTTCCTCTTAATCCAGGTATAATCTGCTAAGATCCTTTACCTTGCTTTGGAAATATATATTGAGTTTCAGTGTTCAGTAGGGAGTATGGAGAGGTCAGAGGCCCTCCACAATACACAGTCCATATCCTGCACCCAGTTATCTGTATGAATGGTGGAAAACATCAAAAGAGGTGTATAACTTGTTTAAATGTTGAGTTTAATAATGTATTTCCCTACAGATTACATTGCCCTAGCATTTTGAAGGTGTTAGCTTTGCCAGGAAGCCTATTTTAAAAAATGATTTTAAAATATCCTCCCCACTATGTACAAGCACCTATCAAAACCTCCTTTCCTTGTACCCTGAGGCATCTACACACTAACAGAGATCTAAAATATCCCACCTACTTGCCCCTTATAATTGAAAGCATTAGTGAAAGTCTTAGTCCCCTCAATTTGGCCAGTACAAGCAATAGACAGCCTTCCAGTTATATTCACCTATAAAAATAGCAATATAGCTCAGCCTAATAGCTCCTACATTCAGTATGATTTTCCCTAGTGGTGGCTAGCCATTCTGAGGAACCTATTAGGTTCTTCTTACATGGTAGGGGAAAAAAAGACAGATGTCTATCAATCAAATGCAGATCAGTCCTGAAAGGGGCAGATGGAACTAAACAAGTCAAATAATAAAATTTGATAATATGTTTGTAATTAAAAAGTTATGAGTGACTTCCAGATATCAAAGAAGGAAAAAAAAAGTAATTATTTATATTTGGCATGATTTTCAAAGTTGTCATTGGACTCACAGGTTCTCATTGAAGTCACTGTAAACTGTGGGTACACAGCACCTTTGAAAACCTTGCCAAAATTGCCTTTAGACTGTAAACTCCTTAGGGCAGAGACCTGTTACTCATTTGGCAAATTGTATTGCAAAGCTCCTTTGCCCAAACAGGGCTGTTTGCATAATAATAATAATAATAGATAACAGATTTGTGCTAGAATTCAGAAATATCTGATGTGGTTCTATAGCCTTCTTATTAACACAGTGTTTCAAAGCATCAAATAAAAGCTCATTTTATAGGCAAATCACCAAGGAAGTACGACCAAAGGAAGCTGGCTGAAAACAATTTAGAATCAGAGAGGTGTTTGCTTGGTCAAACATGGAATTTCCCTTCCACCACACATTTCAGTTTCACAGTATTTGACTCATAGGCTTCATTTGGGAGCCTTGTTGAACAGGTAGGCTGTGAAATATGCATCTGGCTGTGGTTGTTTTAGAGCGTAGAATAGATTCATGTAAGTATGTACATCAGTGCACACCCTCAGCCCTGGGGATGTTGCTACACTCCTCAAATTCATGTGCAATCCCTCTGGCTGTGCCAGAGACAACTACGAATGAGGGCTGACTCACTTTGCTTGGGAAGTGCCAGAGCATTAGGTTTCAAATTCAAAGGGTATCAGCAGAACAACTATTATTCTGTGCTCTTACTTCAGAAATCTTGCTCATTTCAGCAACTCAACCTAACTCAGCTGTAACTCAGTACAGTATTTCGCAGTTTAATTTACAAGTAAACTAATTACACACCTTTTCATAGACATATGAAAAGCCAGCAGTGGCACAAACATCATTCTCACCCCAAGAGTTTCAGGGAAGCTGCAAGTAATCCACACCTTCTCAAAACTATCTGCTTATTTCTCTAAGCCTGGCTTGCCTCCAGCTGTTCCTCAGCTGCAGAGTGTGGATAATGGTACCCACTTTTCTGAAGGGCTTGGAGGTGGATGAGGAAGAGCACTGCCCAAGCAAGGTGTGTGGTACCATCAGAGGAACATCTGCTGCACTGCTGGATTGGCACCGCTGTGGCTCCAGGTGCTGGCTATGTCAGCAGCCAGCATTGCAAAACCCCTTTCATAGCACTGTTTATCCAGAAGATAATTATGAGGACAAGAAAAGAAAACTGACCAGTCCTAATAAATACCAGTCCTTTCAGGAATGAATCTGAAAGCTAGTTTTCTAGGTATCAGATGATAGGAATCATAAAGTTAAGCATGCGCTAACTTTAATGAACCTGGTCAAAAGCGCTGTCTGGAGTGTTTATTTATTCATTCATTTTTACTTGAGTAGACAAAGTAAATCTACCTTTGGTTTTCATAAAGTCTTTCTTGCTACATTTTATTTAGTTTAAGTTGGCATCTATTTGATTCAACATGGAAAGCCCAGCCAAATCCAATTAGTGTCATTGAAACTCATGGAGTTCACTTTTTCTCTTTTTCACCCTCACTTTAACAGCCCAGAGAAAGAATTCCAGAGACCAACATTTGAAACTGTTCCCACTTTTCACCTGCACAAGGGGTGAGATGGAAGGGGATAAATAATATTAAATAATATTAATAATGTCACAGAAGTACAAGGCCCGGTTGGACAGGGCTCTGAGCAATCTGTTGCAGAAGGTGTCCCTGCCCATGGCAGAGGTGTTGGAACTAGACGGTCTTTAAGGTCCCTTCCAATTCAAATCGGTCTATGATTCAATAAGAAGTGAAAAACCCTGGCGGTGTAGCCCATTTTTGCCTGGCTGTGTGGTTGGTTTTCCCCTCTTGCTCCAATACTGCATATATTTCTGTTAAAACTCCTGAGCAGCCCATCTCAAATCCCAGAGGACTCAGCTGCACGTGGCAAGCCATGGTGCTGCTGCTTTTCCCCACAGACCTCAGCGTGCTGCTCGCAGCCGGGAACCTGGGGCAGCACCTGTTTCTTCTGGTTCCTCCCATCCATCCCTCTGCCACTGGAAAGCTCCACATGGAGCCTGGGCTGGCGAATGGAGTGTGGTCTGGCAGCCCCAGGGAAGCACGCAGTCCCTGTCTCAGCTCCTCCACCCTGGCACCATCTCTCTGGTCACCAGCTGCCCCCACAGGCGCAACTTCTGCCCTGGGGAATGAGGTAGTTTCTCTGCCAGCTCCTGGCTGAGATGGCTCGCTCTGCTTCCCAAATGGGTGTAGCGGGTGGCAGAGAAACAAGTTAATTTTGCTCACAAAAGCTTTGGTGGCTCATTACAGAAATGGAGCCTTCGAAAATATTGCTAAAATATGAATGTTTTGCAGGGGTTGCCACAGAAACTTGTAGAGCATATAATCCAAAATAGGATGTCTAGACAAACTCCTACTGTCTGACCTTTTATGTATTTCCTAATCCAGCCAATCTTGCCAAGCAAATTGGTGACTAAGCAGCAATTCCCTTTACATGGTGTCGTAAAGGCCTGACAAGGCCCAGGTCACGGTTATAAATTTCAGTCTGGCTACTTCAGCAACTCTCAGCTTCCTTTACCAGCATGGCTCCCGTGTGGTTTCTGGGCTATGATGTGTGCTCTGGATCATCGTGAAGTAATTTTGGGGCTGTAAAATCCAAAAGCCACAGCTCCACTGCGAAACAGAGAGCACTTTCATCCAGCAGGACCCCAGAGTTTACATAAAATTGTAAAAAAGGGAGGCTGGAGAGAATCTCGGGTGAAAGCAGAATGAAAGACAGCGGCATCAGAGCCTGCAGCAGCTGCCTTCTTCTGGGGGTCCGGGGCTAGCTACTCTCCTTTTCCCAGAACCCCAAGTGCTGACTGCTCAGAGCCAGCAGCACCGGCATGTCATGGAGGTGCTTCTGCTCCAGGTTCCCATTTTGTCCTCCTTGCAGACGGCCCTTTGTTTTCCTTTAGTTTCCAGAAGCAGCCCTACATGAAAAGGCTTCCATCCTCCCATCACAGCAGAAAGTAAACAAAGTGCCCTTCAGCGATGCGTCATTTATCAGCATGGTCAGATTCCAAAAAAAAAGACAAAAAAACAGGGAAGGAGGAAGGGGGCATTGACTCAGTACTCAGCAGCCTTTAAAAAACTGTGTAGTATGTAGGTGTAACTCAGAATATTCTGTGATTCAGTAGTAGTTTCTGTGACACAGAAGTATGCAGCTCTCTCTATACATGCATACATGTGTGCGTAAGTACATTTGTATGCATACAGATCATAGAACCATAGAATGTCTTGGGTTGGAAGGGACCTTAAAGATCATCTTGTTCCTACTCCCCTGCCATGGGCAGGGACACCTTCCACTAAACCAGCTTGGCCAGAGCCCTGTCCAGCCTGGCCGGGAACACTTCTGGGGATGGCACACCATTCTGGGCAACCTGTTCCAGTGCCTCACCACCCTCTGAGAAAATAACTTCTTCCAAACATTTCTTCTAAATCGCTCATCTTTTAGTTTAAAACCATTCCCCCCTTGTTCTGTCACTACCTGCCCTTGTAGAAAGTTTCTCCGCCACCTTTTTGGAGGGCGCCTTTAAGTACTGAAAGGCGCTGTAGGGTTTCTCCAGAACCTCCTTTTCTTTGGGCTGAACAAACTCAACTCTCTTACCTTGTCCTTGTAGGAGAGGTGCTCCTTCCCTCTGATCAATCTTTGTGTCCCTCTCTGTACGTGCTTTATGAGGTCCACATCGTTCTTGTGCTTAGGACGCCAGACGTGGTGATGAACAAGCTTATGAAGGTGAATAGATTTTTACAACAAAAATTATCTGAAGCAAAAGCTTTTATTTTTTTTAAAAATGTTTTGTTCCACATTGTCCATTCCTCTCTTCCCACAGAGCAAGATCTGGGGCTGTGCTTAGGCTGAAGGTAGGAAAGCTGCCATGGGCAGTGGTCTGACACTGAAAGTATTGGTGTTTCTGAGTTAAGTTGTCCCAGATACATGTTCTGGTGAATTTAAGGGAGTCTTGTACACACCTCAGGGACAGAATTGTGCAACATATTCATTACTGAGCAGAAAGCAAGTGTGAGAGAGAGAAAAGAGAGCTCTGGTCAGAAGGAAATAGGAGGGAATTTGTAAGAAAAGAAAAAGTGAAATTAATTGCAATTTAATCAGCCCATTAATAGTATTGTGTGCTGTACAGTATTATGTAGTGGTAATTATACTCTGTATTAAGCAGTGGTAAGAATTAACGACTTAATATCTGGCCTCTCCATATAGCTTGTTATAAAGAGGTGTTGGATTTTATATATACTTTCTGTGAACTTTAATTTTCCATGTGGTGTTTAATCAGGAAATGGAGAGCCCCTCAGGTGGAGTGCCAGGAGAAACCTTCCTGAGGAGGATGTGTTCTGCAGTGTGTGTGGAGAAGATCCCAGGGGCAAATATTTCATCTTCTGAACCATTCACTTTGTTTTATGCACAGTATGTTGTTTCTGCCACAGAGGTTTTATTCTTAAGAAATATTGGAAAAAAAAAGGTGAAGAAAAAGATTTCTGTGGTGCATGGACAATTCATACAAGTGCAAGAGAAATGAACAGCTTGTGATGAATTAGAGAGTGACAGGAGGCATGTAAGGAAAAGCATTGCATTGAATCCAGGTCCTGCATTGGTGATAAATAGTCACACCTTTCATCTGGAGGTTCACGAGTTTCTTCTTCAAACAAATGATTAGGCCACCACAGCAGCTGAAATCTGGAAAATTTCCCAGAGCCAGAAAATTTGTCTCCTGAAGGGGAGCATCAGGCAAGCCATGCTTTGTATGTGGAACATCTTCTTTGGATATAAACGTACAAGAGCTACACAGCACTCATGCAGCCTGAGCTGTTTGGTTCATATTGAAAACAGAGGGGACAATAATGGGCATGACAAGACAGTCACAGAGGTCTAGAAGAACAGATAAACAAACATTTGAAGAATTCAAGTAGTGCAAAATATATGAGATAGTGAAGAGTAGTCAGAAATTAACAGGCCAAAGTGAAAGCAAATCCAGAGGTTTCTAAGCCTGATCTTCATCTTAACAATCATGAAAAATCTGTAACTTCAGCATTAACCACAAACTTAATCCTAACCTAAAAATTACAACCCAAAGCCTTACTCTAACCAACACAACCTTAACTCTAATGACCTTAACCCTAATAACCCTAACAGTAAGCCACAACTCCAAATGCCCTAACACTAAACCCTAACCCTAATCCATCTCAATGCAAACTTAGAAGTGTCTGAAGCAAACCTTACTGCCTTAACCCAAATCAGGCTAAGACTGGATCAGATTTCTCACATTAGAAATCATTCCTTTCAACTTTTCTCATAGCAATTCCCCAAGGCCGTTTTTCTGGCCAGATTCTGTTATGGTTCCTCCTTTTTTCTTGAATGAAAATGATGAGTGCATGCTGTGGTCCTTTGCTTCAGGGGCACTCTCCTTTGGGGGGAACAGAAACTTGTGCTCTTCAGTCTACACAGACATGGGTTAGTCCCCCTGTTGGCACAGCTGGCAGTCCCTGTGATGTACTCTGTGAGTTCATGTTAGCTGCTGGCTGCAAGGAGCTGCTTGTTTGGGATGCAGGGAGGCTGGTCTTCCTCGGGAAGTCCTGCCACATCCCTCCTTCCCACTCCCTGCTCTTCTTAGAACAAGGACCTACTTTTTTCTTTTTCTTTTTTTTTTTTTTTTAAAGAAAGACTGCAAATGGCAAATATAAGCAAAATTATATTCTGATGTATGGTTAGATTTCACTGAGAAAGTGGCAGTCTGATCTCTGTTTCAGCCCCCTCACACACACACACACAATTATTTGTACTTGTGTATATGACTGTCATTTTCTGTCATGTAGCTGTCAAACTGCACCCATGAGAAAAGGATAATTTAGTTTGATGTTTGTTTTAAAGTCTGAGCAGGGCTGTTGTGTGTTGCTGTACTACTGGCTCTGGCAGGCTTTTGTCTGAGCACAGCACTCATTGCTGTTTCCTCTGTTGCCTATTAATGGTCACAAGATGGTCCAGTCAAGAGGTAATGCTCCTGTGGAAAATATTTATAAGGGAAAGATAAAGCAACATGCTAGACTTCTTAAACTACAGAATTAGTGGGCTCATAGTTCTCAATGTCTTCTCCATTTTCTCAGATTTTTTTTCTTAAAACGAAACAGAAAATGCAATTGGGCAAATACCATGCTGTGCTTAGTTACAGAAAGCATAAAATGTACCCTGATGTATGAAAGGAATGCACTTTCATCTTTTCAACATAAACGGGAGGCAGGTGGCCAGCAGGAACTATTGACATCACCAATCTTCTTCCTCTCTGTATATCTTAGAGCAATAAAACCTAACAAATACTGCAAAGTTACAAATTTTACATGTGGTCTGTATAGCTCTGTTTCCTGTCGCTGGTAGCCTCATCATTTCTCTTACATTCCCTTTACTCATTTATTACATCTTGTTGCATCATATAATAATTTTGATTTTCAGCTCCAGAGGAGATAACTGTTGCTGTAGGATGGTGCCTTGATATAATGAGAATACCAGATGAACAATTATTAGACAGAGAACAGTAGAAGTCTGCACTACAACCAAGCAAACCCAAACAGAAACACCTTGGTGTCTTTTTTTAATAGGAAAAACATTTTTGTCTTGTTTGAAAAAGTAATTTTCCTGATACAGGCAAAGGCAGCTCCTACCTCAGATTTTGTGCCCTACATAACAGTCAGCAGAGCGGCAGGAATAAGTAAGTAATATTAAAGTTACTTTGGATTAACATTGGATTCAACAATGAAATTGCCCAACCAACCAAATGCTAACTCCATCCCAAAAATAAATGCAAACTCCAGGCTGACTGGAACCTGGAAATCTTATGAAGACACTCACATTAACTGCTCTCCTGGAATGCCTCAATGCTGTCTGCATATTCAGCTGGTCTCACTTTACGTTCCCCTGTCTGAGCAACAGCGGGCTGTAGGCAACTGAGTCAGCAAAAGGGAAGTGAGTGCTAAAGTGAAGGCACACAGACACAGCCCAGCACTTGCAGTTGGTTGGTTTAATGGCCCTAGTCACTGACATCTTCACGCCACCATGAGAGGTCAAGTTGCTGCTGTCTGAAAGTGGGTCTTGCCCTGGGAGGCAGAGGAGCGCCTCATTTAGGCTGCACGTCATCCAGCTGAATTGTCCTGTCTGATACAGACCACTAGCAAGTATTCACTTCACGCTTTTCATCCCATCATCAGGAAAAGGACTAAACACAGTGGCCACAGTGGGTTTAAGGAAAACAATCCTCTTGTCTTTGAAAGATCCAACACCTTACACGTGTCTTTCAAAGTGAGTCAGTCCAGTCCACATCATCATTTTCTGCAGCCTCTAACTCCCGTGTTACAATACAAACAACAGGATCATTGTGTTTTACAGGACAATTCCCTGGTGAGGAAATCTATTTGATCTTTGACCTTTTTCTGTGTACAATTTCAGGATGTTTATCATCACCTCACAAGGTACAGCAGTGACACTATTTCTAAAGCAAATATCGCTGTCCATAAACATGGATGAAGTTGCCAAAGGTCTGTTGGCTGAATCTTTTAAATAAAAACAAGAAAATGAAAGTTAAAATGGGCACATTTTTGGCTCAGAGATTATGAGAAGAGTTATAATCTGAAAAAAGAAAATGAAAACAGGAAATCCTCTATCCATTTAATGAAAAAATTAGTCATTTTGATCTTTGATACCAATATGTAACTCATCAAAAGGGCGATTGAAATCCTATTTATTATGCTGTAACTAACTATCTTTTGGAGTTTTTATTTCAGAGGAGCATCTCTGGCACCCCACTACATGGGATACTGTCCACATAGGCAAGGGTTGACCAAGATGGCCTGGCAGTTATGAATTGTTTCATTCAGAGTACCTTGTCATTTCTTTCAAAGCATCATATCGAGCCCCATTTTTTAACAATTCACCATTAGAAACCAAAGCAAGTAAGAGAGCATTACTTCGAACAAATTTGAATCTTTGCCATACAGTTTTCGCTACATTGTTTTCCAATGAACAAAGAAAGTTTGATGAAGGGAATTTAGACATTCTCCATACTAAAGGAGGGAGTAGGAAAAGCTAATGAATAATAGAGCACTGCATTAGTCAAGGACAGAACACTATTTCATACAGCAATAATCTGAAAAACAATGATGCTAACAAGCACATAAAAAAAGAATATCCATTGGGACTCACAACCTTGCTTTCGATCAAAATGTCCCCATTCTTATCCAAGCGGGTTTCCTCTGGCACGTTCAGTGCAGAAAATTGCCACAGGGCTGCTTGCCAAGCTCTGTCTAAAAGGAAAGAGCCAAGGGCAAGGGTAAAGAAAGAAGTGGCATGTTGTGAGAAACACCTCAGCAGGTAATACTGCAGGGAGCCCAGACACTACTGTTAGCTGGAAGATTGCCACCATTTACAGAGGGTATCCAAGTACTTGCCCTCACGACAAAAAGGAGGTGTGACTGCAGCCTGGTTAGACCGATCTGTGATAGCTTTTGTGTGGCAGTTCTGCAGGACAGCAGCAGTTAAGGCATGCTGGCAAAGGCATCAGCACCTTCCTACAACACAGAACCTCCCTCAGGTCAGCAAAGCCCCACAGACCTTGGTTTTTTGATTGCTGGGTTGTGGGGTAGTCTTCACTGCTCTTATGCCCAAAGGAGCTAGAAGCAGTTCCAGGCAGCTGTCAGGCTGCCTGCACCCTGTGCAGCAAGGACAGGGTTTCTCTTGCCCCTTAGGCAGTCAGAAAGCATATTCTTTTTAATCTATCTATTCTTTTTTAATCTAATCTACTCTAATCTACTCTATTCTGAGGTTTTCTTTTTAATCTAAGATAGAGTATCTAGACTCTAGGAGGAGCTCCTTGGATTTAAATGGTTAGCTCCAAAAATCAGTTCCTGCCTTTGCATTTTGGCTAACACAGAGCACAGTGCCAGTCCCACCAAAAGGCTTTGTGAGATGTGAATGTGTGTGAGAACTATGCAGGCCTTATTCTGATCCTACCACTTTTTCACTGTGATTTTCTGAGTCTGAATTTCTCAGGGTAACTGAGAGCAAAGTCAGGCACCACACTCAAATCATGGTATTGTGCTGAGCAAAGCAAAGTCATTAGTTTTTCCCTTTCTACTTCCTTATTTCTAATTTTGAATAAGGAAGCTATCCCAAACCATCTTCATTCCCTATTTCTCAGTGTCAAATGTATGTTCCTCCTTGACAGATGAGTAATTTTCTCAGGCTGATGATTTTCTGGTATCTCCTCAAACCATTATTTTAGAGTAGTCCAAAAAAGCCACATCCACACACTAGAACAATGTAAAATTGGCTTAATTTCAGGATGCTACAAATTTGATATGCAGATCCTAACCATTTAAAGATTTTATGAGTTCAAGTTAATCAAATCTGGAACTCAAGTCAATGTGATGGAATGCAGGAAGAGAGGGGAAGCCAATCATATAGAGGCACCCTCCCTCTCATATTTGCAGGAATTGCCTTATGCTAAAATAATAGAATTCTGTGTAGACTCAGATGTTTCTTCTATTAAGATGTCTAAAAACCCAGGATTTTATAACATGCAAGTCTTCCTAGAATTGTGGTTCTATTCCACTATAAAAGTTCATTACCTTACTTACTAACCAGTAAAACCAGGCCTTTCAGGTTATTCTTTTTCACTCTGATTTGCCTTAATCCAATCTGTAGGACTGTTCCAGCAGCCCATAGCATCCACACAGGAAGAAGGCACAGGACTGGAGGCATGCCAGGGACTTAGAGACAAGGAGTTGCCCTTACCGCTTCCAAGCCCCAGGAAGAGATATCAAACCGGTTTTGGATGTGCTCTGCCAATGAAGTTCAAATAGCCTAATCTCTTTGAAACAGTCAGTATTTTTCCTCAGGTAATCCCATCTGCTTTTTCACCTCTTCAGCTTCTTTAAGGCTGGTATGGTTGGTTGTGTACTCCTCTGTATGAACATCACCTGAACACAAATTTACCAGCTACAGCAGTCCTCCCTGCCAGAACCCCAGATCAGAGTACAGATCACAGGGTATTACCTATACAAAATACAGTCCAGAGGAAATTTAGACCCAAGCCAGCAAAGACTGCTCAAACGACTCCAGAAACACTGCATGCATTTTGCAAGGCAGGTGAGAGAAAGCATAAAGCAGCAGGGTGATCACCCAACACAAGCCAGATTTCTAGAGGGGCTGGGCAGTTCTTGCTGGGGCAAGGTGCCACTGACGCCAGCTGTTTGCTGGTACTTCTGCAGCACTTCCCCTACACTTTGTTCTGTCCTTTCTTTTTGCAGCAGGACAAAATTTCCCCTAAATAACCACTGTATTATTTTATAGATTTAACCTTGTAACTCTTTCCTCTTATTTCCCTCTAAGTCACACGTTATCTCTTTCACTGTTAAATATTTCCTGTCTGTTCATTCATCGGCTTATTTTAGCTTCTTCCTTCCTCGTAGTTGGCTGCCTGCCCCCTATATGTCTGCATTACATGTTTATACTCTTACCCATTGTTGCCTGTTTTCTTGGCCAGAATATTGGTTCCCATTCTTTGCCATTGTGAAACTTTCAAAAAATAACTGACTTGCTTCACATTCCCTATGAGTGAATCATGACTCTTGCAGTCTCCACGATAGCAGCCGTCTTAACCTGTGGCACTTCCCTGGAGTAGTGTTCCACAGCAGGAGTAGGCACAGTCTGGGCAGTAGCCCTTGATACCTCACTTGTGTCTATCGGGTCATTTCAAGTTTCACCTAGGTTTTATTTAAATTCACTGATTTCCTTTCTCTACTGAAAACAAACCTTCCTTCCTATTATAAAACTCATATGGGATCCCCAAGGACTCAAAGCTATCTTGAACTTTGGAAAGCAGTATTTCTCATACATCCTAGCAACACATTGAACAGAAGTAACAACTCCCAGATACCCTCAGCCACTCTCCTTTTGTCCAATATAGACACAAACATATAGATGTGTGGGATTTTTTTATCCCCATGAAGTTTTGTGCAACAGCATACAACATTGAGATGCTAAGAGCCCCTTCTCCCAGTTCTTGCTGATCTAAGAGGTGCAAGGATCATATCCCAAAGTAGATAATTCTTCAGAAAAAGGCATTTTCTTTTTCCTATGCCTGTTCTACTGAGATGCTCTCTCCCAGCACTTACCCCCTGTTGTTACTTAGGTTCTCTCTAATTGTTTATATTAGGGATGCTAGAAAGAAAAAGCAGCAAGAGTGTGAGTGGGAGCTCTTATGTCTCAGATTTGTTCGATTAGCAAAGAGCACCCAGTGAGCTCCTGAGAGCACAACTCAGGAACAGATGGGATAATCCAGGATTAGATTTCTCTGTTACATTTGAACTTCTTAATTTTTTTGTTAAAATGAAGATTATTGCTGTGAGTCAAAAGTTCATTAAAATATTGAAACTGGAAAGAAAAATATGTTGAATATGGCTGAAACACAGATCACTAAGAGGGAGCTCTATCTTGCAGAGTTAGAGACAAGGAGCATGGATCCCAGATGACCTGGTGCTATGCAATTCGGGGGGCCACTGCATTCAATCCCATAGGAAAGTAATTTGTTGGATTTAGCTGAGCAGTAAAAATAAAAAATGGCAACCCAAAGAGCAGAGTATATTTACTAAAAAAAATTAAAAAAAAAAATTAGTCTGATTTTTTGTTATTAGTATTTTGTCTTGTCTCAGCTTTGCATTAAGCTGCAGACTGTTTTTTTATTTATCTGAGTACAAAATAGCCCTAAAAAGAGGAGGAAAACATCCCTATTCCACAGCATCTTGATGCAGACTTTAAAACAACTAACCGTAGAGGACAATCATCCTTAGAATCTTAGATGAATGCTCAATTTCTGTCAATTTTTAAAATTTGCGTTTCTCCCCTTTTCCAGGTATACTCCCCAGAAAATTTTTATAGTTTCCAAGTTAGACCTTTCATATACAAAAAATTTGTTGCCAAGGTATATACAAGCTTAGACACACATTTATGCTTCTATATGCACCTTGTGCAATAAGTGTGTAAGTACTGCCAGTTTTGGAGAGATTTCTATTTCCTCTCTTTTTTTGTCTCAGCATGGATTCAGCATTTACTTGTGGTTTTTGTCCCAGTCACTGGATTTTAGTGGTGAAGACACACATGTTTTTCAGTTTCTTATACCTATACTGCTCCTCACTTAGTTCATTGGAGCCATGTACTAGATGATTAGTTAGTGAATCTAAAATTTCAAGTTCACTAATCACTTCAGGAGACATTGTGAGAAGCTGACACAAGGCTGCATCTTTGGTGAGTACCTGCCCATCTCAAAGAACACATTCAGTGGGAATCTCATCTATAAAAAAGCTTGTCATATGTGTACACACACTGGAAACTTGCATTTTTAACATTTGAAGCTGGAGCATCTTAAAAGAGATGCTATCACAGTTCAGCAGCAATCTCTCCTTTCATGCTGCTCCGTTTTTGTTACAGGAGTGCTTTATACCACACCGTAGGTAAATAGTTATTAATAAATAAAATGTCAAGAGAGAGACACCAGCAGGTGGTTTCTATCCTAGACAACTCCTTGGTTCTGCAGGATTAATAAAACACCTTATTTTACACAGCAATCGGGTACCCTTTGTATCAACTCTTGGACTCTCACCGCAGCCGAATTCCCACATTTTTGCAGGCAAGTCCTTCTGGCACCACTAGGGCAGAGCTCAGCTCCAGCTCACAGCAATTCCTCACTGCACCACCTCACCCACCAGTGCAGTTTCTTGTGTGCATCGTGTGGCTCAGCAATCTCCAAAGTGCCCGGAGGTGAAGGGTTAGCTCAGCACCAGGCTATTCAAACTGCTTTCAAACAAGCTCTGTTCCAAGTATTGTGAGTTTCCCCATGCATTACCTCTACTTTGATTGTTGTGGCCTTCCCTGATGGCTTAGATAAAGGCTTCCTGGAGTTAATGGGGAACACTACAACTCTCAAAATGGGAGCCCACCTCACTGACTCATACAGCTCTCAAAGGGAAGCTCATTCACTGCACTGATAACATGGACTCTCCTGCTCAGGCCAAGCTTGTAACTCATGTTCTTTCACCACCAGCCCATAGTGAATGACAGGATGGTTGGTCCAAGAGGCCTTTTTCCACCTAAGAGGTACTGCAGCTAATTGTTACCAATTTCTGTACCAGTCTATTTCTATGGCTCCAGTGTTAGCCTAGGCTTATTCCTTCCACTGCACTGAAGCTTATAACATCACTGATTTCTATTTTACTGTGACTTCCTGGCATAAGTAGGTTATGTGTCCTAGCTATTCACCCCAGTTGCAGGAGTGCTGCATTCAGATGCCTTCCTGCCCTCTCTTCACCATTGTGTACTGAGAAGTTAAACAACCTGACTGACCTTCAGAATCACAGCCTTAAACTTACTTCATGCAATTGCCTTGTAATCAATAGATGAGTGCAGAGAGAGTTATTAAACTGCCAGAGATTTCCTAGATCACGAAACTAACTTGAAATCTTCTAGGTTTTGGGCCAGCACTCTAATGTGGTGCCCATATTCGTAACTATGTCAAAATGCATATGGGTTGGCGTGTAGACAGTCATACCTCCAAATGAAACCAATACTGGACAGTTGTCACATGAGAATGCCACCTAAAACCTCTCAGGGTGAAGGTAGACTCAAATCCTTAGCTTACAGGAGTAGCTTACAAATCCTCACATTCTAAATACTGTTTCCCATACCATGTCTGTTGTACACTCCAGCCATGATGAGCTGACCCATTTACAATTTCATTAAAACCAAACATGTTCTGAAGCAGAAAAGATCCCCCTTCAAAAGTGCTACACAGTTAATGTCTGTGAAAGATGGATAGGATTTTAAAGAAGTGGGAGAGATGAGGAGCCACTGCCCAGTACAGGCAAAATGCTGTGCTCTACAGTCATACATGGAGTCACACATTCCATCTACTACTCATACAATTTCCTCCAGACATCTAATTTGAGTGCCATGCAAACCCACAGCCAGAAGTCCAGGTTTACTGTAAAGGGAAAAAGAAAGGTATTTCAGCCAGCAACTCAGAGCATAGAAGCACAGACACTTGGTCTACAGTCAAACTGCAGGAATCATCCCAGCTTGGCTCTCTTGATTTTCACAATTTATGTATGGGATCCAATAATTCGCAACTTAGGTGGATGAGTTCAACCCATTCCCTAAAACAGGCAGTTTGGCAGGATCAGCCTTGAATCAAAGCTGCTTCTTGTCCAAAATATGAAAGCCTCCCATTACTGCGAAACTGAATTTATCCATGTTTCTGAGTGTTCCAAGGCTAACTGGGTGTTTGACTTTTACAAATTCATAACACAATTCTTGTCTGTTTGCAAAGTCATGTAAGTAACAACAATCCAACAACATCTAATGTTTTCTCTGCTAAGGCTGAGCACATCTTCTGATGGCACTTATAGTTCTGAAAATGTTGCTTTGTAGGGTAACAAGTCACTTCTATGTTCAATTCTGAGTTCCTCACTTCAAGAAAGATATTGAAGTGCTGGAGAGACCTGGTGAATGGTCTAGAAAACAAGTCCTATTAGTAGCAGCTGAGGGAACTGGAGCTGTTTAGCCTGGGGAAAAGGAGGCTCTAGAGAGACATTATTGCTCTCTACAACCACCTGGAAGGAGGGTGCAGCCAGGTGGGGGTCAGTCTCTTCTGCGATGTCTCAAGTGGAAGGACAAGAGGAAATGTCCTTCAGTTGTTCCAGGGGAGGTTCAGATTAGTTTCTAGAAAAGTATTTCACTGAAAGAGTGGTAGGCACTGGAATAAGTTGCCCAAGGAGGTGGTGGAGTTACTGTTTCTGAATGTGTTCAAAAAGAATCTGGATGTGGCACTTGGGGATAGGATTTAGGGGTGACTATGGTGGTGCTGGACTGATGGTTGGAATAGATGTTCTTAAAGGTTTCTTCCAACCTTGATGATTTGGTAATTCCATAACCCTCTGCTCTGGAGCTTTGTTCTCCCCTGCTCAGTGGGCTTAAAAAAAAAATCCTGAAATTGATGCTGAACTAATTGCTGTCCCCAAAGGTTTAAACACACAACTCTTTTTCTCCAAAGACAACGAACCTACAGCGCCACTAGAACAGCCACCACAAAGGATCACAAGACCCTCGTCATCTACTTAGAATGACAAACCTCTGTGTCAGTGATTTCTTTATCCAGAGATCTCACCTTGTTGGCAACCACCTTGACAGTGAAAACCAGAAAATGTTCTTCAGTCATGTCAGCCTTTTTCCCTCTGATAATTGAGTTCAAGCCTCTTGCAGCTCTGATCACATGGAACAATTCCTGCAACCGAGACCTATTCAGCTATGGAAGCTTAAAAGTACCCAACCAGCTACAATTGCTGGAACTCACAGAGTGAAAAATTAGAATCAGCTGTTTAGCATAGCTTGAGAGTCTCCATGTCATGGGAGCTACTGCACCTAAACTGAGAGAAAGCCACGAGGGAATACATTTTGTCATGGCTCTTTACAACAGCAGTCGTAAAAGTCACTTGTTCTTAAAGACTTACTGTTGCTTTAAAAGAACCTCACTTGCTGTCTAGGTATTGTACAGGTGGAAATGGGCGTGATTTGGGAAAACAGATTGTTCATTCATGTTCTAAGTTATGTTTTCCTATCTAAACCAGAAATTTCCATGGGCTGTTGCCACCTCTAACTAAAAGCACAGCTTCTGGAGTACCTATGACAGCAACATTGAATAGCTACTTTTCTGCCAAGTGGCTTAGAAAATGAGTTGCATGGGGCAAATATAACTTCAGAGCAGACAACGTGTCTTGCATGACTCACACCAACCCCTGACTGCTATTCTGGTAGGAGGGCTGAACTGGCTTTACAATCAGGCGACTTTCCCTCCTCAGGCTCTGTGGCACTTATCATTGGGGTGAAATCAGTGTTTGTTTATTTTCTTTGAGTAAACTAGGGGTGTGGAAAGAGGAGGAGTCCCAAACCTCAAAAGCCAAAATGAAGAATTCAAGGAAAGTTGAAAATTGCAGCAGTGCATTTGCCATGGATGAGAGAAGAGAGGAATTTTAACTTGAAGAGAAGGTGGGGGGACTTTGCTATCACTGCTTCCACCTTTGTCCTTGGTTTCTGCAGCAGTGTTCCCAGCTGCCAGCTGGAGGAGAGCAGTCTGTGCCTTTGTGCACACTTACAGTAGTAAGTGCTGTGTCCTGGGATCGCTCTCTGCCTCTGCATTCTTAAAAAAAGTATTTTCACTTTTTGACGTTTTTAGTCAGAAATGAAAGCGGCCAAGCACATTATTAAATTCAGCCTCAGTTTCAAGAAAGGGATGGTGTGGGTGTGTCTGACCATGACTACAATGAGGAGATAACTGTTTCTAGGAGAAGAGTGTCAACTTTTATTTTTGGGACAGCCAAGTTGGCAGATACTCTTGGCTTCCACTGCACAATTCATGTGAAATGAAAAAAAAAAAAGAAAAGAAAAGAAAGAAGAAATATAACTGGTGCTGCCCAAGAAAACCAGACAGACACACATGAAAAAGGAATGATGTACCATATAAAGCATTAAATACACGCACATACAGGCAGGACTCTGCTTTATAGGATTTGAACCATATGCACATCTACACATACACACGCACTAACTCACACCAATAAATCATTTTAGCCAGACTATCTGTCTGGTGTGTGGAACAGAAACACACTTATGAAATCTATTTTCTTATTTTAGCAGCAGGCTAATAATTGATAAAGAGCCAGACCGGGGGCTCTGAGTTTTATACGACAGATATACAAGGCTGCTGTTCTCCTCCTGTGTGCTTTGCCCCTTCTCTCGCCTGAAGTAGCTCCAGCCTGAGAGCAAGCAGAGCCCATCCCTGACTGGCACAGGCTGGGCTCCTCAGCAGCTGCCCAGCAGCCCCACAAGGGCAGGGCAGATCTCCTGATTTCTCCTGATTTAGCTAAGGCAACAAGAAAGAATTAGCCAGTGGGGTGACTCAACAGGGGCAGCAGTCAGCTGTGCGGACAGCCCTGGCCCTGCTTGGGTGGTGGTGGCTGCTGGCACAGTCCTTTGGGAAAGGTCTGGACACAGGCATGTGCTTCCAGCATGGTCCCAAGCCTCCCTTAGCAGCATCCACTGGCGTGGGGATGGATGGCAGTGAGGTTAAGCCATAAGAAGAGTGCGGGCAAGGCGGCAGAAGCAAAAATACCCTGGTGGCCCTTCTGAAGGCACCCCCACCAGCTCTGGAGACACTTGGAGGCTGGCAAGCATGGTCAATACTAGTAAAAATAATGGTGCACTCTGAGCTCCAGGGCTTCCCTCCCTCCTCTGTCTGTCGCTTGCATTACAGTGCCACCCCAGACATGGTATCAATGAGATATTGTCTGCAGTTTATTTTTCTAGGGTCTTTTTTCCTCTGTCTCCGTTCTGCGTGGACTGTTTCCCACCCTTGCCAAACAAACTCTGAGGTAAAGTTTAGCGTCTCTCAGCGATAACCAATTTCTGGATGCTGGTGTGACTCCAGTCTGTTGGCTTTGGGCAGCTGCTGGCAAAGGGGCAGGTCAGGCAGAGGAGAGCCAGACTGAATCTGGCCAGGTGGAGCAGAGATGCTACTCTGTGTGTCCATCCCAGCCTGTATACTGCCCCTGGAATAACTCCCCCTGAATGTTCCTGTGGTCCCCCTGAGTGGTCAGCTCAGACTGGCTGCATCTCCCAGGCTTTTTGCATCCTGTCTTCTGCTTCCCACTCTCCCTCTTTACACACTACTGACTCTTCATTCTTTTAATGTATAGTCAGATTGTGGGGGAAAAAAAAAAGAAAAACACAAACTTAAAATACAGTGAAATTGTGGGGAAAAAGATAGTGAAACATTACCCACTCTCAAATTATTTCCATATTGCTTGTCATAACTAAGGGTTAACTCTTTTTCAGGCAGTTCCATTTTTTTTGGCCACTTCCCACATTGAAGGGCCACAACTGGCTCCTCAGACTCTCTTGAGAGGCAGGGCAGGGATAAGCCCCACTTTGGTGAATCTCACAAAACAGAGAATGTGTTTACTTCAATGCCTGGAGCCTGCCAAGTAAGGCTGCCAACAGGAGGTGTTGCTGGCATGGAAAGAGTATTTACCAGGCTTCCCACTAACAGAAATACCTGATGCTTGTAATGATCTTCCTTCTGTTAGGCTCTAAGGAGTCCAAGGCTCAGGGGAGCTGAGCCCCACACAAAAGCAGCCGGAGAGAGAAGTTGCACTGCATGTTCTGATTTTCAGTAACTGCATCTGCCTTGATTTTCTCCCTCTCATCATTCCTGTGTAAAAGGACTGGAGCTGCCTCAAGGATATGCCTCCTTTTTGGCTCCAAGACAGCTGAAGTGCAGTGCTCAGCTTCAAGAAGGCAGCTGTACTATGCTCACCCTGTTGAGTAAAGGGAAACAAGGTCTGTCAGTGTCACCAGAAAACTGGCTTCTTCCATTCCCTGCAAGGTCTTCTGCAATCCATCGGCAAAGCAAAAGGAAGTGAAACTTCAGCCTTAGATTCTGAAAGCTTTTTTATCTATCCAATTCTCAGTGAAACCATCAGGATTTAAAAATTAAACTGCATTAAGATAACAATCACTTCAGATGCTGCTTCCATTACAGTGGCACCAAAGTGCTTGAAAGCAGTTCTGAAGGGTGTTTGCTCTGGGGGACTTTCCTTCCAGGGGCAGTACCACACACCTCAATTCCCTGCTGAGCCACAGCACTTCTACTAGGTCTGCTCAGCAAGGTTTGTTCCAGGTTAGCTTCACTTCTAAACCACACCACTTGTGAAAAGATGACTTGTGCACAACAGGGCTCTCCAGTAGAGCAGAAGGCAGTTCAGTTTGTAACTGGAACGTATTTGTGCTCCTCTGGGTATGGGAGGTCTATACCATGCCGGGGCTGTGGCAATTTGCCAGCTGAGTAGAGATACCACACACTGGGACTGAGGAGAAACAGAATTCCTTGCACATCAGTGCTGACATTTTAATATTAGATCATTGCAAATTATGATGATTGCAGAGTACAGACCTTGGCATCTGCTTCTACCTTGGCATCTGCTTCTAGCCAGAGAAGAAAGGGTAGAGAAGCAAGGCTCTGTGTTTAGCTCGTGTCCTCTGGGCTGGAGTTTTCCTACCCAGTTTTTGACTGCCATCAGCAGAGATGTTACGCTGAACGCCCATAGTTGATGCAATGCATACCACCTTCATCTGACTTCAAACCTAGTAACCCTCATCGACATCTTCAAGCAGTTTGATCCAGGAATGTAATGGGAGCTTTACATTCTAGTCCCAAGCTACATTTGGTTGAGTTTGGCCCTGTATGTGGGAAAAACCCTTTGGAGAAACACAGTAGTTACTGTACAGACACAGCTGCTGTTTTTCCAAATGAAACACAGTATTTCATGTGTTTCAGTGCTGTTTTAAAGTCAAATCAATTTGGCCCATGACTTGCTTTTTGTATTTCTTTTGCCAGATTTTAATTTTATGTTTGGAGTTTGGGTTGGTAAGTTAATAATGACAACAACATGTCTGAAACAAGAAGAAATTAACTCTATTTATACCAGCACTGAAAGTCTGTTATATTTATATGAAAAGACTCTCAGAGCCAAATGTCAAACAGGCTTTGGTATGCATGGAATACATTCTGGAGACTAGAGTTTGGCAACAGAGAAATACCAAGGACCTGGGAGGAAGGTCAGATGGAAAGTAGATCCAGGCTTTTGCAGTGGTGGGGACATTTGGTGAAACAAGGCATCTTAGGAGAGGACTAGGTCTGGTGCTGGTGCCTGGACCAGTGCTCACCATGTGCCCAGTGCAGACCACGGTGTGTAGCACACTGCCTGTGACCCGTGGGCTGGACTGCAGCTGCTCACTCCCGAAATGAAATGGTTAAGACAACTGCAGAGCTGCCATGTACAGAGAAGTATGTGACATCTTACCAGCTGAAATATTTGAGGCCAAACATTAAGTTGTTACTCATTGGGAACTCTGCCATTAAGCTCCCTCTCCCCTGATATTTATGATTAACACTTTGAAACATCTGCATTGCCTTTTTGACTCACAAGAATTCCAGTTAAAGGGAACAAACTTTCTACAGCAAAGTTTCTGACTGTTACAAAAGAGAAGATTTATAGAGCAGCTGTCTCTTACCCTGTTCTCTTCCCAAGGCAGTACACAGCCTTTGGAAAGGATGTGTCTTCCAGTGTCCCAGCTCACAGCTCTGTCCCCAGAGACGTCCCCACACCTTGGCAAGTACTAATGGGCCACCAACCTGTCTCAGGCTCCCAGGCTGCCGGAGACACATGGGGGGGCAGTGGCCCTACAGGTGTCACACCCGCATACAGCCCTTTGTAGCATTAGCTTTAGCGTGCCTGGTCAGGCTGATGGGCTCTGCCTTAGAAAAGCTAGGATGGAGGTGCTTCTCAAACTCAGGTTTTGGTCAAAGCTCCTGAGAAACCGAAAGCAAGGTTTGTATGAAGGTGAAACAGAGAAAAAGGAGTGCAGAAGCACATGAAAATACAAAGTAATTTTTTCTTTTTCTTTTTACAAACTCTTCCCAATTAAAAGAAGGGGAAAACAGAAAGTACTTGAAAATAGGTCCTATGGTTGCAGAACCACATTTCTGAAATACATTTCTGTATTTCATATCTCTCAAGTATCAAACTACACTGCAATGACTAATTGTGGGGTGACTAATCCCTGTCTCCCCTCCAAAGCTATTACTTCACAGTGGCCAAGAAAACATACCATAAAGATGTTGTTATTGCATCACTCACATTTATTTGCATTGAGAAAGACTGAGCCTTTTACAGTTCTTGTCTGATTACCAAGAGATACGCTTCTTCCATGCCAGAAAAGAAAGGACCCCCTTAGTCTTCACAGTTCATCCTGGACAGTTGTAGAGGTGTTTGGTTAAATGTCTTGGGGCTGGGGAGATGGCTTTCAAGGAAAAAAACCTAACAAAATAAAATAAAACAAAACAAAACAAAAAAAACCAAAGAACAGCCTTCCTCCCCCTGCCCCTCCAAAACCAAAAAAAAGGTGGGGGCAGGGAGATGGTAGAAGCAGATGGATATGCAGGTTGACAGAAAATGAAAACCTGCCTTGGTCTTGCTTTCATTAGTCTTCATTATATGACCACGACAGCTTTAATTGCTGCCCTACATACATAAGTAATAAAAATGTAAAATGTTTAAATGAACTGTGGCTCTCAAAAGCCATTATAAAAGATTAATGATGAGTACTATTTGCTAACTTAAACGTCTTCAAGAAACGCATCTGAGCAGCCCTTGTGGTTAAGATGATATTAGAACAATATTTGCTGGACTACTTGTCCCAACCCATTACTCACCAAACTTTGATGGTTGTGATTATTCCATCTTTAGCTAGTCTGAATTCTACTCATATTTGATTGCAATTTACTCATTCCTGACAAGTTGTCCCACTCCTGTAATCCAAAGAAAGAGCCTTCAGGTACTCACAGTCATATTCTGTCTTCAAGAACTGCTGATGCTTGCTTCGATGGCTTTTACTGCCAAAGTTGTTGAATATATAGTTTATTAGTAGCACTCCAGAAATTACTGTGCTAATTAATGCACTATCCAGCTGAAGGGAAAATTACACAACCTTTTCTATTTAAATTGGAATCAGTACCAAGACCCATCTTTGAACTGCCACTTACCCTTCAGGGGCACAGATTTGACTCTGAATTCAAACGTGAGAAAGAAGTTCTATTTCTAAACTGGCACCAAAGCAAAGCCAAGTTTTGACATAGCTTTGGCCTTCCACCTCTCATTTAACTTAGAAACCCATCCTCAGGATAAAGCAAATGCTCAAACAGAGGTGGAAGTACCAGCTTTTGTCTTCTCACTGCTACCACTCAGTCTTTCTTTCATGTTTCACCAACATATTTGCCACTGCATCTACTTGGCACAATGAAGTACCATGCAAAGAACTGTAAAGCAGAGGCAGGCATTAGCTCCTGCAGCCATACTCTGCGCACAGAGCAGCACACGTTCCAAAAGCAGTGCAGCCCTTGTCCACTCTGCCTGCCGGAGTATGTTACGCCTCCTGTCAAAGCTCAGCTTTGGGATGAGCCTGGCTAGCAGCTTTTCAGTGTGCCCATCTCTAGGTGGAGCAAAGGGTCAGATCATGCCTGAATCTTGCTCATGTGTCCAACAGAGGATGGCAGAATGACAGAACTAAGGCAATTTCTGTTCTTCTGTCTCTTTTGTCAGCTGGAGACCACAAAACTTCTTAAATAGGCACTAACAGCTCTTCTGTGGATAAGCACCTCCCTTGTGAAATCAGCTAGATTCTTTTGACAGCTACTTATCTATGAGAATGAAGAGATCTGCACAGGGAAGTCGAACTTCTGTGTGGTGTATTCCAATATTTGACTTCCAATCCAATTTTCGGATAATACTAACAAATTTGAGAAGACTCATAAAACTTGGTACTCTGTGGCATAAGCTACTTTCTTGCTATTTAAGATCGCACTAAGATTTTCACAACTAGCAAGAATTTGCTGGCTGCAGAGCTTCTGTATGCCATCCTTTCCAACATCACTTGTGGAGGCCAAAAACTAGACTGATGGACCACTAAATTATATCTTTCTATGTTACTTTCTGCTCATCTCAATATATTGCACTCAATGTTGACTTTCATAATACAGTCTCCTCTGCCAGGAGTGGATTACATTGGCTACTTAAGATCTTCCAAGGTTTCACCAGGTCTCCCACAAAATGATGTCCAAATTTTCCCATTTCCCGTTCCACTCCCATTAGCTCTCTAGGCTCATTTCTGTGCACATGGTCCCATTTCTGTTTCCTGATCACTGTCTGGAAGTTGCCTCCCTAGTAAGTCTGGCTCCTGGACTCTCATCTCTTCCTGTGCAGTCTTCTGGGCTGGCCCCATTCCAATCTGTGGACCAGAAGCTTTTTCAAGACAACTATCCTCTCTTCAGTGCTTATAAAACCCCTGCCCGACAACCACCACACTCATTGCCTGTTCAGCATCACAGAATAATCTGATACAATTAAGACCACAGGGTTAACTATTTTAGGGAAGGGCAGGATTGCTGCTGTTCCCAGGGAGAAGAGGAAGATCCTGGAGAAAGAGGAACGTGGCTTAGTGTTGCTATTTCACAGCTGGCTGAGCGACAAATTGGCTCTACTCTTCCCAGCCTCAAAGTAGGGACAGGAGCCCCAAGGCACAGAGCCTGGCTTGCCAGGTCTTTTAAATCAGTGACAGGAGGAGCTCCTTCCCCTCTCTGCCTTCTTTGCCTGTCGGGAAAACTCCTTGGGGTGGTGCTTGGTCTCCCACAACTCTTCTGCTGCTGCTGCAGCTGCCCTGGAAGCTCCAGACATTCCCAGCAGAGTCTGGACGGCTGCTTTGGTGACAACCTGGGCTCAATTTAATGAGAACGTTCACGTTCACTTGTTATGCTGGCGGTCCGCCAGCATATTTTCTTGAGGCACATAAGAGAGAGAAGGGAAATGGTGATCTTTAACAGGTTTTTTTGTGTGTGTGTTTTTTTGGTGGTTTTTTTTTTTTTTTTTTTTTTAATCCAGCCAAACCTGACTGGAATTTCATGGATGAAAGAAAAGGCACTTCTCTAGCCCAGGGGCTTTGTTCCTGCCAAATTATAAGGGCCTACTGCAAACAATGGAGGTGTTAGAGCTTCTAAAAAAATAAAAATGTTGAAAGAATCTTTTATAACGGAAAATATTAGGCAACCTAAATCTTGGGCCAGCTGGTAGCGGGCAGTATAATATAAGCTCTTTGGAAGAGAGCTGTGCAAATAATGGATTTTCAGAATTTCTCGTCTCCCACTCCCTGCTCCAAGTTTGAACTATTTTAGCTATTTTCTCCAGCTGAAATTATTTCCAAATTCAGCCAGTCACTAAATTCTCCTCAAATTTTTCTTTTCTCCGTCGACAGGTTTCTTGTAAAAACAAACCCATTCTCCCACCTCCGGCTCGGAATTACGGTGTTCACCGGTGACACAGTTAGGAAGAAATCTGCCTGTGGTCAGCTCTCTCATTTTTCACTGCATTCTCGTTGGAGCTCACACGTTACAGGAACCAATCTGGCCTGATAGCTGCCTGGCAGCCTGCAGGGGAGGTTTTCCAGTAGTCCCCACCATTCCCGGGACAGCCAGCGCTGGGCTGAGAGCCTTCGCACAGTGTGGGGCTGGAGGTTCATTAGGTTGCGGTTTTAAGGCTGAGTCTTTGCCGGACCAGTTCATAATAATGATGTTTCTGATGTCAACTGCAGACCAGATGCTGCCCTTCGGTGCCGTGCTGCTGGAGGGGACAGGCAGCACAGGAGGTGGGAGGCTCTGAGGAGTCAATGATCCCATGTCATTCCTTGTAAACACGCAGGTGTTAGCCGTGCTGTCCTGGCCAAATCCCATTCTGGCACCTCAGCAGCTCTGGCAGTTTACCTACATGCAATCACCTCTGTGCTCCCAAGTGCAGGAGTTGCTTCTCACTTACCTTCCTTAGCAGCAAATTTGTGCATTAAAGGCTGGCACTGCTGCATCCCTACCCTGCTGCTCCAGGGGATGGCGAAGCCCACATCCTGATATCTCTGCTATCCTTTGGGATAAGCAGGAGCCCTGTGCCCAGGGCTGGAAGAGAGCTGTCCTGCGGAGCCAGACAGAAATGACAGGCACCCAAGGTGAGGCTGTAGCAGGTCTGCCCGTGGTGGTGGGGCTCTAAAAATGTACTTAAACAAGCTGCCTGAGCCTTAAAATGTGGTTCCAAAGTAATGAAATGCGGTTGTTTGGCAGTGGCAGACACTGCCTCGCTTTCAGAGGCTGCTTTATAGCTGTTAGTGTAACACAGTCCTTCCAAAAACCTCCCCCGCTTCTTTCTTCTTATTTTCTTTTCATTTTCTTTTTTTTTTGTTTGTGGTTTTTTTTTTTTTTGTGGATTTTTTTTTTGGCTTTTTTTGTTATTAAACCTCTTCTCAGAGAGCCAAATTTGCAAACAGAATATTCAGGTCTTCTGTTTAGGGCTTTAAGTGTACAGTGAAGTGTGAGTGCACATTATTACAGAGCCCATAAACTGCAGGACCAGACAGATAATGTAGGTACCCAAGTTCAAAACCAGAATATTGAAAAATTTGCCAAGAAAGAACTGGTGGTGATTAAAAGTGATGCAAAGCTCCTGGTGTGAGTATAATCTCCTCCTGTTGTTCGTGGTGTTGCATCTTTGTTGGAGGCTGCCGCTCTGCACGAGCTCAGTCAACAAGGCCTCTGTTAATGTCTTGTGCAGCCTAAACTGAGCTGGGCAAACTCTGGCTTGGGTTATGGCCCCGCAGCCACAGGGATTTCCATCAGGGCAGGCTTGAATCCCTTAATTGCATCGGCAGAGCAAGGAGGACCTGAGACCACCGGGAACAAGGCACTGCTCCAGGTTTCAGTAATGTCTGTAGAGCCACACGAGAGCAGAGGAAGGTTAAACCAAAACCTCACGTTCAGCAATTTGGCAGTAAATATTCACAGAACCATAGACAGGTCTGGGTTGGAAGGGACCTTAAAGACCAGCTTGCTCCAACCCCTCTGCCAGGGCAGGGACACCTTCCGCTGGATCAGGATACTCAAAGCCCCATCCAACTTATCCTAAACATTGTACACTACCAGGGCTAAAATACTATTTTTTCCGTTGTCTTCACCACACAGACACTTGAAACGTTGTCAACCTTTGCTTTTAAGTCTGGGAACCAGGATAGATTCCCTATCCGAAGCTCTGTACAGAGCACTCCTTCTGAAGCTTCCCTTCTGCAATCTGAAATCATGTTGGAAACTGTACAGAGGAAAGGTTGTGTTGTAGCTACGGGCCTTCTAAAATAATTGCTTCATGCATAAATATTGACAGTCAGCACTGACTTCTATTTTTACACAGCATAACTGAAAAGTTATACATATGAAACTCAACAAAAAATATCTTCCTAAAATAAGGAGCAAAACCAACCTCAAGTATAAGCAAAACAAAACAAGTTATTTTGGGGCATGTTCCCTTTTATTTCTTTTTTTTTTCATTATTTTATCATTACTCTATCAGTGAGTAAAGCCCCAACAAGATTTCTTTGGGAATCTTTGAGGCTGTGTAAATATATATCGTTGCTAGGTTGTGAAGCATCCTAGCTCTATGAGACACAAGCTGCACACATTAGCAGAATAGGAATAAAACTATCAAAGGCCATGGGACCAAACTCACCAGAGGCTGAGTGTCTGTCACAACAGCCTGGATGGCTGGAGACAGCAGCAGCAGGTAATGGCCTGATTCTTTCTGGTAGAAGATGAACCCCCCAAGAAAGTACATCCATTGGTGGCAGGGACACCTGCTTTGGGTAATATCTGGTCTAAGAACTGCAATGGTGGTCTAGGAACCTGAAATACTGTAAAACTAGAGACACCAGCATTTATACTAACACTATTGCTCAATTTTTTCCAAACACGATCATTGTTCCTGCACTGAGATTTTCTTTTCATCCTGTTTAGTCCCCTCCATGTAGCAGCCTGGGACATTGCAGTGAGAGAAGGACAGTATTTGGCCTTACCTGTTTGGTGCATCTGGGCAGCAGAGAGCATTCTTCAGCTGAGTAAGAGCCTGTACAGTAAGGTCTCCCTGACTCAGTGCCTGCTGAGTGACTCACTGGTCACTCATCTCTTGCCTCCCTGGCAGCCTGTGGTGAAGCCTTTCACCAGATGCTTCTGGTTTCCCCATCCCTCAGGGCTTTACACCATCCAAAATGAGACCCCCTCCAAGACCCGGTGCGCAGACAGCCTTTTCCTTTCTCTAGGATTTCAGTCAGCAGAACCCAGAAGCAGGAAATTATGGGATTGCCACTGCTGTGCTCCCTGTGCCGTGCAGCCAAGTCACTGCCCTGCTGAAGGAAGAGGAACAGGTTGGAGGCTGGTGGGAGCCGGCATGACCTCAGACCCACAGGTCAGCCATACACCCCCAGTCAGGATGGGTGGCTAATGGGGCTTGCATTGCTGATAATCAGCATCTCTGGGCCTGAGAATGCAGCCAGACGGAGCCTGGAAATCAGCTGGGATGAAAGTGATGCAACTTCACCTCCGTTAAAGAGCCAGGATGGTGCTGAGGCACATGAGCTTTTCCCTTCTGCAAGGCAGCCAAAGGGCAAAGTGTGTAGCACAGCTGACGCACTGACCCTTCTTTGGACTGCAATAAAGCTAATTGTCTTCTATTCCCTTCACTCTTTCTCTCTTTCTTGCACAACATAACTTTGATCATAAAGCTCTGGAGAAGCAGGATTTTGAGCCCAACTCTGATCTCACTTATTCTGGCATAATTCAGGAATAACTACAGTCATACTTGTAGAAGATCAAAATCAGTCCTGTTCCTTTTAACTGGGCAAAATTACTGGTCTTTAGAAAGAAGAAAATAATCGAAGATGTGAACAACAGAGCCAGCTGAAGAAGGAGATTGTGTTTTCCTCTTCAAAGTTCAATATTTTTTTGGCTAGCTCTTTATATGATGCAAAATTTTATAGAAGAAAACAAAAATTGGAAAATTCCCATCAGCTGAAACTACTTCTGATATTGTCTCCAGTGGCAACTTGTATTACAAGACAGAATATGGCACTGCTGGGATGTGTGGTTTCACTTATTACAGAGCACTGACTGAACTCACTGAACAAAGTCAAGTGGATATTCAGAAAACAGAGTTGAAAAAACACTGCTCTTTTCCCATCCTCATGTGTAAGGTCAGTGCGGAGGAGCAGCATCCAGCAGGGAAAACTTGTGTGCGCAGGGCCTCATGGAGCTGCCACGATCAGTCAGACACACAGCAACCGGGAGCTCAGAAAGCCCTCCAAGGATCCCTGAGTGCCCTGCTGTGACTGCCAGCCCCGCAGGCCCAGGTTCAGTGCCAGCAGCACCTGGGAACGCCTGGGGTTCGAACCCCCTCTGCTCTGCAAGGCTGCCAGGGGCACTGGATCCTTGGGAGCTCCCTGGGATGCACGCAGAGCACGCGATGTGCTGACAGCACAGCCAGTGAACAGGGAAGCTGTGGACGCGGTGCCTTGCCAGAGGGTGTCTGCCTGCCAAGCTACAGGCAGCCGCGCTGGGAGAAGACAGGAGGAGAGAGGAACCCCAGGCACTGACGGGGTTTATCTTCCAGCTGAGAATTGGTCCAGATTAACTGCATGTGTGACCACAGAGGCTTAAACTCATTCCTCATCATGGTTGTGAAGCACGGCTGCAAAGCACAAAATATGCTAGAAACAAAGATATTTAGTGCCTTCACATAGTCCAGTGTTGTGCTGTGTGACTCACTGGGTTTAGCAAATGAGAGTCTCTATGTGCAGTCAGCCCTCTAAAGCACAGAAGAGACCCAAGAAGACTAAAATCTTGATTTCTTGAATCAAAAGACCCCAAAGGGTTTGACCAAGTGCCACGCCAGCTGCTGGGTCCAGGCCAGTTCTGTAAGAGCTCAGCAGTACTCGGGAGTGTGTTTGATGGAGCCAGCGGCAGGAGAGGTCTGAGGCACTGGGAGGCAAACACAGGTACCCTCTGCTGCTCCAAAAACTGTCCTCAAACTGGGGCGGCCTGACACAGGCAGCTGCCAGAGTCCGGATAAAGCACCAGCATGTAAACCACAAATCCCAGGGCCAGGCTTCCTCAGTGTCTCCCCTTTCAAGCTGAGAAGTTCAGACACATTAAACTGATAAAGATCTGCCTCGAAAGAAAAGGCCTTTCTGTGTTTTCCATCACCCAGCACGGCCAGGCGGTGGGAGTGACACTCTGCAAAGCCAGGCTGCCGTCTGCACCGGGACCGAAGGGCGTCAGCAGACACGCGCACGGTGTGGGTTATCCCACACTTCACCATGCCGGCTGTGGGGAAAGGAAATGGGGGCTTCGGGTCAACCACTGGACCAGTAGGTAGCAGAGATGAGTGATGTGCTGCTCCTGCACTTGGCCACTGCTCTTGAGTCACCAGAAATGCACATCCTTCAGCCACAAAAATGCTTTAAGGACAGAGTATGTTATACAAGACGTTTTTAACATCAGTAGTCAATCAAGTAACTGCTTAGACTTATAAAGCTCATACAGGTCATGTGCATGGGAATCACAAATATAACAATCATTTTCCATTATTATTTTTAGCAACAAGTTTTATTTCTTTCCTTATTTTTTGGTACACACACATATTTCAGAAAGGGTGGGATAGACTAAATATTTTTTACTGAATCTAAGCCTTTATGATGCTTTTTACTACATGACAACCTGCTTCGCAGACACATCCTGCTACCACTGCTGGCCCTCCTGGTCACTGGCAGCAATATGAAGGGGCTGGTCTGCTGAAGGCAGCATCCCTCGCTGAAAGCTGCCATCATTGCTGGAGATGCCCTGGCACCCTGTGCCTATGAGCATTGCCAGGGGTCTCCAGTGCTTGTCAGCTTACATTGAAGCAAGGAGAGTGTTGCTGTTGAATCGTAGAATCATAGAATGGTTTGGGCTGGAAAGGACCTTAAATCTCATCTAGTCACATCCCTGTCACAGGCAGGGACTGTCTCCTTTCACTAGCCCAGGTTGCTGAGAGCCCCATCCAACACCTGGAACACTGTGAACCTGGAACACTTCTAGGGATGGGGCATCCATAATCACTCTGGACAACCTGTTCCAGGCCCTGACCACCCTCACAGCAAAGAATTTCCTCCTAACTACAAGGAGGTTCAAGCGATCACCTGCACTGAGGGCAGCCCTGGGATGAGCCAGGTACTTCACCTCAGTGCTTCAGTGGGCATGTAGTGCTCGAGGGGAGCAGCCCCCAACTGCTGTCTCATCCCTGCAGCACACCCCCTTGCATCATACAGATTAAACCCTGAAACTACTGACTTTCTAATTTGTGAGCCTGAGTGTTCTCATCTCAATAGCCACTCTCGAAACTGGCTTTCTAAAGCGTCAGTGACAACGTGCACGGCAGGGAAAACCAAACCAGAAACTCCTACGCTGATCTGAGTGTTCATGTAGATGCTTAGCTGTCATTTGCATGGCTGGGGTCACCAGTCATGTGAAGGGCTGCACCAGAGCACCCTTGAAAATACCCAGTGCCTCCTTCTCCCAGGGGCACTTCACTGATGCAAGTACTTTGCTCCTGAAGGCAAGAAGGGAGAGGGAAAGAGTGCTGGGGTTCCCCTCTCCACACCTCCTCTGCCCAGACCACACCGCTCAATTGGAAAGTTAAAGAAAATAGATGAGTTTTCATACACCCACCCCTGCAGACTCATCCTGCAAGTCAGGCAGAGTTTGTTCTCCCTCCCACGCATCGCCTCTGCAGCTCAGCCTTGGCCCTGGAGCCCCTTCTCCCATCTTCCTCCCGCCCTGCTACTGGGTGGAGAAGCCACCATGAACTCACTTTAATTGCTCTGACCAGCACGGTGTCCCTGGGGCGCGTCCCAGGGTTTGTTTCCACAGGTGTGCTGAGTTGTGGCTGCTCTCAGCCCACGCTCAGCCCCGCTGGGGCAGCGCGGCAAGGGCCCATGGGCTGTGCTGTGCTGTGGTGGGTCTCCCCTCCCTGGCTGACGGCGCTGGCTGGGAAAGGCTGTGGCTCCTGCTGCCTTCTCAAGCAGCTTGCTGCCCGAGCCATCGTGGTGTGCCAGCAGGGCACACGGGGTTCAGCACCAGGGGAGAGGCTTTCCATGCACAGGGTGGGGGAAAAGCACAGGAGTAACTCATTATATACACCGAAAGGTGTGCGCTCAATTTAGTGCTGTCATCTGACTAGGGCTGATTTGTTTTGTAAAATAAAATGTACAAGAAACTTGCGGTTAAAAAAAAATAAAAAGAAGAGATTGCCATGAGGACGAGAGCTGGATCAGCTCGGCCCAGGCAGGAGCCCTGGAAGGGATCCAGGGAGGCAGAAAAGATCCACGAGGAGTTTCCTGCAGAGAAACTGTTCAAGAAATTGGGCAGAGGCAGTGTATGTGTGACGCCTGTGCGGCTCAGCTTGGGTGGAGGGGGAGCCTTTGTCTGGGAAAGCAGCCCATCCCAGAGATTTGGAGGGGAGCGAGGGGGAAAGAAGGTGCAGTCTGGATCAACATGATCCAAAATAGTACGTGGCTTATATTTTCTAAGTAGAAAATTAAAAAGACCCGAAAAAAGTAAGTAGAGCAAATGATTTTATGTTGGTGGAAATGTAATTTTTCCTATTAAAACCCAAAACAAACCAGACCAGAAAACTCCCAGATTATGCAGTTGAAAGATTCCTGACATGCACTGAAGTATTTTCTGGTGAGGCCCAGAGGTCTCCCCTCTCCCTTAGTACCCCCTTATGATGCTGGTGTTATTGGAGTGTCCCCTGGCAAGATGGGAACACCATCCCACCAAATTTTGGGACCCCACACTATGTGTATTCCTGCAGGTTTTGCAGGTCTGCCATCAGTACCCACTGCCAGGGTCTGCTTTGTTACTCTTGACCAAAAGCTCTCCGTCAGCAGCACTGGAAACAGGATGGGTACAGGAGCTGTGAGTGTGAAACTAATTCAGAAGAGGTGTTGGAAACTGATGCTGACAGCATCTTTGGAAAGAGTTTCCCCAAGCTGAAAAAAAAGGGATTTCCTAAAATGACTGAAAATGAATTTGCCACATCTGCAAAGAGTGGCTTGTGGGTTATCTGTCCCTGAAAGTGGCTAAGGAAGCACTCCAGTCAGCAGCTTTTCAGTTTTAAATGACAAACGCTAACATGCCCATGGGTGATGACAAGTTCCAGGTACACTACCAGTTGTCTGAAATCCTGAAAAGACAACCATTTGAATTGTTAAAGCTCTACAAGTTTGCACAGTACAAAAAGACAGTCTCTGGCCAAAAAAAAGCTAGTTTTGGAATCAAGGACAACCTGTAATTAAAGCCAACAATATGAGAATCTGTAACTGATCTGCTCAGAACAAATTATTTGGCTACCTGAAGAGAACCAAAACATTTAAATTTTTTGGAAAGAAGTGCAAAGAAGAAAACTATTAACCTGTTGAGAGAGAGGAAATTGTATGGGCAAACTAAAACAGGCAAAAGCTTGACCTCTATATTGGGCAAGTGTGTGCAAAGGTGGAGAAGAGAGGACTCAATTTAGTTTGATGAACAATCCAATCACTGCTTATGACATAAAATTAGACTCTATATTTGAAAAAGAGTTACAGAAACCAACAAGATCTTATGCCATTAACCTTAACACTCCTCTGTAATATACTTGATGAGAGGGATTTTGTTTTATTTTTACTGAGACAAATTCAATAGCTTTACAGTGATGAATGCAATAAAATTATACACATGGTGAAGGAAAGCTTAGCTTCAAGGCAGTACAACTCTGTCCAAGAAACTTAAGTCCTCGAAATTTGCCATTTTCAGCTGGAAAGGAAAAATCTCAAAGGCATGATTACAGCAAGGCTATTTAGTCAAACAGTACCAGATGGATGTGTGGGATTCACCTTCTGCTTTGGTTATGAATGAAAGTAGTCAGTTAGAAGTTTGCTGGAGGCTATTTTTGCCTGGAGAAGTCTGGTCAAGATGTGGTTAATGTAGCTGTCCTTGAGTCTGCTGTGCTTTGAGTGAAGGATGTGCGGAAATGAGAGGGAAAGGAAGCTCACAGGAGGCCAGGTAACACAATGACTGATGTTTCTTGGGTGAATTCAGTTTGTGACATTTTACTTTGATACAAAATGCCATGGTCTCCAGGAGAATTTGTGACTGAGTTTTCAATATTTTCCTTTTTCCAGAAACCTCACCAACAATACAGGTCATGCTGTCCATGAGACATAAATATCACTATTTCCACCCTCCGGACTGGGAAGCAGAGAAAGAGCCCTTTGACTAATCTTTGAAGAGCTGGGCCATATCTGGGTTTTGATGGGCTTGGAGCATCTGCCTTTCTCTAAATGGCCAGGGGTTGGGTACCAGCCCCAGGTAAGCCAGGTGTGATGGACTGAGCAGGGAGTGACACCTCATACTCACAAGAAGAGAAACCCAAGGCAGAGCAAGGTCTTCTTTCAACAAAGACTTCAATGCATATTTGTGTCCCCTTCTTCTTGAGGAATTTTTGCATGGTTTATAAGTGCTTATGTAAACTCAGACTGCTCTGGTAGGCATGCTGATGTACTTTTCAACTTGCCTTTGGTCCTGAAAAATTGCAGCAGTTCAGGTTTTCTCAGCATCTCTTTATAATTTGGCCCATCAGGTGTCAATAGCTGGTACATACAGAAGCAGCACCTGATGAGGTGATACAAACCCAGAGCTGTGTTCAGTCCAGATTTGACTAAGCTGACACCCTCCTGTTGCCCCTTCTTCTCTAAGGCAGAGCAGTGAAGGAGTTCAGGGGGCAGGACACATCCTACAAATCACATCCATCATCACATCATGGGCAGCTGGTGGCCAGCCATCTCCTCCTGCCAGCCTGTGGACAGCGCTCTCCTTGCAGGGCTACCAAAGTCTGCAGCCCAACAGAAATGTCTCTTGTATCTACTGCACTGAAGGCCACAGATCCAAAACCTGCCCTTAGCAGCCCCCACCTTTCAGAAATAGCTCCAGGGAGAGCATAAGAAACTGTTGTCCAAGCAGTGCATACAGATGCCAAGTACTTTGTTGCGTGATTAATAAGGCAGCTCATTTTGCCACTTAAAATTCATCCAGAAGGCTCTTTTTAATAGTCAGAATCATCCCTGGCAAAGGTATTTTTGTATGTATCTATTTTTGAACATACCTATGCTCTAAATTCAGTGTTGTGGCTTTTTGGTTTTGCTTTGTTTTCAAAAAGGTTGATGAAAACCATTTTCCTAAACTGACAGCAACAACCGTAACACATGTACAGAAACAAGATAGCAGTCTCATACAGGAAATATTTCTGCTTTCGTTTTTATTTTATGAATACATATACAACAGATGGCATAATCTTCCATTATCCAGGCTTAAAAGTAACAGGTTGGGGTCTTTTTTTTCCCAAAATAGCTTAAAGAGGGAAATAAAATTCAGAATGAAGGAGCTGCAACATAGCCAAACCATACATTTGAAAACTTTGCTAAAATTACTGCTGAAACGTGCCTCTGTGTGTGTGTATTGTCCTGCATGGTTAAAGCCTCACCCAAGGTATTTAGTATATGAATAAAAAAAATGCTTTGGAATAATCAGAGATTCCTCCATGCACAGTTTATTGACATCTGAAATAATGAGAGAATAAAATCTGAGCATTATATAATATATAATTTCCTCTTCTTGGGAGCAATGTCTTAAAATGCAGTGGGAAAATGAAGAAGAGTCTGTTGACAAGAGACTTTGCTTCCATACAAAGATAGTTATATTAGCAGGATGCAGCAGGATGCAAGCAGTTTCATATAGAAGAGATGGAGAGATATATGTATATAATGTAAAAATGCTATTTTATATGAGAAAAGAAGATTTTTCAAGATAACATAAAATGAACCACTCTAAGACTAGCTTCCAGCAAAACATTTTGCTTTATTAGTTCTATTTTCTAGCTACAAGTCAAGCTGACATCTGTCAAGCTTTTTAACTTTTCATATGGCAGTCTATAAGAAACGTTTCATGCAATGTCTACAATGCTAAATACAGGGTAAATAATTGGGATTAAACAGATGAGGAATAACAGACTATTATATGGACCAGGAACAGCATATTATGTACATAGAGCCATATTATATTCTCATGTCTTCACAGTAATGTGCAAATGCGACAAATATGGCTTTCAATTTTTTTGTCCTAAAGAAAGTAAGACATAATTATACAGAATAATGTTTTAAAACGCTTAGTAGGATTTCACCTGTTTGTGAAACCTGTTCAGTCTTCATTGCATCGGGGTTAAGGAGCCACCCCAGCTCGGGGGTGTAGTTCTGGTGTGTTTCCAGGAGGGGGCACAGATTCCTAAGGCACAATATTAATGTTAAACATTTTTAATTTAAAGTCATGCTGTTTTATTTTAGTTTTGTTTTTATTTTATTTATTTTTATTTTTATTTTTTGGTTACGTGAAGTAATAGGTCATTGCTAGTTATATAATAAGCGGCTGATTGTAAAAAATACGATGTTGAAGGCTACACTACATGCCTACCTGTAGCTCCAGGAACATTAGCTAATCTGAAAACACTATACAGCGCCACATGTGAAACCAAGGTGGGTTTTTGGTAACATCCTTTTCCATATGCCTAGCAGAGAGTTATAAGGCTTCTGTGGAATAATAATAATATTATAACTGAACAAATATTTTACACTCTTCCATAATGGTATTTACAGTTACTATAACTCATATTCTGACATTTGGTAAGTAACATGTATCTTGTATGCATCCTTCTTGCCCATCTAAAGTGCTTGCTTAACTGCGTGAGGAAAGAAAATGCATACCTGCTTTAGATGCAACAAACCCTCAAAAGAAGTAGCTGAAATACTTGCTGTGGATTTGAAATGCATTCTCAGAAATTGAAATTATTGCTAAACTCAGTGCCCTTACTAGGCAATCATCTATATTATTTGTCATATATAAATATATGCATATATACTAGTATGTATGTACATGCATACACATTCATCTATCATGTAAAAGATAGATTTCAATTTTTTGTCCATCAACCTTTTTTATTTTGTGCTATTCAACTCACTTGTGCTATAACAGAAGCCAGATTAAAATCAAAATCTTACCATGCTACTACTACCGATCCTACGATTCATTAGCACGTAATAAGGACGATACGCAAAAGAAAGCTGAGATGATGACGAATCAGGAGGCTTTTGAAATGCACTGAGAATAAGGCAATAGGCTGTACATTACAGCAGAGGAAAAGCTAAGGAAATTCTGGAATTCATAAACGTGTCTTAACTGGAGTCGGGATTGCTCTCCCTACTCTGCTGCTGAGTCCTATGCTTTTTTCAAATATCACTCTCCAGAATTCAAGCTCTAGAGTTTCTGCACCTACCAACACTTTAAATGGTAGTGAATTCAAAGCTTATTAAAAATGCCCTGATGCCAAAACCTGGTAAAATAAGGCACTTCCAGGGCTGTATTCCAGCGGTGCCATGCCAAAAGGATCAGCATTGGGAAGAAGCACTCAGATTTTGCTGAGTTTCCTAGTTTTGTCCCATGAAATGCGCCATCTTGGAGCGTACTCCCTCTTTTCTCTTTTGAGATGATTTTCTTTAAAATAAACTGTTTCATCAGTTGAAGTTGAGGAGCTACTTCTTTGTAAGCAAGAGGTAAATATTCAGTTCCTGACATTCATTAAGGTGGAAGATCAGAGTGGTACCAGGCAACGTCTTCAGTTCATTCGGCATCTCCCGACTTGAGGTGATGCGCCAGCCAAGTCAAAAGTGTGTGTTTCATACCAGGCCCATGCTGAAAGCTAGGAGTGGACATTGGTACTGGAAAGGTCATTCCTTATAATTTCATTTACTGCAAAGAAAGAAGACAAGAAGAGGAATCGATTAGCATTCCACTGCTGCAGGCAGGTCTCCTCAGTCCACAATCCCCCGAACTTGCACTCGTTCCTGGACAGCTTCCGTACAGCTCTGGACAGTAAGTGTGACATCACCAGATAGCTTGTACAGGCTGATCACAGTGCAAAACCAGCAGGATTAACCAAGGTTATTAACATGCTAAAGACCATGTAAAACCAGGCATCACAAGAACAGCAGCATCCTGGATCTTTGATTGCATCAAACATACTCAACATTTCAAATCGGTTACAGATAAAACATTTCATTTGCTCTAGAACGGCCTCAGGAATGTAAAGCCAGAAGGACAACAGGAGATCCTACAATAATCTACTCCTTCCATAAAAAGAGCTGTTTGGAAAGTATGTTAGCCATGGTAGGTACTAGTGGCAGAAAGCTGCCAGTCACTGAACCTGGGTATGTGCAGCTGCAATGCCTAGATAGAATACAGCTTCACACACTGATTTTTTCCACTGTGGGTTGATATTAGGGGAAAAAAATAAAAAGAAGAGAGGAACTGCTGCATGCTTGCCCATTCCCTGGAGCTGGTAACATGTTTAAACATTTATCCTCCTTTCGTGGTGACCAACACACGTGGACATGCACTCTTTACTTCTATCCACACAAACACATGAGAGGGACAAACAAGTTTAAAAAACTCTCATGGCAGGAGATAATAAACAAGGTCTGCTATCACAGCATCAGCCAGTCACACTGCATCTCCACTGATAAAGTGCTGTTTTCTTTACTCACAAGTCTTTCTTTCTTTTCCCCCTCCCCTGAAGATCATCAAGCAATACAGTTTCCCACACTCCAATTATGTCCATGTGATTTTTGGCAGATGGACAGGAAATGACTGAACCTGGCAAAGGTCATCGACAGTGGACTACACAACATCCCTTTTATTTCCATTCCACCTCTCTACAGCAACTGCCACCACCTGATTTACACAGAGATAGACGAAGTGCCATCAGTAGGGCTATCACTGCTTCTGAGTTTCCCTAACATTGCCAGGAATGGGAAACACGTGCCCACGTCATGGAAGCACCACGGAAAAGCCCGCATTTTCCTTTCCTTGTGGGCTGCTCTTCACAGTGATCCCGATAACTTCATGTGTTTACTGGAAAAGACCAAGCCTGTCTAAAACCAGCTTCCTGAAGCAATTAGTTGGGTTTGTTTGGTGTTGGTTTTTACGGCTTGGGTTTTTTTTCCCTGAAGACCTATTGCCCACTTAGTAATTGCAGCACATGAATCAGTCAGGATTTGTGTCACAGGTCCTGGCCACTAAAACCAATTCTACCAATGGATACACACACCATACTTCAGAAACAAAATATCAGTTGCATTTGTAACTATCTATTTACAGCAGCAACCTAAGAAGCATGGAAATTAGCTTTGAAAAGACAAAGCAGTTCTTTCTCTTGAGGGTACTGTGGAGTTCATCTTTAATAATACCAAACAGCAAAAACAAATTCAAGCAGCAAGTCCTGCACTGAGGCGAAGACTGCTCTGCATGCATCCAAACTCAGCCAGAAGTGCCACCCTATTTATGTGTGGCCAGACCCCAGGGAGCTTTAGGGACTGAGTCTCTGCCTTGAATGCAAACAGCACACTTCTGTGGGATGATTCTTCTGTGATGCTTTTGTAAAGATGGTTTCTGTGATAAACTTCTCAAAGCACTCTCAGGTCTGCAGCAAAAACCACGCAGCGATACTTTTGTGTTTTATGAGACAAAGAAAACAAATCCTTCTATGGGCCAGGCAGTGTCACAGTTTTGTCAATTTTCTCTCAAAGCTTCTGTTACTTCAAATAAAATTAAGATACTAGTCAGGGCTATTCTCACTCTTTGTACCGTTAGTTAGTGCTTAGAAACATTAAATCTTCACAGTGCTTTTGTAAAATGTGAAGGACCTCCCCGTCTCAGTCAGGATTAGCACCAAGGCATCTCAAATCTCTGATTAATGCTGTAGCACATGCTGAATTACTCTTGCTTGATTCGTTCAGTAAAACTTTCAAAAGCAACAGCCTCATCCTGCCACCCCATGCTTTCGCCTATTAAAGTGTGTTGCAAAGGTATTTTGGAAGCAACTTGATGGCGTGAGCCAAAGATCCATCTCCAAAGCCAGCTTAGGCACTCAGGAGGCTGCCCGTTCCAGTCACTCCCGGCACCCTCAGCTGATCCTCTGTCACTGGAGTGCTGTAGAACACAGGGCTCACTCCAGATACGACATGGCTTTTCCTTCCAGCTGGGAGCCCACCTGCCTTGGCTCAGGCCATGACACCGCGATGCTCCTTCGGTCACACTCTCTCCATCTCTCAGCAGCCAAAACAATCTGTCCCCAGCTGAAATCACTTGTATTTTGTTACTGACTCACAACAGTTTATTGCTTGTTTTTATTTTATATTACTTTCTTAACAGAGGGACTCTTCTGCTACCTTGATGAGTAAGCCTAGTGTCCTCACGTAACAACATCTGGCAGCTGTTCAATGACACTCACTAGACAATGTCACCACGGACTTGGGAGACAACTGAACCTCAGCCCAAGTGCACCCATTGCCACCGGATGTCACAATCAAACAGGGCCAAAACCACCAAGAGGACACTCAACACTCATCTCTCTCCTCCACAGTGGTCTGTGGACAGTGTGGCTCAGACACAGCTCTCTTTATTTCACTATTTCACTTGCTTGTTTCCCCTTTACCCACTCCAGTGTCAAAAATGCAAAAAATTCCCAATAATGCAGTGGAAAAAACCTGCAAAGAGGGACCAGGGTGCACGCGAAAGGCCCAGGTGGGGCAATACGTGGCAGCACAGCTGATCCTGCAGTGGCAGACTGCTAGCAGAGATGAAAGGGGAAGTGTGCTGCAAGCGGGATTTCCCTCGCTGCCCTCGAGACACCTGAGGCTGCAAGGAAAACCCTGTGGTGGGTGGGAATGGGGAAAACCAGGAGGCAAGCACATGTGAAGTGTGATGCCTGCTGGGTTTGGCTGGAAGGATGCTTCCTGCCTCCCACAACTGCATGGTCCTGCACTCCCATGAAGACTCTCAACACATTTTTTTTTCTAATTTCTGGAAAATTTGCTTCCTTTTAATACTCCAGAACACGTTAACATTTTTGTCACATGTCAGGAAATATTTTATTTTGCATCAAATGGAACGTCTTGGAATATTTTATTTGACCCCAAACTGATTTTTCTTTCATTTGGCAAGAAAATATCAATATTCTTGTTGTAGGCTGACCCAAGATTGCCCTTCCCAACAGCAAATCAAACATTTTGTTACTGAGTATGGTTCTGCTAAAACCTTCTGTGTGCCCATCCACATCAGTGTCACAACTACTACTACAGTCAGGTCTTTGGGAAAGAGCCCAAGAACCAGCACACCTCCAGTGACGCTTTCTCTAGTACGTCTTTACTCTGCTGGAGAACTTCATGAGCCAGAAGTCTGCATCCTTGCTTCTAGTGAACTTTGATGAACTTTATTCCATGAAATTTTCTAAGAACCTTCTGAACCTGTTTTGGCCTTCAGAGTTTCCTGAAGCAATGGGTTCCACAGTTTACAGATAAGAGATATGAGGGTGGAAAAAGGGTTTTTTGGGGGTTTTTTTGTTTGTTTGTTTGTGTTTTGTTTTGGTTTTGTTTGGGTTTTGGGGTTTTTTTGTTTTAAATTTGTTTCTTGCAAATTTAATTCATGTTTTATGTGAATGAGCGGACTGTTCCCTGGTCACTATCTCCTTTGCCATCTATCCCTTTGGTATCCTCAGAGCTCCACTTGGTCCTGTAGGACCACTGCAGAACTTCCCAGTGAGGCAAGATCTGATCATGCAGATAAAGTAATTGGCATTTTTCTCTTAGCTCCCACCTTTGTAATGAAATGTTTATTACACACTTAAGGAGAATCAGCTGGTTGCAGTCTTGGATGCTCAAGTTTTGACTTAAAAACCTGTTACTATGACAAGAGGATTGTGTGTGCTCCACAGAACAGCAGTATTCATTGCAAGCAGTATTTTGGCCCAGGTTAGAGTTTCATTCCTGAAGCAAATGCTGGTCTTTGATTCCCCAGCTTCTTGGATACACAAACATTCATGTCTTGCAGTACCACTCCAGGAGTAGCTGGGTTTTGAAAAAGCACAACGTTCTTCAAAGAAAGGTTGCAATGGCTTTACACTCATTTTTAAAACAACATAACCTGAGCACTCACAAAGACCTGTTTTATAACCAGGACAGCCGAGACCCACAAAATTACCCAGCTTGTTGCAGGCCCTACATACAGCTTAGCAGCAGATCTGGAAGAGCATGTAAGATGTTTAATCTTCAATGCCTAGAGTAGCACAACACTTCCCTTCAAGCACCAGGTTGATCCCTATCAGACCAAACAGCTGAGTACTATGATTTACAGTGCCTTTGTCATCAGATTTTTTTTTCCCTGTTTTTCTGCTGGCTTTGGGGTGGGAGGCCACTGTCACTTTCATAGCTAACACCTACAGTTCCCCACAATGCCTTCTCTCAACTGGTATTTTCCATTGTCATGTTCAGCTTTTCCACTGACAGAAAAGTCAAAAAATAATAATGCTGAGAAATGCAGGTAACACGTGACCTCTCTACCTGTCAAGGCTTCTGAAAGAGGAACCTTTCCTTTGCTAAACAGCAGATGCCACAGTAGCAGGATGTGGTGAGCTGTTACACCACACTTTAGTTTAATAAGGAGTTTTTTCCTCTTGTATTTAATTTTGCTTTGAAATGCCCTTGCAATGGAAATTTCTGCTTTACTAATTAGCAAAATCAGTGTCTTACCGATGCACCAGTTTGGCTCCTGCATGGAACAGGACAACCAGATATATCTGTACAAATGTGGGTTCCATATATAGATGTGAACTTCATAGGAAATGTAATATTTTTAACATTCGGTGGCTGTACACGGATTCCACCAACAGCAAAACTTTACATTTCTGCAGATTTCTGCTTTCCTTGCATTTGACTACTAATATGGATAACAATGGGGCCTTTTGTTTTAATGAAATACCTGATCTTCTGAGACAAAGTTCTGCCTTCCAGCTCAGACACTGATCCAGCTCAGAGCAAAGAAGTTACAAGGTCAGTGGTCAGGGAGTAGGGAGAGAGCACATGCACAGGGTTTCCTCAACTAGGGAGCTTTTTGGGGATACAAATATGAGAGTTTGGAAGACTTCATACTCCTAAAGGTGAACGCCCCCTAAGAGTCTGAAAAAATGGGAAGTGAGCTGAGAGCCATGGTCAAACTCACTATTATAAAGAGTTGAGTCTACAGTTTTGTGGGTGAATGGCATCAGTTTGAAAGCACACCCCATCTCTTTTCACTTTGCAAGCAGTAACATTAAGCCTCCAGTTTCTGGCTGAGTTAAGCTGCTGTCTTGTCACACATGTGGAAGTCAGGCCATCATTCCAACGACTTCAATCCACATCAGCGGGAGCCCAGAAAGGCCTGCACAAGGAGACTGAGTAGTGGAACTCTAGGTTGTATTTACTGTCGCGCCCCTTAATGATGCACTCTTCCACAAGGAAGCTTTGTGGCTCTCCCCTCCACTCTTTTTTAATGGACAGCGAGGTGTGATAGAGTCCAAGCAAAAGGGCACTCAGAGGTTTTGCACTGAGCTGACACCTTGTGGTCCACATGCCCCTGCTCCCCTGTAAATAGTGATGGCATCAACTCAGCTCCTTCAGGATGGCTTTTGGTCTCCTTATCAATAGAAAGTGACACATGGCATGTCCCAAGACATCCAGGCATGGAGGGTCACATGAAATCTCTGTCAACAGGTGACATACCAACCTTTGCTCATTGCTTCATGTCCACCTGTGTCTGCTGGGGACCACTGCCTCTAACAGAGGGCAGAAGTGAAGACAAGAGGCTGAGATGCCGTAACGCTCTCTTGATGAAAATGAACAAAAGCAGCCTGCTCTGACTGGTTCACATGGCGTGGAAAATACAAGTAATAACAGCTGCACCTTTCAAGCCACGTGTGTGAAAGCCTGCGGTAAATCACGCTCCGATTCTGCCATGTCTGGACAATAATGCATCATCTTTCAGGTGGAGCATGGGTGTAACTGCCCAAGCAGTGCGGTGCCGTCACTGGAGACCTCATTTGGACCGTGCTGGACACTGGTCAGACTGCACAGCTTCTGTGTCACAGCCTCCAGAAGCTCGGTGGAATGTTTGAGCAACCCCCAAAAACGAGCAGCAGTCCTGAAAGCAAAGCTGTCATGGTCTGGCTCATCATTTTTGCCTTCTGGCAGAACTCACCCACTAGCTCAGGTGAAGCCTTACATGGGTACAATTACAGTGACACCCAGGCCAGGGATCTCTCCACAGACCTCATTACACAGTGTGGATGTATCCACAAGTGCTCTGAATTGCTGCTGTCACTATTCAGCACACAAAGAAAGCCTGGGACACATAGCTCTAGAGTGACTACATGAGTTTGACGCTGGCACCACGCTACCTGTAGTAATGCTTTGTAGTATGACGTTCACTTTGCTGCCTATAATTATTGCCCTCGGATTTTTCCACCAGCAGTGATGCCATATCTTGCTCCATCAGGCTTCTGTACTCTCGTACGCCCTTCATGTCAGATGAAATGCCACATATTAGCATCATTGAAGAGGAATTCAAAGTTGCAAATGAATGCAGAGGAAGCAGAAATACAGGAGGAAAGGTTTTTTTTCTTATCTCCATGTACAGATTTTATTTTAAGAGAAAAATGGCTAAATATAGAGGCATATATAGCAACTAAAAAAATTAAACTCCTGGTATAAACTCAGTCCTATGACTAAAATTCTACGGTTTTTATCATCAGGGTACCTACTTCCTCACTATTCATAAGTATCACTACTTTCTGACATACATAAGCTGCAACAGACCACATAGAATTGTTACTCAAATAACGGAAAACAATAGGTTTTTCTTACAGAAACTCTTTTACCAAAGCTAGTAAGTATTGTCTTGTGTGTAAGACAAAACATCAGAAAACAGTGCTAAAAATTCCTGAGATGCCAGACTGTAATGCAAAACTATGGATCACAATAAATATTACTGAATTAAAAACCAAACAAAACAAGTCTTGTGAAGCAATGGAAAATATAACTTCACACGTTCCATAAAGAAGTCAGATCTTGTATTACCTCAGGTGTCCTGGATGTGTTTAAACCTTAAACTTATTTTTATCTGTTTAATCATAATAAGTCACTACCATAGGGCATGCTATTTTTGGAGACAGCAAATAGGACAGTGGAGCAAGTGAGTGACAACAAGTAGCAGGTTTTAATAAAACATGATCCTCCCATAAGAGCGTCAGCTTGGTACGATGGATGGCATTGTTGTGCATGACAGCCATTAACATGGAGTCATTTTCCTACCTGCTTTACACTCTGCCTTGTTTAGCTCAACAACTCCAAGTCTCCCAGGGCGGCTGCGCTGTGGAGGGCTAATGGGAAAGGTTCCTTGTAGTGTGATGACAGCACAGTGCAGCAGCAATTTAACTGGGGCTCTTGAATGGGTGCCCAGACTAAATGAGTCCCATCCTATCGCACCAAAATTTCTGGGTTTTGATTTTTTTCTTCCCTCCCATATGCAGCCCTGGAAACGCCCAGCGCCTCTTGCTCTGCAAACACTTCGGGATGAATTCCCCGGCTGCTGGAAATTAGCGCAGGAATCAGCAGAGCTGCAGTGATTTCCAACACACTGGAGTCTAAACTTCAGCTTATTTTTACTCTCAGTCTGAGGATGGCAGCACTCAATCTGATTTGCCCTTTTCACTGAAGAATCAGAGACTCGACAGGAATTTCAGGTAGCCCTCACTGAGGCCAGCCTTGCCTGGGGCAATGGGGATTTGGCCTGCGCAGAGGCTGCAGGATCTGCCCCGGTATGATGCAAGCCTCATCTGACACACACATACACACATGTGTGAGGGTAAGGCTGGGCCACGAACAAATAAACCACATTTTAACCAAAATGATGTGTTTACGTTCCTAAGAGTATCTGTAAGGGAAACAAAACAGGCATATTTTACGTTTTACACAAAATTTCCACACGACAGACAGACTACACAAATGCTACCTAAGGCAGCCAAAACCTGAGGATGATGCTGCTGGAAGCTTTGTGGGTACTGGTCCAGAAGGAGTGAGGAAGACCACGCACCCCTTTGCCACAGACAACAGGAATTTCCTTCTGTCATGAGCAATAGAATAATGCAAATTGATCCTGGTGAAGAGTTCTCCTTTTCAGTATGGTGCCCAACAGTGAAACAGTGCTGTCAGACCCCAGCACTCAGAACTCATGAATCATGCCCTGAAGCGTGAAGACATTGGATTCAAAATCAAAACAAATTTTAAGGAATTCTGCATTTGCCTATTTTTCTAGCTTCCAGATGTCTCTGGCAGTGATAAATCCTGAATGTAACCTAAATGAAACTTCGTTTTTTTTGTCTTTTTACTCTCATATTCCTGATCCCACCCCTCAAGGCTTGCTGTACCTCACAACTAGCTGTCAACTGCAGCATGGACAACACTTGATACACAAGGCTCTCAAAGAATCCTGTGGTTAGAAGAGCAAGATTAAAGCCCACCTGATGGCCCCAAGGGCTGGAAGCTCCCAAGGTTTACCAGCAGTGAATGGGAGAGGGGGAGTGGGACTGGACTATGTCATAAAGCTCGGAGCCCGATGCTGAAGGCTGCTGCTTGGACACTTCATGCCCTGCCAAAGGAGCATCCCATGTGCTGAGCACTTCAGCTGAGCACTGGTGATTTCTGTGGGCAGCTGACACCAACCTTTAGGACCTCACATGGTCACCTGTATCAGTCCAGACCTTTCTATATAACACAAGAAAGGGCTTTTTTCCACGTGCTGGAAAAGTGACAGATTAGCTTTAGAAAAAAAAAATTCTGGGGGTACAGGAGGGAAAAAAAAAGGAGCAAGAGAAGTTCCATAATTTCTATGGCTTACTGATTTCAGAGTTTAAAAAAAGCCAAATAAAACTGAATTTCTCTATTGATTATACAATTATTAATCTTTTTAGAAGCTTTTCCAACATTGCACATAATGAGCAATTCATCAAAGCATATTAGGTGCCACAGAAGTTACATTCAATATAAAGGGGTCATTAAGTTTCTTGTAATTGCACATTACTGAAGCTTTCGTTAGTTCTAAATCAAATCAATGGGATGTGCATGTATGCTCTTTAATTGACTTTATGTAATAATAGTGTGGCCCCTAGTGATCCTCTGGAATCCTCCAAAATGAGCCACCTTGCACTGCTGTTCATAAAAAAACAGCTTGTGTGCAGCTGGGCATATCAAATACAGCAAAGAAACAATGAATGGAGGAAACAAAGAAATACCTTAGGTCACGCAGAAGTATTTGCTAAGTGCCCTTTTCTTTCCATGGGTAGAGAAAGGCCAAGAGACTTGACTTTTCTTCCACTCAACCAGCCTCAAACTCTGATGGACTTAAGCAGGAGTAACATGGTCACAACAATGGAAGTGTCCTGGAGATAGGTTAAAACAGGGTCTATATGACCTTTTTCTGAGCAGGAAGGGTTTGGTTGTCTTTATTTTCCTTTCTTTTGTTTTTTTTTTAATAGACCAAGCTTGCCCTGTTACTATCACCATCATCAGCACCTTTTTCCTTTATGGCCCTTTTCATCAGCACAGTGCATGCCAAACAGAAAAGATCAGTGCCATTGTTCACATCAGCCAGCAAAGAGGGCACCTAGGCAGGGACAACAGGAGGATGCCACTGTGTAGACTCTACACAATGTGCCTACGGCACAGGGGGACACTATGGCACTGCTGGGACACATCTGTGCCTTGCCTGCGTGAAGGTTGAGCCTTGTTTGGTAACCTCTAACTCACAGGGGTTTTGCTCAGCCAGATAAAATGATGGCCATGAGGTGACTCAGTAAGTGGCCACATGCTGCTAAATGGAAGAGAAAGGCTGGGTGGGGCTAATAAAACTTTATGGGTTTGATAAGGGAAAAGAAATCCACCTATGAGCCTGCTGGGGGCTAGGCTGGGAAAGGTCATGCTAGCTGGGGGAAATCCTTAGGTGATGGAACACAGCTGCTAATCTTCAGCAGTGGGCACAGAGCAGAGCTGGCTCTGGGAATCCGAACTGGTGGCTGCAAAGAAGCCTGCAAAAAAATGGATGCAATAAGATGCCGTCATGCAATAAATTTGCTTTTGGCATGATGTCCTGGTCACCACCACAATGTGAGCTGTACATAATGCCACAGGATTTCATTTCAACCATGGCAGCATCTGTTGCTGGAGTACCCTGCAGTTCAAAGAGGAGCGCATGTCCTCTTTGTCACGGCTCCTTGGACAAGAACACTGGCAGCACTTAATGACACTCTTGTGTTGGCTTTGCACCACACTAACTAGGGAAAGACCTTTTCATAACAAAACTCCCATCCAGCCTGGCTGGGAAGGTTTGAACCAAAGACTGATTTAAGCGAACTCACGCTGGAGACATACCAATGCAGCTTGGCCACGGTTTGGAAACCCCCAGCTGAGTGTTAGTAGGTGCTGCCCCCAGCATGGAGATGTGGCTGTGGAAACCACTGCACCCAGACTTCCTGGATTCCAGTACTCCTTGGATGCTAAAACCACCTACAGCAAGAACCTCAAATTATAGCAGCTGGAAGAGTACTCTTATTTGTACGTGGTCCCAGTGTGACAGAGCTGCAAACACGGCAAAATGTCTGTTCCTCTTTTCCCCTCTCCCACATGCTGTGCCTAGCTGCAGAATGGCTCAAGCTCAGGCTGGACTGTCAGAGCAACGTCAACAGTAAAAACACCACATACAGTTGCAAGAATTCAGTAAGAATCACAGCTGGGCTCCCAGAGAAGACAAAACCTTCCTCCTTGCTGCTCAGTGCTTAACACAAGAACCCTGCTGACACTCAGCACTCTCCACCAGAGAGGAAATTTATTCTGCCCCAAGAACGAAGCACTGTAAACCTGCAGCCAGCACTAGAGAACTCGGAAAAAGGCACTTGAGAGCAGGCGTACAACACTCATCTCTCAAACACACTTAAGGACCTGAAATTTTATTCAAAATGTTTGCATTACATTTTCCAAACAACCACTCGCAATGTGCAACAGGTTTCTTTTCTGCCTCTTTTTGAGTACCTGGACTTCAAAACCCTTGCTTCTCAACAGCTGAGGAATGACAGGGTGCTTCCATGGCCCTGGCTGCGATCTCGCAGCGCATCCAAACTCCAGCAGGAGTTGGCCTGCGCTTTTGAGAGGTGCTCCAGGCAACAAAATGAGTGGAAGAACTTTAACAGCAATTCAAGAAGAGCTTTAAAAAATTTATTAATACTACAATGAAGAAAACTGGCTGCTTTCATGAGATTCACTAAGTTCAAATCAGCCAATTCAGAGCAGGAGGTAAATGCATGTAGCCTAACACAGCAGCTTTGGAAAATCCACACCACTACACAGTGCTTGAAGGGGCAGGCAGGTCCCCACTCCCTGGGGAACTCAGCCAGGACATGCAGACCACAGGACCCAGCTGTGGGCATGCAGATGTGCAACATCTGTCTCTCTCTTCAGAGGCATCCTTGTGACAAGAGCAACCCAGCAAGGGTCATCTCTTGCTGAAGACCCTGTGAACGAAAGGCCTTTCAGGCTGGGACTTTGGGGACATCAAGGACATTCCACTGATGAGATAAAAGAAAAAAGTGCAACAAAGGTTTTGATGAAAGGCTGCGCAAGTTGATTGTTGTTTGCTCCACATAACAGCCCTTTTGGTGCACCACACCTTTTGTAAAACACAGTTCCATGAAACAAATTATTATCTCCGGTAGCTTCCGTCTACACGCATTTCTGAAATACTTCCATTCTGAACTGTTTTGAGAGGAAACATTAAAAAGAATGGAAACCTGGCAATTAATCAGATTGAAACCTTTGTTTCCATTTTACAGAATAGGAAAAAAAGAAGAGAGAATTATAAAAAGAATACCCAACATTAACTGCTAAGTAGGGAAATGAAAGATAAGCAGAAGCCAAGGCATGGGAGCACTGGTGTGATGCATGCATTTACCTGCACTTGGACATGGCTCTAAAGGGTGGGTCAGATCTGTGTTTGCTGTTCTCGTTCAAACCCACATAAACACCTAGTTTGAAACGGGGTTTTGACAGATGAAAATTATTTTTCCTTAAAAACTCACGAAATAAAAACCTTGAAAAGTTTTTTTCAAAGCATGGATGAAAGACTCTCCTGGTCAAGACACAGAGCAAATATTTACAGGTGCTGGGGAGACACCATTTCCTCCCTTTAGGCTTCAACCTAGTGTCTGCCACATAATTTTATCCATTCAATGAATTTTTTTTTCCAGACATCTGCCAAGAGGAAATAACTTCACTGTATTGGGAGTCTGGGAATCCTAGAAAACAATCTTAAATCCATAAAATAATTGAAGTGCAGTTTTACTGAGCTATTCAGTTCGATTCTGATTTTTACTACAATGTCAACAAGAGTTTAATTTGTTTTAAAGTTTAGGTTCTTAAATCTGAGTGATATACGGTAGTTTACAGCTTGCTGGCAACAGCTACTGTGGAAAAAAAATGGAAAGTGCATATAAAGGCGGTTCTAACTTTGACATTGTGAAAGCAGGGAGCAGTGCCAAGAGCAGCAAACAGCATGGCTTTCCCAATCCTGGCTGGCTTTAGGGACTGCTTGCTATTGACATCAGTCGCTATGGGATACATTTCCCTGCTCTAACAAATCTCATCTGGAGCCTGTAATTAAAAAGGAAATATCTCAAAGTGTAATTTCTTTCCCTAAAACATTTACAGATGTTAACTAGATTACTAATAGCGTGAGATGTCTGTGGGTGGACATCTTCCTCCTTATCTGCTGTATCAAAGAGGACAATTTATTTATTAAAACTAGTTCTAAAGGTAGCAATTTTTCTGTGTATATCTTTGTGCATGGGGGTGGTGGTGTCTTCTAAACAGCTTGCTGAACGAAGGATTTGGACGTATTTTTCTTCATAGTTTTATTTCTTTTCTTTCAGAAGTCATCTCCAAAGTCAGCCTGATTTAAAAAGTACTCAGAACGACAAAAAATGTCTTTGCTGAGCAGATTAAGAAGTATCCCGTCTGAGCTGTAAAATTATAATAAAAATAATAATGGTAGTAATAATAATAATAATAGTAGTAGTGATGTAAGTTTCCTGCTCCAGTGACTTTCCACCAGTGTCTTTGGCTGGCGCCCCTTGGTAAGCGCTGCTAAAAGCATTTACAGGAGCCGCTGCTGGCCAGGGAAGCTGATCAGCTTCAAGCACACACCGGACATGGAAGGGGGAGAACGTGAAAAAGGGATGAGAAACACATGTCCCTGGGGAGGCAAGAAGGGGTTTTCTGGGCTGTTGGAGAGGGTGCTGGCCCCAGCTCTGCCGTGGAATGTTGCTCCAAGCCAAGCACTCCCCATCCGACATGGCGGTGTGCAGCATCCCCCTGGTACCCTGCAGGAGGTGATGGCTGAAACTCTCCTCCCTAACACACACAGCCCAGACACAGTTGTCTGCTTGGGCCTTTCCCTCCGCCAGCATCCCCCCCTCTCCCTTTTCATTTTCTTTTTTCAACCAGCTTTGATTGGAGCCAGAGCCTAGGGTAAATCAGAGGAATTTCTAGATTTTTCTGAGTGCTGTGAGCTCTCGCTGTTTTCCGGTACCTACTTCCTGCCATATCTAAAATAACAGCAGCTGCAGGGACCTGATAGAGAAGAGCTCCAGGGGAGAAATTCTCACAAATGGGGTGGGAAAGAAGAAAGAAAAGTAGAAAAAAAAGACACTTATTAGGGAGACGATAACACAGAGAGCCAGCATCAGATTCATTGTTGGAGTTGATAGCTCTGTAGGCTGTGGATGTTGTTGTCAGAAGAAAACAAATCCTGTAAAACGGTCATGGGAATGATAAGTCTCCATGTTTGCTGGGATAACAGAGGTAGCTTTATAGCACTTGTCCTATTGTATGGAGTATCGTGCCTCGATTAGCTAATGTCTCTGAGGGCTAGATAAGTGAGGATAAATGTTCTGCCCTAAAAGCTCTCATGCTTTCTCTTTGGCATGGCTATCTATGGAGAGCTGCAACAGAAATCTTCGTAGACATAAAGAAGGCCCCCTCTTTAGAGAAAAACATCACAGAAAATGGAAAATTGTTGAAATTACCCTGTTTTCCATGGAGAACACATGGTGCAGTGTTGTCATTGTCTCATTACAGACCACATGAACGACTGCAGCCACTCAGGAGACTTCCAAAATGGTCCCACAAAGGGACCTTACATATTTGTATGAGAACTGCTCCAGGAGAAGATTGCCTCTGTCCTATTGGCATAAAGGGGGACAGAAACAGACATGGTGCACTCATACAAAATATATTTATGCACCATTCAACGTGCAAGAACACACCGAGATGTCCTGGAGATCCCTTGCAAACAACATAAATGTTACTTTAAATATCAGCACATCCAAACAATCAAAGTGAGTGTTCTTGAAACACTGCCAGTTTCACACTACATGTGAAATACAATCAGTATTTCAGATTATTATATGTGCCATTTACCTTAACATATAATAACTGTAATTATACAGTTACTCTGGCAACTATAACTTGCATCTTCATCAACTTTTGGGTCCTGAAATTTTCACCCAATATTAGAGATTGCATTATTTCTTTTCAACATAGGACTTTTTAAAAGAGCATTAAGTGATAGGTTATCGTGATTGTGAACTGGAGTCTGATCCAAAGAGCACAAGAGACAATAGAAGAATTCCTACTCACTTCAACGAGCTTTGCATCAAGCTCTTATTAAACACAGACAGATATATGCAAGGGTGGTCTACAAATGCTCAATGTACTAGTCTGATGGCTTGGCAAGAAAACATACCAGTCACTGTATTGTAAACACTCTATTTTGTTCATTATTCTCAAAAGATAATTTGAAATATTTTAATGGGAATATGCAAAAGAGGCAAGTAGATCTGTTCTCTTATCTTGCTGGGATTTTGAAGGATGCAAGACTTCCTTGATGTCAGCAGACTTACTTCTGATTTCCACCACTCAAACAGGACAAGCATGTTTCTGTGTTTACTTCAGTGATTTTAGTGCACATGCACGTGGGTACAGTTTGATCCTACAGCCCTACCCACTTTCTAGGGAATAGTGGAAAACCATGCACAGGGTTTTAGTAGCAGCACATAGTTTTTCTTTTCTAGATTTTAAACCACTTCTCTAGGACTAAAAATCCTTGCTTTGCTTGAGTACACAGCTCAGCTGCCAATTTTTAATTCGTAAAACAAGATCATGTCAATCTACTCAGTTCTTCTCATCCACAAAAGAGACTCCTTAAGATATGAACCATATTTGGTTCATGTTCAGGTAATTACACAAACTGGCCAAGGTTAGACAGACTAGACAATATTCTGGCATAAAATCAGAAAACTTAAACTAGCTAAACCATTTTTTTTAAAGTCCCCCAACAATATAAAGAGAGTGAATTTGTATTCCTGAAAAAGTAGAAGTAGTTAGAAAATATGAGGCATGGCCTAATCCCGTTTTAAGCACTGTTATGGCTGTGCTGTATTACGTATGCTTATAGAGCAGTACGTTTATAGTAAACTGGGTAAGGAATTTAGGAGTAGGATTAACAAGCTTTCCTTTCACACTAGACTAGATCAGATCACAGTAGGAGATCAATCTGCAGCAACTCCCAACTTCTGTTCAAGAAAAGCAAGCACAGAGAAGGTCAGAGACAGACTAAAGAGCAGCATGGCAATTATTTACTGACATGAGACTGGAAAGAATATCACATGGAGCACAACTTGGACTTTAGACACATAGGAAAGAACGGTTCATTTTATGCCATTAATAATAACCAAGGATTAAGATATTTTGGAAAAGCCCTATTATTTATCATTCTGCAAACCAGGATTTCATTACTGGTAAATCATGAAGTTAATGAAGTCCATTCATACAAATTAATTTCCTTTCCTGATTTCCATTGGCATGTGAGACACAGATACATGATAGAAATAAAAGTCTGCAAAGGACAAGATACACAGAAATGTCTGTTAGTACTTAAAAGCAGGGTAGTCTCAAGTAAGGATGTAGCTAGAAGAATCGTCCCTGCAGCTTGTGCGTTCATTCTTAAATAAATTGGTTTTGGGCCTGAACAGGTAGAAATCAGTGCAGCTGCACTACATCTAAATGGATCTATGCTGACTTACACCAGTTGCCTCCATCAAGAAGAACCAAAGGTAAACTCTCCCATTCTTAAGATTTTCGTCTTGCAGCACCAATCGAGATATCTTTTCCATATTGTGAGAAATATTCCCACCTAGACATCTGAGCAAAGAATTCTTAAAATCATTTTAGTGTCACAAGATGTGGGATTTTCCCCAGTCAGTGGTGCTTCCCCCCAGTGGAAGTTTGTTATATGAAATGCAAATCTCTCTTCAGACAACTTTCTGAACATTGATATTTTTCCAAAAATAGGCACAGGGAGGTGGTGGCCACATCCCTCAGGGGACCATGCACGACAGAAAGCATGATACAGCCTCAAGTGGCATCACAAACATCTGCCAGCTCCTCCCTGAAGCAGGGTCTTAACTGACAGCAGAGAAATTGTGTTGGTGGCTGCAGAAATATAGAGTTTATCATCAGAGAAACCATAAAAATAGCCCTGAAACATCAGGTATACATCTGGCTGACCTCTGGCTGACTGACCAAATGTTTCTACAGTCACAACTCACACCAGGAGACATTCATAGACAGCCCTGTATCTTACCCCCTTCCTCACTAAAATAAAAGACAGTAGGTTTGCTGAAAATTTCATAAGCAGATTTTTTTTCTGAATATTCACCTAACAACCAAAGAAAAGGTCCATCCATTCGTAGATTTCTTGGCAGGAAATCTGGCATCTCTGCTGAAGTCTGCTCACTTTTCATCGTCTGCTCACTTTTCATACTCTCCTCTGTGCTGAGTGCTTGAATCCAGAATATTCCTAATAATAATAAAGTCCACCCCACAGTTAGCTAATGGTACTGTTATGCAAGGGCAGGCCTTGGTTCCAGCAAACTAGCTCATGGCAGCAGAAAGTGCTCTGGTTTAAGATGGGGATGTTCCCCACAACAAAATTCAGTGGAAGGGAAGGAATTAGAGAGGAGTTTTTTCTTTTACTTTAGCAGATAATTTTTTTTTCAAAAGTATCCAAGTGATTTTGGTCTGGAAACACTTAGAAATTTTTGATGAGACACCATTCAGTCCAGGTGCTTTTCCTAAGATAATATTAAATATAGCTTTGGAAACTTCAGCAGATGTTCTGATTTTTTCTAGTTCAAAATTTTTTTTCACTACTACTCTGCCTTTATGTAAATAGCTGACTCTAATTGATTCTTTAATACAGTGATTCATAATCTGTTGTGAATCTTCTGTTAATTTACTTGAGAGTCTGTTATTATTCCCCCTGATTTAACACATCCTGTTTTAGAACATCCATCGAAGTTGATGGAAAAAATTTTCATGGCACTTGGATCACATCCTAAATGTAACTTGAATGCCATCTTTTGAAAGTTGCAAAGTAAGGGGATTTCCTGTTTTATTCTTCAATTGTATAACCTTGAAAGTGAGCTTTTACAAATCCTCAACTACCTTGTCAAGTTCTGATCACTTCTACTTCTTCTAGCACTGTTTTTTTCCGGGTAGTTTCCAACTGGGGAAAAGTCAATGGATAATATATTCTTATTTTTCTGATTTTTACTGGATGCCCTGTTACACTGTAAGTCTTAAAACTGATATGAAAATTTCTCAATAAGTTCAGGTGACGGCACTATATTTACTCAAAGACCACTTCCCACTCCCTTAATTTCCACCATATTTCTGAGAGTTTTTTGGTCTCCCTGTGGGAGCTTTCTCCACCCAGTGGCAGCTCTGAAGCCCTCTCCTTGCCCATTAGAAAATCTGTTAATAGAACATGGAAATAAGCCTTGGGGTTATTTGAGGGTCCTGCCCCAGGGGAGCTGCCCACCAAACCTTTCCACCTGCAGGCAATGGAGCCATCCCACTGTAGCTCAATACAGACAGACAGGCTCCTCTACCCTTTCTCCTTGGATTTGTGTACGTTTAATGAGCACAATGCCCATTTCATCATCTCCTCTCATTTTTCTCTATACTTATATTATTTTGGGGCAAAGCGAGGTATTCTTTAGACACACTTTTCCATGGCAGTCAAATCCTGGACTCTTACTACTCATTTGTACCATTTCACTTTTAGACAAACTGCTCTCTCTCACACCCACACTCATCCTTTCCCCTCTTCTTCCAGAATTCAGCTTTGCTCATCTTTTTTTTTTTTTTAATTTTTTTAATGGGGATGTTATATTTAACCCTCCTCTCATTTCTCTTTTTCTCAGGCCTTCTTTCACTCTAATTACGCCATCAGGTAGTTTCACAGCCATACTAGAAGTCTGAAACTTTAAAATGCTTGCTAACAGTGTTACAGCTTCATGAGAAAGCTTCTGTTTTACTTTTTTCACTAAGTTTCCCAAATAGAATAAATGTATATACACACATGCACTTGCCTGTACTTGTCACAAAGGACCCCCATCCCTTCCAATGTGCTGAAGCCCTTGCAGAGCCCCAGCTTTGACTGGGGGTCCCAGAGTCTTGCAACACAGATCTGCCTCTGCCAGCAAGCACACACCAACTCAGCTGAGGGCTGCATCTATCTCTGGAATTGAGAGTTAGCTACTAAAATAGCTCAAGAAGCTGCTTCCACATTAGCATGTCCTTCTGGCAAACCTTTCCTTGACTTCAGTACTGCTGGCTCCTCTTTAAGACTTCAGTTTACCATTGAAATGGTGTGAAATATCTGGGATATCACGTTGAAAAAGGTAAGTCTGAACCCTCTAACCTCAAAAGCCATGGTCACCTTTATCTCTACAACTCTGACTATGTGCTGGACAGGGCAGGAATCAGCAGTTCGTCTGGTAACAGTGGAGGTTTGCAGGTTCCTCCCAAGCGATGGCAGCTCATCCAGCTGTGAGTCTCTGGTTTAAATAGATTGTAGTGTCCTTTTCTGGCCTGTAAAGGTCCAGCACAGGTTTCCAGAAAGAGTGGGGGAATTCCTGGAATGTTCTCTGAAGCAGCCATTGCCCCTGGGTTTGTCTGCTGATGAAAAAAGCAGTCTTCTCTCTGTGCCTGATGGCATTTTCTGCCCTAGAATCAGTTTTGCTTCTTTTGTAATGAGGTCTTTCCTCATCCTAACATACTCTCTGTGTGGAAGAAAAAAAAAACAAGAAAAAATGCCTGAGAACTCTTTCAAAGTTACCTAGGAGCTAAGGGTCTGGAACAGAGCAGCCATCTCCATCTGTGGTGGCGCTTCCAGGGAGATCTTGTGCAGTGTCTGGCTAGAGGTAAAACTTGCCAGAACTTGGACCCATTACAACTCTCTGCAAAACTGGAATTTGCATGGCATCAATCCTAGCAACTTCAGGAAGCTCTAACCTTTGACTGCTGGGGCCCACAGTGTGTAGTGCAGAGGTTAATAGATAATGAATCAGGGAAGTTTCTCAGAAAAAAGAAAATAATGAGTGCGTAATTGAAGAAAAATCAGGACCAGTTTCTGGTTTTATATGGCAATTTCACACCTAGTCGTTTTAGACTGAGAAGAACACTGGAACCTTCCAACACTACTGATCCAGAGACATTACTACAAGAAGATGCCTGGAGAAGTTGAAAATGCCTCACGCAGATGCTCTGAGGTGAAATGCCTCAAGCCAGTGGTTGACTACAAGTGCAGCCTGGAGTTTGGTGGAACACAGAGTCATCAAAGGGGAAAAAAACCAAAAGTCAACTAATAGTGAAGAGATTAGCAGTCACTTCAGTCTTCCAAAAGAGTAACTGGAGAGCAAAAGCTCAGATGCCAGCAGCAGTGACAATCACAGCTCAGAGTGCAGCAGCACAGAGCTGCAATGGTTCAGAAATTGACTGTGCACAAGAGAACCTCCATGGGATGGGCTTCTCCACCTGACCCCATGTTTCTAAGAGGTTTTACTCAACAAGCACCTGCATGATTTTTGGAAAAGTCAGTCATGAATAGAAGAGACTTAGATCACTCTCACCCACTACAACTATGAAGATGCCAAAGAGTTAGAATACAAAGTCTTATAGCTCATTTCAGACACTATATGTGTGTATGGATTTGCATATGCAGGATAGAAATAAAGGTTAAAATAAATATTCTTCAGTTTTTTATTTTTGGAGGCTTCTCTTGTGACCCAAAATAGCGTTTTTTTCTACTTCTTAAGTAATCTGAAGAAGATTTTGCTTATGAGGTGGCACTGAAACACGTATTTTCCCCAAAACACTAGAAAAAGAACTGACTGCTGCTACCAGGGTATCAAAATGGCTTCATAATATCTACAGCAATACCTACTCTGCAACCCCAAAGGTATCACAATAGTTATTAAATGGAATAGATCTTCAGCCCTAGCTCTCACAGAAATCTAACATCAAGAGCAATCAGGACAGACATGAAGAGTCAAATCCTATCTTCTGCCCTCTCTGCAGCACTATGGCTGCAGAAGGGTCAAAATTAAGTAGAGAAATAATGTTTTAACCGTGCAAAGGCAAGTGAGGAACGTTCTTGTGTTTACATGATGCTATAAAAAGGATCAAATAATTTAATCCACTAATTATGGATTTGGATAACCTGTAGCATTGCTTTTTCAAGACTGTTCAAGTGCTCATACTGCAGTTAATGTGTTCAGGAACAATATGTTTTGGGAATTTAGACACACTTGTAGCACCATCTCACTGAGTTTTCTGCTATTTGGCTTGCAGTAGATTTCATGGCGTGCAAAAAGCAGAAGACCTACTCACAGAGGGAAGGCTGTAAAGGAGGTAGAGGGCTGGTCCAGATCCCTGGTTTGCTGACAAACCCAGCCAGGCTGGCCAACGAGGAACACAACCGCAGTTTTCCTACTGTATTTCTTACTCACCAATTGTTCCCAGGTATTTTCAATGCCCAGGCTCTGCAGACTTCCTCAGTGATGGAGGAGGAGGGGAACATTTTCAGGGTCTGCTTTTTTTCATAAGCTTCCTCCCAGCCTGGCGATAAGCCTGCTGTGGAAAGCCTGTGCCCCCTTTGGTCGCAATCAGCACGAGCTCCTCCGAGAGGAGGAAAGAGCCGGAGCCAGGTTATCAGGCAGCCTGCTCTCAGCAGCGATGGTCAGGCTGCTATCGGGCCCCTGACCCAGCCCCAGCCGCCCGGCAGACGCAGATGAAACAACGAGCGGTGCCTCACAGAAATCCGCTCGGAAAAACTCCCTCTCTGCCTGTCCGTCAGGGACCGGGCTCCCATGAATGCAGCTATTATGTGTGATTTAACTACCAGCCACGCGCTTGGGCCCGTTCCCGACGAACCCAAAGGGAGCGGTGTTATTGACTTGAGTGGGAGCAGAGGCAGGCCCTCCACAGCCTGGGGAGCCAGCAGCTCGCCAGTGCCTCTCCCAGAGTGTCGTGCGCGAAGGCAGGGAGTGCTCCCTCCGACACGGATGTGTTTGCTGGGCTAAGCCGCCAGGCCACCCCCGTGCCGTATTCCGCTCCCTCGAGGAGAGGGCCCTGCTCCCACAACTTCCCCACAAGTGTTTGGACAGAAGGGGTTCAGGACACGAGAGCACGGAGGCCAAGGCACGAGGCCGCACCTGAGCGGCTAACATTGCTCAGCTCAGCAGAAACGATTCAAACAAACAACATATTCCTAAAATAATTTGCATTGGGACAAAGCTTTCTCATGAAGCTTGTGCTTCTGCAAGCCATGTATTTTCCTTGGCACCGCACCAGGCTTAAAAGCAGATGTAAATGTTACCAAGGCTCAGATACAACAACTTCTCTCCCGATGGCCAGGGAAAACTTACAGAAAATGACCAACAAAACCTTCACCATTTGAAACGACAACACCAACAACCATTGATACAGAAATGGAAGAATGAACGGAGCATGGGAGGAGAAACTTCTTCCAAGCTGCTCTCAGCTGGAAAGAGGGGGAGCAATGCAGTTTCAGCCAAACACTTAATGACTCCAAATGTTAATGTGAAGGTGCGTGTGCAGATGCACATCGACCAAAGGCTGTTTTTTCAACACTAAAAATACTGCTTTCTGCAGCTTTCCTGTCGCTTGGTCAGCCTCCTGCTCCCTCCACCAGTGTCTGGCATCACTGAATGGGGCTGGAGCCACTAAAAACTTCTCCTGAGGGATCACACACTTCCTTGAAAGCCCGAGACTAAAGGATCTCACCGGAAATTTAAGTGCTGATGTTGAAAGAAAGCAAAGTTCCCTACTACATTTCACAGCATACCACAGGTAAGAGGTAGGCAGGTCTGCTCTGTGGGCAACTGCACACCTGGGGCTGCAGAAAAGCAGGGAGGACACCTAGTCCGGTCATCTGTGCTTCTGGGGGCTTTCTCCTGGTGGGCCTCCTGGGAGACCCAATTCATCAAACCCGCTAGAAACAGCAAAACCCAATCCTGCGGCTGTGCGGTTTTGTGTAACAGGATCCCCCTCCAACCCAGACGTGCGAGTCCACCGAAGGTCTGACTCAAATGCATTACTTCAGCCCTCCCTTACTCATCGCCTACAGCCCGAGCCCCAAATGTTAACGACTCAGCATGTTTTATCACAGTAGCATGTACACTTTCAATCATCATTAGAGACGAGGAGGGTCTAGGCTCAGGCACCATGCCAGGTTAAGTAAAACTTTCCATGAGGAAAGCTATTTGTTTTCTCCCAGAGCTGTGAGGCTTGGCCAAGAGGGAGGAAGGGAAAAGCTCGCCCAAGCCAGAAGTGTAGACAGTGTTACTGGACTTTGCAGACTACCTGCATGTTGTTCTAATGACATTTGGACTACTGGAAATCACTGAGTGAACTCAGGAGTTTTCAAAGGCATAATTGTGGCAGAAGCAGACTAAACTTAACGCCTCAAGAGCCAATCGCTTTAATCATGAAGCTGAGATGTATGAAAAAGGATACATTTCAGCGAAAGAATAATTCTGTCTGCTATGGTTCCTGTTCAAATAAACTATATCACCAAACCACGTGCATTTCCAGAATACAGAGGAGTAAAAAAAGCACATATGGTTTAGACGCAAAAAACTTTCATATATACTGTATAGGAGATATATGGACTTGTCAGACATCTAACGGTTCAACACTGTAAGCAATTCATGGGAATGACATTAGCAATAGCTCATATTACATCCAGGAGTTACAGCTTTTACTGCAAAAGTTATTTTTAAAAGAGCCATGTTTAAAATGAAATGGCTGGCAGGGCTGCAGCTTTCAGTAACATTTTACCTGTGGTTTTGCCACTTTTACATACTTATTGGGGGCTTAATACTCCCAATTTACCTTTTCAGAGTAAAATAAAAGTCGCAATGAGGGCATTCATTGGCATGGTGCTATAAAACTCACAGCTGTGCAAAGACAATCACAAGAACAAAAGCCTCCTTGTTTTAAAAAAGATGATTATGTGGTTCTGATACTTTCTGCTAGCCACATATCCAAACATCAGATACCTTTGTTTATGGCCTGTGCATTTTCATCTTACTACACAAAGATTTATCGATCTGATTGAGTCAAGATCAGGATAGAGACCTTTATGAAAGCAGTCATGTGGAGAGGAGGAGGCTGAATTAATATACAAAACTTCAGACAGGAGATCTGTCTTTCAGATATTGTTATTTCAGTTCTGGCTCCTAACAAGACTCAGGATATTCTGGAAAACACTTTTTTCAATGGCATATGGAACCCTGGTCTCATAGCCAGCAATAGGAGCATGCTCCTGATTGCAACAAGGCTGGGACTGCATCTGAAAAGTTGAGATTAGAAGCCAGCAAAACTTGAAGAAGCTGAGATCTTCAGCTTCAGTACTCAAACATTGAGCAATCAAGTACCTTGATTAAAGAAGGCTCCAGGATGCTGCTTTGCTTTCAATTAAAAATTACTTTTGTAAAGTTTTGTGCATTTATATAACAAATGGGATTACAGAATGAACAATACACCTAGAAATCTGCTGAGAATATGTCATACATTTTTTCCTGTTGGTACCAATGTGTTTCCCCCTTGCTTTTTCAAAATAGCTTCATTTTCATTTGTAATGAAAACGACATTCTTTGATGTTTCTAACAGCAGGAAATAATTTCACAAATGAGTGTCATTCTGCTGCAGGTAAAATATCTAATAGCCCATGAGAGTGCCAGTTACAACCTGAAAAATGTTTCTTGGCATCAGCACACTTAATTGAACTCTCTCCATCCTGGTGAAATGAAAGATTTGAAGCTCAGTTCTGTATTCCACACAGGCTGCACTAGGTCCAGGAAAGGGAAATGGGGATGAGGAAGGTGATTTCAAGTCACCTTCAGCATCTCCTGTTGTGATCCTGGCCAGTTCCCAGCTGCCTGAACATCCGGAAAGCTGTGTGAACTTCCACTCTCCTGCCTCTGGCTTGGGGTTTCTTCTACCACTAATAAAAGCAGTTAAAATTCTGAAAAATTGTCTGAGCTGCCCTAGTCAACAGAAAAGAAGGAGGATTAGTCCAAGAGCAGACTAGCATAGCTTTTGACTCAAGTGTTAGTTAGACAACTGCAGAGAGGAGCACACTAAAAATATAAATATGTCAAAGATATAAATTAGGTAAATTTTCATGTCTGGTTCAAAGGACCAGGACAATTCTCGTCAGCTTGTAGCTTCCCCAAACTATCTATCACTTTGAGCAATACTAATTCCATTTCATGTCTCAAAGGGCTGTATAACAGACACATCAATAACTAAATAATGTGTATTCTCTTAAAAGAACTTACAGCATGGACTTGTACTGAAAAGGTCCCCCAAGCCTGCCTGCCTAATGGTTTTCCATGAGCTCCACCACCCCAGCACCCCATACTACTCCCATGAGAGATCTGACAGGGAAATGTCACTTAACCTTCACTGTCTAGAGCAGGGGTGGCACATGCACGTGGAGACACCCTCAGTCCCGGCATCACCTACCAGGGTGCCCCAGTATCCTGAAGGTTTCTGCAAGAACTCCTGGTGCAGAGGACAGGAGATACTCTGTCTACCCCTGCAAAGGACCATGGACTCTTGCAAGGACCAAAACCAGGCATAAATGTCACAATTCAACCACTTTTAATCAAATTTTCCTGTGAAAGCAGCAGAGGCAGTCAGCCATAATCTTTGCTAACAGGCTGAGCTCAAAATGATTTGAAACGGGTGCTGGTATCCAAGCCAGATACCTTTCAGTATCAAGAGCACAGCCATAATATATCAGGTATCACTTTACAGCGTGAGTTTTAAATATGTTCTATATGTGGAATCATATATTCACATACTGAAATGGACAACACATTTAATGAGTAGCCCAGGTGGCTACTGTAGATTTTGATTTAAAATAAGATTGCCAAGACCAGTACTTATTTGCCAAAATGGAATTCTCTTCATGTGCTTCCTTTACATCACTTCAGCTACCCACCTTTACCAAAGCAGAAAAATGTCATATAAAGGATGTATAATTATATAAATTAATTGACTGTTTTTTTCCGTCTATACTTCACAGTGTAAATGGTCTATATTTGGACATACTCCAGAACTAAAGGAATGAATATTACTTTGAACCCATAAGCTGAAACCAAAAGATTTCTGTTTATACCTGGTCCAAAACTGCTCTATGTGTATTAAGATACATAAATCAAACCTCCCTAAAGTGGTAAACAAGCAACCAAAATTTTATCACATATAATCTGGGAAAATCAATTGGATATTTCATTTTTTTTGTAGTCCCATATGGATGTTAGATGTCAATACCTCGCACTTCTTAAATACTTTTAGGTAAAACTGGAGGTATTAAATAGCTACAAGATGCTTTCAAGATATACGTGTTAAATTGAGTGATGCTTCGAGAATTTTATTTTTAATGCCATGAAAATATTTTATTAATCAGGAATGAGGGAAGAGTCTGGGAGTAGCAAGCAAGGAAAGCAGTTAAGTACACCTGACCTGTCTGGCTTTCATATTGTTCACAGGTGCTACAGATATTCCACCCACTCCTCCAACAAGAAAAACACTTAGAGGTGGATATGATACTAGTAATTAAACATAGTGATAGCTTAAAAGCTCCTATTAAAAAAAAAAAAAGTCAGGCACATGGAAAAATGAGTAGCTCCTATTTGGTATGAGCCATTCGCCAAAACCCACGGTCCCTTGCTCTACCGTTAAGGCCAGAGGTGAGAATGAAACAGCACAAAGGCCTTGCACACAAGCTTTGCCTTTTCCGTGCTGACCTCAGTGAGCAGCATCTCCTGGGACACCAGGAGCAATCACTGGTGCTTTCCAGGCAGACACCAGAGTGGCCAAACTGCCCTTTGAGACTGTGTGATGGGGCCCAGACGTCACCTTCCGCAACTGATAGGTGAGCACGAGAAGGGGATTTTTAACCAAGACAGGATGAGGTGATTAGATAGTTGCTGGGGAGGATAAGATCACGTCAGACATGGCTTCAACTTGCACTTACTCTGGCCTATGGGTGGGCTGCTGCCACCCAGAGCAGCCCTGTGGCACCCCTCAACCCACAGCACCAGGCTTCCTGCCCCCTCTCAAGGGCTGGGCACATCTATCGGACCCAGCTTATGGACATGGCTCTGTGAGCTGAACCAACAGAAAACTATGTGGATTTTGCTATTTTGGGTGGGCTAATTTTCCATTAGCCTGCTCTGCTGCTCCATAATCAATTGATATGACTCGAAGGATGCAGTGAGAACATGTGACAGAGCAAGATGGATTGAGGCCATGTTTTCCATAGGAGCCTGCAGTTCCATCAGATTAAATGTAATGTGAAACCAATGTCTGCAGTGGTGGTGAAAAGGCTGCCTTCAAGAAATGCATATAGCATAGACCTAAAACAGGCTTCCAGCCTGACTCACAGCTTCATGCTCCTGTGCTGCGTCTGAGCCATGCCAGAGCTCTGCGTGGTTTGAACAGGGGGTCTCGCCCAGCACAAATCCAGCAAGAAACACTTCCTGCCTTTGGCCCCTCTGCCATACACTTTCTCTCTCAATCTTCCAGATACTGAGACAAATATGAAGAGGGTAGTCGTCCACTCCAGATCTACATAGAGTGGATGACCTTTTATTCAGGCAGTGAGATAAGGTTTAGATAGGAAAAGGCAGCTCATGTGGGTTATGCTCCATCAGTGTGACCCCTGAGACAAACCTAAATATCAGTTTAGCCATTTCTGATCGACTCCCTTAGAGGGAACTGGTGGTTTTTAATTTTTGGAACTACAAAGGCTTGGGTTTCTTTCTATTATATACTGTTATGTCTATGAATTCTTTCTTGGTCTATAGTTCTTGTGGTCAGCCATAGAATAATTTTGCTAGCCTGCTGGATGCCGAAGGGAAGTATATCTGGATTTGGCTAGCTGAAGAGATCTTCAAAGACAACCTCAAGTATCAATGCAGATGTACATGGTGGCTTCTAGTTCTGATCATCTGTTGGGGGACTGATGTGCGGGTGTGTCCAGAGGAGAGTGATGGAACAGAGATGAGGTTAAAGGCTAAAGCACTTACACTTTGTCTGAGTGGATGAGCATTGCTGAAAAAACTAAAACCTCTCTCTCAGACCACACAGTAACAAATATCCTCTGTTCCTCCAGGAGAAACCTGAAATAGGCATGGCTGAGGTACTTCATTCACCCTTCATCCCTGAGACACAGTCCCACCTCTCCAGTAATGACCAGCCAGAGGCAGCTTTCGTGGCTCTGCCAGAGAAGAGGTTGCTGGATTTTTGAGAGGCAAAGCAGGAAGGCTGCCTCCTTCTTGTGCTTTGTAGAAAAGACAGCTATAGACTAGGTTTAGATTTATCTGAATTCTCTTCCTTACACACATAAATTCTTTTTTCTCTCATACCCAAAATTCAGGCATGGCTTTTTGTTTTGGTTTGTGTCCTTTTCTCATTTAGTTTGTTGAAATTGTGCCCCTTACAGCATAGGTAAGTGATAAAAATGCACACTGTATGATGAAAACCTTGTCACAAAAGATGTGCTGTGCAAAACCAGTGGCCTAAACTACTAATTAGGAAAAATTCTCTAGACCTCTCTATCATGTAACCAGTAATAACTTCTAAGAAAATAATTTTCATAGAGTTGAAAAGCAAAGGGCTGCTACTCAGGCTTGAGAACATTAATTTGCAATCCTTATTCAGTGAATAGCATACTGTTTAAAATAGAATGACAAAATGTCCTTTTTTTAATAAAAACAGTGCAGTGAATTGTCTTTAAATTCTCCCTGAAGGACAATCACATTCAGATGTTCCTTGGCACCAATTAGTTTCAATGCAGCCATTTAAGAGGCATTTCTTCTTCAACTAGCATGGTATGTTATATAAAACTACATGGCTATTGGAAGGGAATTCACATCCCGCATTAAGGGGAGGGTCCAGAATACTACTGGGATACTTAGTAGCAAATGCTAAAATGCAGTTCAGTGAGGTCACATAATCGAAGAAGTCCGTATCATCCCTTTTATTACAGTCAGCTAATAAATCGCTGGGAACTAGAGTCTCACAAGTTTATCACAGCATTTTAACTTTTCAGTGGTGCATGTAGAATATATATACACACAGAATCTTACAAAACAAAAAACCCCAAAACAAACAAACAAACAAAAAACAGGAACAACAACAAAAAAACCCCAAAATCCCCCAAAGAAACAAAACCAAAAAAATCCCCACAAAAATCAAAACAAAACAAAAAACCAGAAAAACCCCACAAAAGCAAAAAAATAAAACAGAAAAACCAAACAAAAAAACCCCACAACCAAAACAAACAAACCCCCCCCCCAGTAGCAAGGCCACAATAAGAATGGGGAAAAAAGTGATGCTGAAAGATATGCCTCCATTTTTAAGTAGAGCAGTTTAACACTTAGTTTCAATGAACAGATTTGCACATCAGATGCTTCACTGCATTATGAAAGGGACAATGTTAAATATGTTTTCACTGCAACTCTACCGGTCACTGGCATGGGCATAAGCCAAGAACATACAGTTAAGATTATTACAACATAGCTATTGGTCATGCAGCTAGAGCTCTATGCTAACTAACAGCATTTAATGCTTAGATAATGTGGTTTCATTATTGCAAATGAAATGAAAGGGCCCTTTCCTGTATAAAGACAATCCAAGCAACGTCCGCACCTTTCCACCAGGCTGTTAATTGAACTTTTTTTCCACCAGGACTCAAAAGAAGGGGAGGTTAAGAGAACTCACTGATAGAGCAACATGGTGAACGCAAACCTGTGCTGAGGAAGACTTACCATCATCCAGGTACATCTGGTCCAATTCCTCAGGTTCTCGCTTGATCGTTACAGGAATAGGGGCCAAATTATGATTACTTTCCTCATGCAACTCTGGCAATGACAGTGGTTGGGTTGTTGGAGACTCATTTCTGTGAACCTTCGGCAGTTGCTGCTGCTGTTGACCCATTATGGATGAGTGAGTTGGACTGCAGGACTGCAAATAGGTTGGCTCTTGGGTAACAGATGGAACTGGAGAAGAGGGACTGTTGGGATAGAGTGTTTGTTGATAACCAAGGGGACAGCTACTGCTCAGATGTTGACTCACCTGCGGCTGCAGCATGACGTGAGATGATTGCTCGGGGGGGCTTGGGTGCACAACTATAGACCTTGGCACTTCCTGTATGGTGGGGACACCTCCAGCGGGCTGCTGAAGTCCGAGGTGACTGTGGCCCGGGTTGGGGATGCACTTGTAAGGAGAGGACGAAAGGTCGTGCAGCTTGGGGCTTGCGTTGGGAGAGGGTGACATCACAGCGTTTCTCTGCTGACAGGAGGCAAAGCCGGCCACGAGGCACGAACCAGGATCGGGGGGCATCATGATCTGCTGACTGTAGTACGGTTTAGAGAGAGGGCTTAAGCCTTGGTTCATTGGTCCACAGGTTTGAGCAGGCTCATAGTCATCTGTGGGTTCTGTTTTTATAATTGGAACTGTTAAAAGAAAAAAGGTTTTAAATAAACATGAGTTGCGTATTGGTATGATCAAGTTGGCTTGTGGCTAGGATACCCTTTGCAAAACAAACAACGTCGTGAATAAGACTCTGTGTGTCTTTTGCCTAGTTCTCCCACCCTATTAAAAAAAAATGAATGAGTCATCAGCACAAGAAAGTCACAGCTGGTTCTAATATTGAAAAGGACTATTTTCTTTGGACTCTCCTCCAGCACTAATGTGCTATAAAAATCTATTTGCAAATAACTGTGCTTCAGTGGAAGCTTTGGACCCAAGGGCTCCATGGATTTGTAGTAATCAAGGCAAGAATTTTAACTTGGATAGACTACTGCATTTCTACAGCTACCGATGGCCCATTTGATAAATGTCTGTACACACAGTAAACTGGAGCATAATAAGGTAGAGATGGGGCTTTCAGAGTTCAATGAAAATAAAGTTGTAAAGATACATGACAAAGTACTACACAGAAGTTTTCAGTTATGAGGTTATTTTCGAAAGAGTAGGATTTGATTTAGTTTTTTACATAATTGCATTTAATTTCTGCTAATGCCAGCTCCTAACAAATATTAGTCAGTCTCTGGCTACCAAGAAAAACTGCTCTACCCACTGTCCCAAATGATGCCCTAATTGAGCTGTCATTTCTGTAAATACCAGAATGTGAACAGAAATGATTCTCAATGAGCATTAACTCAGGCATGACAAATGTAGAGCTTCTTTCTCAAATCACAGAAGATCCTTCCTCAAATTGAAGTGTCTTTTCAGCATTTACTTTCTCTCTCAAATCAAAGAGGGGTGTCTTTGAAGCTTCTCCTACAACAAGTGCAGTGCACAGGTAAAATTCACCCCCTTTCTCTATCAGTAAAATTACAAATAATAGGGCCAAGCTAGGCTGTAGATGTATTTTTTCCTAGAGAGATGCAACTCTAATGCATACAGCAATTAAGTATGGATGCAAAAATTTCTGGTGACACCAGAGAATATTTTTCAGAATATTCTAATAATCAACCCATTGTGGCACAAAGTTAATAATGAAACATCTTTCCACAATGCAGCTCAGATACATGTGTGTTGTGTGAGTGTCTCTGTATATTTATGTGCATGTGTTTTACAAAAGCCCTTACACATTGTCCAGCCATTTATTATGGTTGTGTATGAGTCTTTTTGAGCCCCTTAAAATGCACACGTGTCCATCTGTACATATAAAACCTCTTTTAACACTCACAGGTTTTGCTGGTGGTGAATGCACTTCACTACCCTTGTTTTACAGTCCCTGAGCCCCTCGTTAACTTTGTTCCTTTTATGTTCTTTTACGTGTGGATGCTTACAACACTTGTTTCAAGATTTCTAGCACCCCTAGTAAAAAGAGGTCTATATACGTAACAGATGCACAGGTGCTGCTCAAGACAAATATGCTAGGGGTGTTAGACTGTCATTGGATTTCTCATAATCTTATTTTCATCAGCTTGTGTGCTGCACACTGGCTAGCAGGGCTACTAATGCACTTGGTTGCAGAGAAGCAGATTCCAGGTTCAGTGACAGCTTTACAAAACCACTATTACGCCCTTTAGGAAAATGCAAGACCAAAGAAACGCACCTAGATAAACACAGCAGCTCAGATACTGTAAGAAAATACCTTTAACAAGTTCCTGAGCTAGCAAATATTCTCACATGTTTTATATTAGGTTCACTGTGCTAGCACTAACCGCAGCACAGCTGGAAATATGATGGCTGTTGAACACTGAATTTTCCCAATATATCACTGTTATAGAAACACCTGTGCTAAATAATTCCAAGCTCAACCGCTGGCAATACAACTCCAATAAACCCTGGAGTTGTCTGACTTGTTATAACCTAGGGAGGGGTTATAGCCCTGGTGGCAGGCAGGCAGGTTCCTGATCTCAGCCTGGCTTTTCATTGTAGCTCTTCTGCAGCACATCTTTGCTATCTGCTTTGCCAAACACTCTTTTGACACTTCACTCTGAGTTGTTTTTTTTTTTCACAAAAGCAATGCCATGGAGTCCATTTGGAAGTCTGGTTAGTAGCCATGAATATTGTGAATCTCTTTTTGTGTGTTGCTATACTGAAACAGACATACTGCAGCCAATGGAGGATCACCAATAAGTCCTGCTCTGCACCAGGTGAAGGAATGATGGGTGGGAGGGACTCTATTGCACACCTGTTAGTCCAAAAACTCACTTGGAGATGGTGACAGCAACCAAGGACACTCCTGGTGCCTATAATTTCAGAGTTCAGAGGGAAAATAGAGAGAGTGTGTGCATCCTACAAACTGGGATGGCAGCCACTCATTCCCTTTTAAAAAACTGCAAATGTCTTCACGGGGTACCAGCTTGGAGAAGGAAGGTCTGTAGGATTTTTTTTTTTTCTTCCATGAAGATACCACTACTTATAATCCAGATAATACAGAATCAGACCTGTTAAGCTGAGCATATCACAAGAAACATCAGACATTAACACCCCCCTTTCCGGCCCTAACTCAGCTTTAGTATTTCACATGAATAATGGTAGTACTTGACTTGTGGAGAACACAATACCACAAATTGCTATGTTACATCAGTTAAGCGTTTATTTATGATACTCTGTCCTGTTACCTGCTTCTCCCCAGCCTATGTAACCTCACTGAATGGAGTGACAAAGACCAAAAATCTTTGCTGGTGTTTGTATTTGCAAATTCAACTCAAACTAGCTTTGGTTCTGATCTGATCATTCTGAGAATACTCTGTGTCAAAAGTTGCTGTAAATCACCTTATATTTTTTCTGTGAAAGGGTGACTGTTTTCTTCCTCTTCTCAAAGGACTTCAGAGGGCTCAAATGAAGAGCTATGGGCATTTCAAGGCACACCTTCCCAAACCAGTGCAGGAACAACTTGCAACTGTCCTCACTGGCTACCCGTTTACCATCACAGCATCTGCAGCATTACTCAAACACTGTAATCAGGCTACCAGGAACTAACACACCCTCACCCACTGTCTCACTGACTTTTGGGTGACTGAGGTGCTCAGCTGCCTGAGAACAGGATACAAACCTTAGCGCCCACCTTCACCATTTCCTCCTAGATAGGAAAATCACAGAATACCCTGAGTTGGAAGGGACCCTCAAGGATCAAGTCCAAATTCTGGTCAGGCACAGGAGAACCCTGGGCAATCCACAGGAGAAGCCTCTGCACAGCAGACAGGGCTGATTACTGGCCAGCTGGGCACTCGTGTTACCACTTATCTACTGACTTGTGCTTGTTGAGCTGCAAGTCTTTACAAATTCAAACTTGAAAGCGGGATTTTGAGCCCTATTATACATCCCTGCGGAGGGGAGGAGGTAAGTTGGATGCTGTAACACACATCCATTTCCATCATCACTCACTTCCACAACTGAGTATTTCACACAGGGAGATTCAATGTGATATGGACAGTACCATTAATTTTCTCAGGATTAATACTTAACAGAGAACAGTATTAGCCTAACTAACTTCGAACTCAAATATTTCAAATCTTGAATGACTTGGTAAAATCCTGCCAGCTAAAAGAGATACTCCTAGTCAGTCACACAGCCTGGGCTGGCAATTAACTGCAAAGTCCTACAGCTGTTCAGAACCTTCAAGCACTTTTAGCAGAAACAGTAATTTCTTAAATCCAGCAGAGCCATATCAAACAGCAACAATTGTTCTGTCTCAAAACTGCTCTGTGGTGCTGAGGTAGCACCCAGTCTTGCAGACTCTCAGTTGGCTAGAACAAAAAATAGTGACTGAATTTACCATACACTGAGATTTGCCTATAATAAGCTGCAGCAATGAAGCCAGAATTTGTGAAATTGTAAACACAAAAGATGATACTCTTTCTACATACGCTCAGACTCAGAAGGAACACTATTCATTTTAGAGTGCTGAAGAATCTGGCCCTTGCCCTAAAAAGGGAAAAAAGAATGCAAGTTTGGTTTGTGCAGTGAATTTTTAAATGCCTGTTACTTCACAATGCATTAGGTCTGCTGACAGACGGTTTTAAATAGTCCTCAATTTTCAATATTAAAATATGACAGAGGTCACTGTTCTAAATTAGTCTGATTAGCAAATTAATTTCTAATTGGTTTTCAATGGTTCGATGATGCCTTCTTAGACTCTGAACTCATGTCATTATGTCATCTAATTTAATATGAAGTTCTGAGAACCACGCATTGGCAGCAGCCCTAGCTATAAATCAAAGCTTCTTACTCAGAGAGATCGGGGTTATGACATCATACCAAGGCAGTGATGGAAGACAATGGTCCTTCTGTGTGTGTCTGAATCTGGGAGAAATATTTCAGCCAGTTCTGCAAGCCCACATTTAAATGAAAGGCTTTTCTAGCAGGTAAAAAGTTAATATATCAAACCTAGAAGAAAAATAATAAATCATGCACATTCAGTAAAGGGAGTCAGAAAGTGCTCAGATATAAATTATATGTATTTTTTGACAATTTTAACAAGTGTGTTTGCTTTTGCACTTTAGCAATCCAGATGGGTTTTAAAACTTTTTTGGGGGGGGATGTTATTAAAATATGTGAACTTAAAAAATAAAATTATATGAATTAAACAGATTTTTATCCTGATTAACATTTAACTAACAAATTCCCATTTCCATGCAGTATTATCAGTGTAGACATTTATGGCACTACAATATATTTATTTTACCCTTACGTTTGATTGAACCTATCCAACAAAATAGCTTCCTTTCATGGTGCAGACTATGATGTAGTTCCCTGGCACCAGCACACAGATTTTGGTTAGAGTATGAAAATCAAAACACTACTTTTTTCATCATGTGCACACACACATTTCTTCAACTTCTGGACTAAATGCCTGGCAATTAGTAAGAATTTGGGATGAGACTTTCGAAGAAAGCTGAGAAGTTAGGTGTCTAAATGTCCATGACTGAGTTGAGCTCTGAAAGGCTGTTTGTGCCTTTGAAATCCATCATTGTCAGCCAGTTTTGATACTGGCAGCACACCTTCAGGAGACACTACACAGGTCACCCCAGCTCCTGTCGCTGCTCTGCTGCTGTTCAGCCAGAGACTAGTTGGGGATGTGAACACATCTCCATGTACAGTTTAGCCACTCTGGCTTCATGCAAAGACAAAATCCTGGCTGCTGTTGTAGCGCTGGCTGGATCCAGCATACTTGAGGCCTCACCCCTTGCTCTGTCGGGGAGAGGCAAGGGTCTGGCTGCCCTCACAAAACATAATCCCTGCTTCAGGAACACCCGAGCAGCAGCAGCTGAGCAAAATTTTCTGAAATACCCTGCCAACATGTGTGCAGCAGTGGCAATCTCAGGGACAAGGGATAGGCACTCAGCCCCAGGGATCTTGTGAGACAGTCACTACACGGACCTGTGCAGATGCTGTGTGTGAACTGTGTGTTTTTCCCTAGGCACCTGTTAAACCAAAACATTTTTAAAGGTCAAGCTGCTATCAAGCCTTTGCTTTTAGTTACTAAATCCAGAGCACAGTGACTCCGACACAAAGGGAGCCTCTTGCTATCAAGACACTGTAGGCAACACACGTCAATGCAACTTTTATCTGCACAAGTGTCTGAACTCATCGTCTCTTGCTAGTACACTGCTTACTGGTGCTGCTTATCAGGAGGGCTAACTCTAAAACCTGCCTTCCTGCCCTTTTTGGGTTTTGTGTGTAGATTTTTATGTGCTCAGATGCATATGTACAGTTTTATATGAGAATAGCTCCAGGGAGATGGAAGCCCTGCACTTACACCTCAGCATATAATCTCAGACAGTGCCATTATCTGATTCGGAAGTGCTTTCCAGATAACTCATTTGCTAAATGCTTTTCAACAGCTGTTAAACTATTAGGTTATTCTACACATATTTATGAGACAGAAGATTATATATGGTAGCTTTATGCATCCACTGCTAAACCAGGTGGGGAGAAGTGGAAGGTAGATGGAGAGCATTTGGATTGTGCTAGTACAGAAAAAATGCATTAGCTTTTTTTCCAAGAGAAACAGATGAAAATTCTTAAAAGGCACATTTTTCCATCGTAACAATTTGTTAAATCCTACAATATTGAATGGGAAAATCAAGTCCTGTGATATGCCCACTTGAGCTGCTCTACCTCTGCTTCCGCAGTGTGGTGCAGCACCTGGCCCCACTGCTGCCTTCAGCTGGAGGTTTAACTGTGCACAACGCCCCGGCTGCACTGGCCAAGGCTTTCTATGGCACCTCTGTCAGATGTGTTAAAATTCACTGGGCTAAGGTCTTTTCCGATTATGCTACACAACATTACTGACTTTACCGTTTCTCCCCTGGCACATGGAGGAGAAGAGGAAAGCAGGGTCTGCAGGCAGCGTCCTGCAAGCCAGCAGCACAGGGGCAGCCCCATGGTCCTCATCACTGACAGTCCTGTGAGATGCTCTGCAAGGACAGGCTGGCAGGAAGGCATCCTTACTGCACCAGCCATACCCACAGACCCACCCTCTCCAGAGAGGTGTTTGGATTTGGCTGACCTCAGCCATCTTGGCTCTAACACGGTCTTTATCTTCAGAGGAGGATGCAGCTTCTCCCACAGCAAGCAAGACATCCTTGCCCCATGCATTTCACCTCCAGCAGCCTCCACCACTGCATCCCTTTTAGGATTAATCACCGGGCTAGATTAATTATGGTGATCAGCCACTCGAGGAAAACAAAAATCAGTATCTCCAGCCTATGTAATTTTAAACCGTGCTCATTCACACAAGTTTTGCCTTTTGGCTTTTAAGCTAATTGGAAGACTCTAAAGCCCCATGCCTGCTAACATATGTATGTGAAATCACTGGGAAACAAGGAAAGGAGTCCTCAAAATACTCATGCAGAGGAGTCCAATGACCAAAACTACAGGCTAGGTTTTTTCATCTGAAGAGAAATATTTGAAAAGGGAGGTACTGACAAAAGACAACTTTATGCGCTGAAGTTAACTGTTATGGGTGGTAACTGCTGATGGTCAGACACGGCCGGGGGCTTCTATATAGCGCTTGTCCACCCCTGCCTGTCCCAGGGACACCACACAGGAAATGCCTCTTCCAGGCCTTCTAGGTGAAGATGGAGCACCACGCAGAGGCAGCGTTCCACCTCTATATACAGCTCCCGACTGACTCCATCTGCAGTTGGATGTGGCTGGCTAGGCTCTGGCTGACTGTTGGAAATGGATGTCACCTGGATGAACCATGGGCAATGGATGAAGTGTAGCAGCTCCAGTGGGTACCCAGCACCAGAGGGTGTAATGCTGGTGAGTGCAAGACATGCCTCCTCTGCCCTGCCACAGACCTTGTGCGGTTCCTGGATGGGAGTGGAGGGGCTGATGCACCTGGTGATGATGAACTCTGTGATTGTCTTAAATGGGAATGGGACTCTGACAAAACCTCACCTGCTTTTAGTTACTCTGCTAAATGTCAAAGTAACAATCAGCGACTGAGTAGCCAACATGAAATAAACCATGTCAGTGTATAGTGTAAAAAATGAGTAACTGTGATTCCTATTTTCATCTAAAATAAAGTTCCTGGGGCCAACCTTTCACCTTGTCCCTTCTGTTGCCCCATCCTGCCAAGTGCTGTCTTTGCAGAAGTCTGGATGCTCCTGGGGGATGGAAAAACCTCCAGCAGGTCTGAGGCTCCAGGCCTGACTCAGCCACGCTCAGTGCCCTTCTCTGCTGTGGTGCTGCTGTGGTCATACTGCACCAGCCACCGGCTACAATCCTTTCACAACACAGGCCCTGCATTTGGCCCTGCTCCCCCAGCAGCCCCCAAATCACGGTTGCTTTGCATAAAGGACTAGGCTAATAATTTTACCAACCTCAGGCAGGAAAATTCAACAAATACTGAGAGGTGAGAGGTGTCAGGAGACAATCAGCACGAGCCACATGCTGTGTCACATCAGAGTGGCAGCACTTTGCATCCTCATTTTGTACTTTTCTGCTAAGGTGGCTGATGTCATCTTTTAACTTAGAGAGTGAGGTGTGGGCGGAAGAGCTGAGGTGAAACAGAGGCAGGGCTGCTCAAGGCAGCCACCAGAAAAGTGTTGACTGCACCCGTCTGTGTGGCACGCAGGGGATAATTTTAGAGCGGAGGCAGGAAGTCAGGAGGATGCTGACAACAATGTGCCTGGGGAGCACTCACCCTTTTCAGATGTACACCAAGGGGTCATCCTGCGAGGGGCAGGGAGCTGGACCTAATGATCCTTATGGGTCCCTTCCAACTTGAGATATTCTATGACTCTATTCTACAACGCTAAGAGCTTCACTTCTGTGCCACTGGGCTGTACTGAGGCACATCTAGTCACCACAGGCAGGATCTCAGCACAACTCCACACTCACAGATTCAAGGGACTTCCATCCCCACCAAGTCACTGTGGCCAGGTTTTCAGAGGAGCTCAACACCTTGGAGACTTGTGAAAATGACAGCAGGGAGGCAAAGGAATTGCTGAAAAGCTGGCTCTGAGTGTAGGCTGTGCAGTAGGAAATCTGGCCCTGTGGGTAGCAAAACGTATCTCAAAGTAAAAGTTACCCAGAATATCAACACCATTTTAATAAATACTAGAAGCAAGGAAATGATCTTTTAATAATGCTTTGACAATTAAGAAGCCTGACAGAAACAGAAACCAGTAATATTTTATCATCAACTTTTTGCAAAAGCATATTTTTCATTCCAGTAGAAGAAACACATCAGCTTTCCTTTTTCCTCTTTATTAAATATTTTCTGGACACACTAGCCTGTCTTTGCTTAGTCAATTATCACTACTTGTCTAAATAAAACTCAAAGAAAAACTTTCCAATATTATTGGTTCAATATAACTGATAATCAATATTCGTTGGATAACACAAAACTTAGAGAGCACTCATTCCTATCTGCAAAAATTAGTTCTTGAACTCATTTCCTCCATGTTTTGTACCTACTTAAAAGAAATCTGAACAGACAGACATCTAATCCTTATCATTCATTGTTTAAAGTCTTCTGAGCAGGAGAACTCCTTCAGCTTTCTCAGCAGATGAAAACACAGGATTTGGAACCACAGCACACACGTCTGGTTGCCTGTGTGCTTCTTCAGACTCTCCAGGTTAGTTTAACCCTGAAATGCTACTGCTTAGACCTAGTGATTTCAGAGGACTGCTCCTCCTGTTTCAAATGCATATATGGGCCAGTGATATAATAAATTCATAGAAGCAAAATGATATGCAGTCACGAGCAGAAATCGAAACAAAGCATTTTTCTAGACGGTAGGATTCCCAGGTGCAGTGTTTGCCAACGGTTTTCCAAAATGTTCTGCTGCACATAATGGAGCTGCAGAGCCTCCTGCACAGAGCCACGGCAGCGGAGGTGCTTTGAAAGCTGAACATCCAAGGGTCTGCTCACTGTGCTCTGCTCAGACTCCTGACTGCAGCGCCTGGTCCAGAGCCTTCCTCCTCAAATTCTGATGGGATGCAGCAATGCAATACGTATCCATACTTACCATATGAGCTGCGGGAATTCACCTGTGCCAGAACGGTATGGAAACTACTTATATTTCTTCGCCAGGCATGTCTGCGGAGGAGTCTCAAGAGCCTACAGTCTGTAGGCTCCAGGACAAAACTGATATGCAATTGCTCAGCGATGCATATCGTTGACGTAATACTAAAAAAATGACATTACAGTCATTTCTGTACAATATAGGCTAATACAGGTTTCAGGAGTTGCTCAAATTTAGGAGAATAGTAAATCAAAATTTCAATTAAAAGTGGATTATGAGTACTTAGGTTTACAGTCTGTCCCAAGCCAAAGACTTAAGCAAGCTTATTTTCAAGACCTTGGCTCCTTTTGTGAAGCGTCTACTTTCTGTTTTGTTTTGTTATTTAAACTATTAATTTACAGAACAGTAAGATTTTCATTTTTACAGCAGTTTTTTTATTTCTGAAGCAGGAACTCATCTTCACCAAGTAAGTTCCTGCTCTGCGAAACACTTGAGCTAACAGAGGGAAGGTACAATCCTGCCACATCTCCGCAGCAGGGGAGAAGCCCTGTGGCGGCGAAATAACACTCTGCTGGAGATGGCAGCTTGTGCTGGCTGCATGTCACAGAGCTGTACTCCATGGAGACACTATAGGACCATCCATGGGAGGTGGGATGAATGAGGCCACGTGTCCCTGGATCCACTGGCTGTTTTCCCCTAGGGAATGAGGAGAAATAGGAGCTACAGGAAAAAAACCCTACTGCCCTGTGGTGGGGGTGGGAGCTGCACAGTGAGCCCATGGCTCTCTCACTGGTCTGCATGTGCCCACACCCACCACAGGAGCAGGGCCAGGGGGCTCACACAAGATTTAGGCTTTAGTCCATATACGGTATTTTGCTTTGGCACAGTCCGGCTGAGCTGTAAAATAGATGTCTGATGTGCGTCATGAAGCTTTGAAAAGCTCTCTCACACAGAAATACCTGCAAAACTATGGTAGGTACTGAAATGTAGCATTTGGTAAGTCCTAAAGCACAGAAAGAGAAGCAGCTTACAGGACACCGTCTGATTTGTGTAAAACCACATCTTACATTTAACAATCACTCTGACATTTGCTTGTCAAAACCCTACATCTTCTCTGTTCGTGGGATTTGTTTAAACAACAGACAAAGTGTAACCTGGGCCAAAATCAGGCTTATCTCATCTAGACTTTTTTTACCCTGATCGCCCAATGGTCCATGACTCAGGTATTTTTTCTTCATGAGCCAAACTTTGGTTTTCTACAATGTCTTGAAACAGTAAAAGAACACTGTGACTGAAATAAAATCTAAAAAGTCTCCTAGAAATTCAGCAGCATAAATGACTGATTCAGTCACCGTGTATGGTTTCTAAATACATACTTGAGGTGATTGTATCTATCTTTGAAAGGCATGATGAAAAAAACACCAGCCATGTAAGGGCAAAACCTTACAGGTGTAACACAGGCATAACAACACAAGCATAATAAAAACATACTATACTATTAATTCTGATGATTGCAGAAGCACATTAATTTTTACCACTGTTATGAGAGAGGCTGAAAAGAACACAACATGTTTTTCAATTACCTATATGCACATATACATATATATTAGGAGAATGTGAGTGGAGAACCAAACAGCAGTGGAAGGAATATTTACTAGGAATACCTGCTTTCCTTTACCCTACCCTGGTGTTATGTCTTTTCTTTCAGGGTTCCTTACACTGAAATGAAAAGATTTCACTTGAATTTAAATTGGTACAGCAGACTAAAGAAGATTCCTAATGTTTTCAACAATTACCATAATTAAAGATGTCTTTGCAGAATAAAGCCTAGGCTGGTTCTCTGTTGTCACTAGGTCTGCTGTCACTAGGTATATATTCGCATCTTTTCACATCAAATGAAACATCAAATGTTTCAAACATAGAATGGTGGTAGCACAAATCAACTCTGCAGGAGGGTACACTGTTCCCAGTGTTTAGAATACAATGGCAAAAAAGGGCCTATGTAAAGGCTGGAGGGAAGATGCTGCTTAACAAACAGCAGTTAACAAGGGGCCCGAAACTGAAATATTTATGAGAGTTACTTGGGTGACAAGGCAATACCTGATTGCCTCTACAACTGGTTTTTGTTGCTGAAAAGTGTTGTGAAAGAGAATAACAACTCTTTTTCTTTCCAATTTAAGAGATGAACAGTCTTTAAATATACACAGACATCCCCACTGGGGATGAAGTGTGCATAAGTAGGCTGATCCAGTGAAGCATAGCTACACAGAACATATGCAATAAGCACTCAGTTGCCATGTCAGGTTTCCTGTACTCTTATTTTAAATTTAAGTCCGATAAAAGTGTGCGCATGCTAACTGGGTGAAATTCCAAATGTGTACTACATGGGATTTCACCTACAAAAAGTTAGCATGTCTCTTCAAGCCATATGACATGACTTGAGTATTGCTTTTTGGGTATTTCCCACAGAAAGATTATTTTTGTTTGGAAAGTCCACAAAAAAGCATAACCTAGTGATTTTTTCTAATTCCTCTTCCTTCCAAAACAACAATAAAGCAACCACCCTTTTTTAATCTACTTTCCCCAAAAGAGTGTTCTCAGTATAAGAGCCATTTCAAATATTAAACAAAAAAATCTGAATTTACTAGCTATTAAAATCTTCGTACAAGCCTGCTTGGAATTCAGTTCTCATGAGTGACTTCATTGTCACTTCACAGCTACCACTATAAGCTCAAAAAAAAATAAAAAAAATACAGGCACACATTTCTGAACATTTCCCATCCATGAAGCATTTTCCGTGGAGCGCTCTGATCTCCACCTGTGATGTCCATCTCAATTTTCACCCTGTGCAAGGCAGCAAGGTGAGAGATTACAGTGAGGAGAATCCACACACCACCTCCAGCTCAGAGCCCAGCATGCTTAAAATGTTAGGGTGTGAATTCAGAAATGTTATTCAAATGCAATTTATCCTCTGGGGTTAGAAAGTCCGACCAAGGGTTGACAGCAGCTTAGTAGAGAGCTCAGTGCCTTCACAAACCTGTAAGTTTGTGCTGTGGCTCTTCAGCTCCCAAAAGTAGAAGTCCTTGTTTCAACAGGTCTCTGCCACCAATGCAAATGGAAATAATCTGCAGAGGAGGTCTCTTGTGTGGGCAGCAGAGACAAAGGCAGCTCCCCTGGATTTATTCTCACTCTCACTCTCATAGCACCAGGCACACCTCCAAAATATTCAAATTACTAAAGAATTATCAGAACCAAGTATCTTTCTAAGCAAACATCATTATCTCCCAGTTTTACTAAAAGAGATAAGGAATTTGTTTTGTTACCATTAGCAGGAAGATAGGTGAAAAGCTGGTACTGGCTTCTCTTTCTTTTCCCATTGCAGACATAGAAGTTGACCTGAACAGGACTGGTGATTCTCTGATTGCGGAAAGGTGGTATCTCAACCACCAATGAATTCTGCAGAAGAAACAAATCAGAAAGTCAAGGTACGACTAAGACAGTTGAGCTGTACAATAATATTGAAAAGTTAACCCCAAGAATGAGGCACCCAGGCTCACAAGGAGAAACACTCTCTGAAGGGAAACTGGTGGGTTTTGTGGGCAAGGATGGCTTTCCACCAACCCCAGTGCCCATGCCAAGGATTCTAGAAGTAAGGAAATTATTTTAGCATGGCTCAGATCTTTACGAAATCACTAGCCTTCACTTCTTCCCTTTGGGCAGCAAATATGATACTGCTTATGGACAAGGCTCTATCCATCCTGCCTCTGTGAAGAATCTGGGACCACAATCAAATCGCGGTCTCTAACTCAGCAGGAGAAAGCACAACGGCTCGGTTGGCAGGTCATCCCTGATATATCTGAACCTAACAAAATTTCCTTTGAAACGCATTAGGACAGCATTACTCAAATATTTCCATTTTCCACAGTGCAGTATTTTTTCATATAACAACTCAGAAAGTTTTAAGCATGCTAGTTTCTGCGTTTAGGAGATTCGCTGTTGCAAGAACATCTAGTGCAACACAAAAAAGGGCTGGAGAATGTGTAGATGATCTTCCACTGTCAGAAACCAAATGCTGCTGCACAGGGCTAAGGAATGACTTAGCTTCTAGGGCACCAGCTTACACACATGCACAGTGAAATCTGCTAGGACCATCAAAACCTCCCTTGGCACTTTTTGAAAGAGTAACAGGGAATGCTCTTCTTAGCATTTGGCCTGAATTCAGCTGAGGTCTTTAAATTGTTTGCCTGTACATTTGTGAGTATTGCATATTCCTGCAGACGTGGGATAGTGGAAGTACTTCCCACTTAGAGTCATGGCTGAGGGAGCCACACTTCTCCAGCATGGGGCTGATCTCCTGTGAGGGGGACTCATGTTCTGCCGAAGACAGAGGAAAGCCAAGGAAAATGATCAGGAATTGCTTTGGGAGCACAGGGAAGAACTGACCCAGCAAGACAAAAGATGAGCAGATAGGACTGGCCCATCCTGGACAATGAAAAAAATATTTTCCAAATGGTCTCTCGTACTTTTGGGATAGCTTCCAGCGAAGTCTTTTTACCCCATGCTCGCGTTAAAGAAAGATTTCCAGGAGGGGAGGCCTAAGTACTTGTTCTGTTTCAGTGCCAAAGCCTTGGAAATCCCTCTTTAGTAACAGTGCTGGAGAAAGCAATATATATTTTTCATCTTGATGTTAAAATATTTAAGGCAGACTTACTGGCTTGCACATTTCTTTGTCGGTTTTGGCTTCCATTTCCCACACATGGTGACCATCTAAAAGACAAAAGAAAAGATATCTAGTTCTGTCCCTTTTTCCTCTCCCAAGCCAAGAAAGGAACGACTTTTGCAAAAACAGTCTCTGTGAAGGCGCACTGCATATGTGAAAAGCAGCTCTCACAATGCATTGCCCAAAGTGTTGCCCAGCTAAGAGACCATCTGGATAAGCTGTCACAGGAGTCTCTTTAGCTTTTCTGAAGGGAAGAACCACAGTCCAGAGTGCACAATGCTGTGATGGGAGAGAGCCACTTTGAGTTTGTTCTGCCACTAGCCTGGACAAAATATGCAACTGTTCTACATCTCAGGTCACTGAACTTTCAGACAACAATACCATTACTTATGATGCCTTTTGACCACTACTTATGCTGAAAGTCATATTTAACATTAATATTAAACAATAATAATAAAAAAAGAAGCAGTATTAAGGAAGCTACTCAGCCACGCAGGATTTGATTTTAATATCCTCCTAGTCTGGCTTGTCATAATTCTGCTGCTTGGATCGAAAGGCAAGGCCATAAGCTGGGAAACACAGCTTTAGACTCCATTTTGGAGTTGGTTTAGTTCAGCTAAAGCTGTCCCACTTCTGGAGCTGCTTTTAGTGGTGTATTGGGTCCTCCTAATTTACTGAATTTCTGTTTTCAAGCCAACACAGATTTAAGCCACAACTGTAACTTTTTCTGGGAACATGTCATTTGGAAGAAACTGGTTTTGATTGGTCATTTTCCCTAAATGTCACAGACACAGAAAACACCGGACAACACCCACAAAGGTGGGCTTTTACTTCCTTGTATCTTCAAACCTGAACAGCAAACAAATGAGAAAAACAATACAGAATGTAAGGTTTCCATTCTGCAGGCCTAGAAAAACATCATAAGCAGAAGGGCCATAAGCAGACTGCTGGATAAGCTGGGCAGCAGAGACACATGTAGCTTCACGAGTCCCACCACTGTCAGATGTTACTGAAATGAAGGGGAAACTGTGATTTTATGCCATTTCTTTTGTACATTTATTGCAGCATTGGGACATGAAAATGCAAATATTAGTTATTTTGAACTTCATCACATGGATGTGGGCCTGTCTTAGAAAAACAGCTCTCTGAAAGGTAAAAGAGTGAATGCACTTTTTCTTCTCTCTTCGCTTTCATGGCCAGGATGGAGGTGACGCATTTAGAACTGCCTGATTTATTACAAATGTCTGTAAATAATATTTTTGTGTACAGCTGTCCTACTGTGAAAGGAATGCTGCTGAGGGACTATCCCTGGCGATTGTTTTAATGTCCAAAACCCTTTTCTTAATGTATGGAAAGAAGCAGAACGTGAACACTGCAGCACAAATACCACAGCGGATTTGGCAGGTCTTTCCATAGGAAAACAATTAGCAGATCTACCCTCAGTTTCTTCCTACATTTTAACTTGTGACGCTGGAAAAGGAATCCCTTTAATTGGTACTGCCACGTTCAGCTGCAGGGAGAGAAGGAGCAGCCAGACTGTGCTCAAGTCTCCTTAACGATGCCTTTGGAGCATGCCAGAACTGAAGCAGACTTCTCGGGAGGACTGGCGATCACTTCACAATTTATCCAACAGATGCTTCCCCTGGGCTGTCAGTAGAAAAAACCTGACCAAAATTCAGCAAGCTAGGACACATCCCCTGTCTGGGATCAGCATCCCTTATCTCCAGCCCTCTCCTCATAGAGCCCCTGTAGCCCTTCCTGCCTGCCCCTAATTAATTCAATCAGTTATAAAAGCAACACAACACTGACACTATCACACATTCTGTGAAGTGTAGGAACTTCTGCTTTGTAAGGGATTTGCTGGGTTGTTTTTTTTTTAAACCTACAGACGTCCAGACTAGTAGTTAACATGTGTTCAATTTGCCTTTGTAAACGGATTACCAGAAGTTCAGGTTTTTTGCTATGTTTAATTTGTGCTTTGCAAGACGAATGATCTGATTCAGGTTTCTGGTTTTTATTTCCTGCCGATACTTCAGTAAAATTCAAAATGACTCCATCTCCAGCTAATCTTTCAATTATTTCACGCAGCACTGCCTTTATGCATTTTTGAAATTTTTATGATGACAAAAGGAGTTTGTTCAGAACTATTTTAGATGCTGTAATCTAAACTATTAGGAAAATAAAAATCCAGAGCCGTGGCTTGTCTTTGGAAGCTAATAAGAACAATACGGGTTTTGCTCAAGAAATTCCCTTGGGACTGTCCAGACCATTGCTGCTCAGCAACCGAGGGGAAAAGGAAGAGAGGGAAGAAGTAGGGAATAGACAACTCATTAACAGCTAGTGACATTTCATTTAACAAAAACACAGGGAGGAAAAGTTGTTATGAGGGAAGAGACAAAA
>VZRL01004259.1:1093805-1141360 GCA_013397895.1 Origma solitaria | reverse complement strand
AAAAAAAAAGGAATAATGGCTTTGGAATGGTTTGTGGGAGCCCTGAGCCTCAGGACAGTCCGCCTGTGCTGGAGAGAAGGGTTTTGCCCCAGTGCCCATCCGCCAGGGAGCCTGGCGAGCAGGCGGGATGCCGCCTCCTGTCAGCGTGCGCTGGAGGAGTGAGGGCTGCTCGCCCACAAAAGTTTCCATTGTACGCCTGCCACATCTGCAGCAACGCGCCTGGTCTGGGCCCGAGGCAACTCCCTCCTGGCTGCCAGCCAACCCAAGTACACCAGAGCAATTTATACCTTTCCAAAATGCAAATAATTCAAATTACAGACATAACACAAAGCTGAAGCAGACACATTTCAGGCATTCCCGTTAAAGTTTGCTCTCTGGAATTACCGTACCCAAATGGGCAGTTGTGATACATGGAGTGGGGGGAGATGGAGTCAGGAGAGGAAGGAGAGCAGGAGGCACAGAGGAAAAGGGAGAAAACGGCTTTTCCAAAGGTCTTATTTCATTCCCTTTCATTTCACTATTTACTTTTACCAAGTAATAAGAAGTGTCTTCTCCAAACCAAATCCCTGGCTTTGTTTTGGCATGTTTAAGATTTATAGTGCAATATTTTGAAGAGAAAGACAGTTCTTTATATAGCTAAAAAGTTGGGTCAAGGTATTGTACTGGTTTCTTATATTTTGTGAGGAATTTTTTTTGAGAATGGAAATAAACCCAAAATATCCACGCACGGAAGGGCAGGGCAGGAGCCCTGCAGAATCCCCGGAGGAGTGCCCTACTCCCTCACTGCCATCAGCACCAGCCATTGACCTGACAGAGCCAAGGCTTCACGGGGAACCACGCTCGGGCTGGATGAATGACCCTCACATCCCTCCTCCTCCAAAGAGGCAGCGCAGAAGCGCAGCGGTGCCGGGAAGGAGAAGCTGCTCTCGCCCTGCTCTGCACAGGCTGGGCGCTGCCCTGACAGGTGGCCATCAGCACTGCTGCCAGCTGAAGACACCAGGTTTGTCAGGAAGCCTGACATTTACAGACCGATCCCTGTTATTTATAGCCATCCCTGCTCCGGGTGCGCTCCGACACCATCCGCTTCTGCCTTGTTTTCTTCGTCGCCGTGACACTCGGAGCACGTGGGACTGCCAAAGATGAAAATGCTGTGAACCCACGCATTATGTGGGGTGGATTTTCAGCTCTGCAAAGCACAAACACCCTGCTTTAACATGGGGGAGCTGAACGGTGAATGGGCCTTTGTAGCCCGCTCTTATCGGCCGCTCGATCCGGCATTGAAGGAAACTGCACTCAAGTCCAGAAGTAAAAATACTCTAATTCATCAGGGAATTCCCTGCAGTATGAGTCACTGAGCGGCTTCCCCACCACACCCAGCTACAAGATTTCCACATAAAAAGGCACTGTAAAGGTCTGTTTTAAGACAGAAGCAGGGCTAAAAAGTAGTTGTGTAAATCTAGCAGCACTAGTTATTCACACGTAGAGCCTTGCAGACCATGACATACAGCTTTTCCTCATAGAAGAGAAACACAAAGAGCGGTAAAGACTTTCCAAAGATATTTTTGTAGTGTCTTTCCCTCATCACTGCCTATCCAGAGAGATCCCCTGGGGTTTCTAGAACTGGGTTTACCTTTGTATCCCAGGGAACTGCAAGCATAGTGTCAGGGGTTCGCAAGCTCACAACAATCAAAACAACAGCATCACTTTCCAAACTGATGGATTGCAGAAAGGGGGAACAATATATAAAAGCAAAAAAAACCTAAGTCTGGAAACTCAGGAGGGTATAACATCTGGTAACCACTTAAATCTTGCCTTTATGAAATGGGCATAATAGGAGCATTCAGATATATTTTGGTGATTCCACTTTACTACAGGAGGTTAAAACAGTCTATATTCTTTAGTGGACCTGTGTTCACTTGAGATATGAGAAGAATAGACATTATCTAGGATTTCATTGCCTGTACACAGGGTACATTTTATATTCTTCCAGTCTGCACATCAACAGAGTATGACTGCACTGGCTGCACTGTAAATCTGTATTTACATTCATATATTCCAAGTAAAAAAAGGTGAAACAAACCCTACCCTCCCAAAGGAACCCACTACTTGATTAATGTATTGTGAGATTACCTTGAACAATAATTCCTATGTTACAGCCCAGATTACTTTAACATGTTCGCAACAGGCAGAGCATAGATGCAATGCAGCATCACTTTGAGGTGCTCTGCAAAGACTGTCGACCCTCTTATTTGGCCTTAACAATACATATTTAAATCTCTGAAGAATGAAGAATTTGTAAGCTTTCAACTTGCACTGCAACCTTTCTTGCCTGGTGAGCAGCCCTCATGACACAGAGATGACTGTTCTGTGAATATGTTCAGGAGGAATGGATGGGTGTCGATGGAAAGAAGAGGATGAAGACTATGGCAAAGTCTCATCATTTAGACTTAGGAGTTATCCAGTTCTGTGCAGAGATGCCATCAGCTTCCAGGGGAAGGGCAAGTTGGACTGTCGAGGAAAGAGGCAAGGAGGCAGCTCTGTTGCTTGGAGGCCAGCACCCCCCATGCCAGTCCTGGGTACAACCCACTGGCACCGTCTCACTGCCTTGTGCATTGGCATGGGTGTACTAGTGCCAGATTTTGCAAGGGCAGCAGCCTTTTGGATCTGGGGATGCCACAAGCAGCCAGGGCACTTTTCTCAGCTGGTCTTACAGGTGTCTGGCTGCTAACAGCGTTTCCCCAGCTGGACACTGGCAAGGGAAGGGGATCCCACCAAGTGGGTGGGATTCTGTGCCTGTGCTGACACACTGGTGAACATCTTAAAGACATTTACAAGGCTCAGGCACTAAGGAGGAATCAACACCAGCTAAGCAGTCAGACATGGGATGTACAGGGAAGATGGTGCAAGACAGCAAGAAAACATTCAGAAATACCGCATGTGCCAGCAGAGAGTGTCTCAAATGTAAGTGGCGAGGACCTTTATTTAGATCTCCTCAGTGGCCCTTTACTCTCCTGAGATCTCAAACTCTTAGGGATCTCTGAGTAGCGAGATGCCTCCTGATCTCAGAGCCACCTTCAGAGCAGCTCTGCCTCTCGCTGCTATTCCTGCTGGTGCCATGGCCTGCCTACGGCCCAGCACCTTGTCCCTGATTGCCTCGACAGCCTCCCTCCTCTCCACTCTTCGCTCTTACACTACTTTTGCTATGAGACCACACAGCTGGTCTGATTTTCACTTTATTTCCCTCTTCCATGCCAGGAAGTCCCCCAGCTGTTCGTCTGCCCTCCTCACAGCCTACTGTCCTGCTACAGAGACATCCCCACAGCTTTGCTCCCCATCCCTGGCATGCCTTCTGGCATGCATCCGTCCATGCGCGGCAGGGCTCAGGCACAACTGACCTATTTCTGTTTCCACATCAAAGGTTCTGTATTTGTTAGTGTCTCCTCGTAAGCATTTTTACAGCATATGTGTTTTGCCCACTCCTTCAGCTATACATTTTTGCAGTATTGAGCTGAGAACCATGTAGACTTAGGTGTGTCTGCCATCAATATGATACTCTCAAGGTACTTTTTCTCTGTTCTTTACCTTGAATTAACAATGGGGATATCACGCAGTGACCAGGTATAAAAATCCAGCACACACTGGATCTTACTGTTCTTTGGAATCTGTGCCAGACATGCGCTCCCTCTCTGGTTGCTCAGCTGGGCAAGACAAAAGCTGAGGGACTCACTTTGCCTGCACGGTGAGTCTTTTTAGGTGCCTTTTACCACAGTATGTCTAACAGCCATAATTATTCTGAGTTCCAGTGTTTGCAAATGAACTGTAATTTTAGTCCAGGTAATTAAAAGGAAGCATAGTGCTGACAACTGACTGATCGGGGTTCATTTTGAGCCAAAACCATTGGAAAGACCTGCCAGACACTATTTTCAGGAGAATGGAAGCTGGTTGTATAATTTGTGCTCTCTGGCACCTCCCCCTATTCAAATTATCATTGGTCTGAGGGTTTTATTTAATAACTTTAAGTAATTCCAGGTCCAAGACACACCACTTCCAAGCAAAACTGCAGCTTGACATCCCTGAAAAATCTCTCTAGAGCAGGCAGGTCAAACAATGCACACCCAGCACAGCCACCCACTAGCAGTCATGACAGCACTTCACTCTGGTTTTGATTACATTCACGTCATCTCCTTGTCTTCACAATTTTACTTTCCTCTGGGAAACTCTAGTAGGCTGAACCTGTGACTCTGCAGCTGAAACTGAGTAAAATATTCCTGGTCCATCTTCTTCAGTCTAATCTGTCTCATATTTTCTCAGACTATTGGAGTAACAAACCTCACAGCCAGTTTAAATAAAGTTCCAAATTTTTCTTCCATGAACAATTCTTTTCCTCTACTTCTGTTCTGGATGCCAACACCACCACCACCTGTGCAATAGCTACTTCTAGTTATTTCTCATCTTAAGATGTAAATTTGATCCAAATGCTTTCAAATCTTCCTTCTTCATTATTTTTTGAGACACAAGCTCTTCAACTGTATGACCACACCTTCTCAACTTCCAGAAACTTGCCATTATGGCAACTCCTTGTGACATTTTGGCAGAGTCTAACCAGTAAACTTTTGAAGAGTATTTTTATTTTTTTTCCATCTCATTGTCCCCCTTGTGTCCTTTTTCTTGTTTCTCTTGTGCAAGAAGGTCAGACTCAGTCTTAGAGGTCCCTCTCCTTTCCTTTGGTTTTCTGCCTTGCCATCAGCTTTCCACCAACAAGGCACACTTTGGAAACAATTTATCTCTCTATTCCTCTCTTAAATGACATTAAATTTTCTTCCACACTTAAGGTGTAATTTTACTTCCTTAACAGACCTAAAAGGAACATGCTCCTCTTCCCTCAGCTCTCCCCACTTTTCCTGGGATGCCCACCTGAGACATGAACTAACTTCTTAATGATGTCAGGAAAGCAACAGGAGATGACGAGTTGTCCTTTTCCAAAGGAGGTAGGCATTCCCCCCAAACACTAAGTACCTCGAAGGTATCCCCTTGTATTGATTTATGTAGCAATGTTTGGCTGGTGGCCGGGCTGCAGGGGTGGAGAAGATTCCAGGAGCTGCCCCCATGTCTGACGGAACCAGTTCCTGATGGCTCCAAGATGGCCCCACAGCTGGCCAAACCTCAGCCCATCAGCAAAGCTCGTGGGACCTCTCTGCCAACAGACTTAAGAAGGTGGAAAAAATCTCTGTGCAGCAGAGTGAGAATAAGTGAGAGGAGCACCCCTGCAGACCCCCACAACAGTGAAGGCTGGGGAGGAGGTGCTCCAGCGGCCAGAACAGAGATTCCCCTGCAGCCGGTCGTGAAGACCATGGTGAGGCAGCTGCTCCCCTGCAGCCCATGGAGATGACCACAGCAGAGCAGAAATCCACCTGCAGCCACTCAGAGCCCATAGACCTGGCAGGAGCTGCAGCCTGTGAAGGGGAGCCCAGGCAGAAGCAAGTTTTCTAACAGGAATGATGGCTGCAGGAGACCCGTGCTGAAGCAGTTCGTGAAGGACTGAACCTCGTGGAGAGGACTCACACTGAAGCAGTACATGAAAGACTGTCTGCCATGGGAAGACCCCACACTGGAGCAAGGGAACAGCACGGGAAGAAAGGAATGGTAAAGAGGAGCTGTTATGGACTGACCACAGCCTCCGTTCCCTGACCCTCTGCACCACTCAGGGGGAGGAAATAGAAGTTGGGAATGAAGGAGTGAAGTTGAGCTTGGAAAGGGAAACAGGGCTAAAGGTGGTTTTCAGTTTTACCTTTGTTTTTCACTATCCTACTCCATTTTTAATTGGCAATAAATTATTTTCCTCAAGTGGAGCCCCCTTTGCCTATGACAGTAACAGATAAGCAATCTCCCTGTCTTTATCTTGATCCATGAGCTTTTTCATCTTATTTTCTCCCCCCTGCCCTGTTGAGGAGGGCGAGTGAGGGAGCAGCTTGGTGGGTACCTGGCAGGCAGCCAAAGTCAACCCACCATACTTCTTTTCTCCACTGTCTTTAGGCACTGCTTACTTCATTAGACTCTCAGATTTCTTGTAACGGCTGTGAATTCCTGTGTGTTTGGACTGAGGGTCCTACTGGAACAGTAACAGTAAAAACTATTTGAAATCCTTTGCTAGTTGTAAAAGTTCAGACACAAAACTTTGATTGCACAGATACAGCTGCTTGAAGCCACTTAATCTGGAAGACATGAAAGAATAAACTTGAAGCATTCAGCTGCATTTTCTATAATAATAAAAAATTTACGGGATTACTCTGACAAGCGACTTTTGAGACCATATGGTTATTCCTCATTTCTTTGTTGTCCACAGTAAGTATCTGTGATTGATTGATCTCATTCTTCACTGTGAGAGCAATACCCTGGATGAGGCTTGTTGCTGTTGACAACATCTCATGCGTATGGCTGCTGTCCCGCTCTGTCTTCACCATTCCCTAGACTAAACAGCCAGGAAAAACTGAAACGTGCTGACATTTCCTACAAGCTGCATCACTATTCCTCTGTGCACGTGAAAGGGTTCCACCATCAAATGACTGCAGCATCTGATGACACAATTTGCCCAAGGATATCTGTTTCTGGGCACTAGCCAGAAACCCCTTCAGCTATCAATACATCTCTAGGAACTAGGTTCAAGTGACCTTCACATGAACTCTGTGCTCCCAACTTGTATGCCTTTGAAGTTTCCAGTTTATCTAGTTTCCTGAATTTTTTGCCTCACTGCGTATGATTCAGCATGCAATTGCTCACTGCCAACTGGAATGTGCATCCTGAACTTGGATAAACTGACAGATAAAGACAAAATTAAGTAGTATCTGTCTATCTGACTAGAGGGGGAAGGAGAGTTTTGCCACTTGCTTATTTATTATGTGAGCTACAGTATGATTGTCAGTGTGAAACATGACCCCTTTTTGGCCAGTTGCCCCCCAAACTGCTACTGGCAATGGAAAGAGCAATGGAAAGATCTCTGAGAATGTGAGATCTTTTACCAAGTGGAGCTCTGCCAAGACTCAGGTCACCCATCTCACCATCACATCACATCACGTCAAAACAGACTTCAGACCCTAAGCTCCACAGTGTATCTGAATCAAACCAAAAAGCCCACATTCTTCCCCAATGCATCCGCTCCATTTACATGCCACTCAAATGTTTTGTCAACATATCACTTCCCAGAACTTTCTGTATGTTCTCTTGAAGCTAAAAGACTGTGTTTGAGTTACCTTCTACATGACAAGGTGAATTCTGCTCACACAACATGTGGAAACAGAACTGAACTTATAAGACTGACAATTGCACCTTAAGGCAGCAACTGATTGATTCTAATCTTTGCCAGAGACAGGGAAATTTGAGAGGAACAAAAAACCTGTGAAATGCTAGAGTGGACACTTAAATTCATCCAGATTCCTTCTTTTTCATATCGCATTTCCCTTGTGCAAAAATTCAGCTGACCGAGCTTGACCACACATATAACAGGATGTAAACTGTTAAGTTTTCCCACCTGAAATACTTACAGAAAGCTATGGTTTCCTTTGACATATACAGACAAAAAAAAAAATTAAACTGGTGATTTCACCCAGTTATCTTTCATCTGCTCTAGTTATTACTATTACACATCAACACCTTCATGTTCTAAGAGCAAACCTGTTCAGCAGGGAGGAGGAACAGTTTTGACAGAAAAACACATTTAACAATATAAAAACAAGACTAGAACAAAGAATTTGAGGCAATAACTAAATCTGAAAAGCTGCCTAATGGTTTGAAAATATTCAAAAGGAAAAATTCCTGGAGGAAATGTTGCTTACACGCTGTTATTTCTCTGTCTTTCAGGAACTTTGAGTGTCAAAGGCTTTGGACACAATAGCTGAGGATATTATGCAATAAGTTTATTGAAGTGTGTAGGTGCCAGGATTACTGTTGATTTGAAGTCTGAGTAATTAACAACTCGTCCAAAACCATTGAAGTCTGTAAGTCTGGACTTACTCAGAGATACAGCTTTACAAACTGTGAACCCTGTGAATGTCCATCAAAGAGAGTGATGCATCTTCAGGGAGGGGCATTTGTTACAGGGAAGCTTAGGCACGGCCTTTGACCAGGACAAAATTGCCCTCAACATTAACAGCCCAGAGTCAAAATAACAAAGTCAGTGTTATTTGAGAAACTAATCCCATAGTGAAGTTGGGTGTTACATTTCTGCCTTTTCGCTCTTTAAAACCCTTGCCTTGAGCTTTCGTCACTAAGTACAAGAGCAAAGAAATGGGTTTGGAGCTCTAACTTAACTAGTGGCAACTCAACTCAAATGATAATGAATAATAATACATCAAATGACCATTTCTGCCCATAGATCACAAATTGATTATAAAGATTTAGTCAGTTTAACCTGATCTCTTAGGTATGTCTAGACTTGGCCAAATCTGCTAAATCTAGAAATACTTGAGCCAGTTCCAGTGCTAAAAGCTACAGGAGCAAGGAGCAGTTTTAGAGCAAGGAGCGCTTTTCAGAATAGATTAACACTTTCAGATCTCAATACGAGACTTTTTCTAACCCCCAAAATACATTGGGCTACTCTTTCTATCCCAAAACATCCTATAGCATGCCAGGAACTATAATCCATAAATTACCTGTACCATACTGTACCCATAACTTTCCTGTGCTTTGTTCCTTGGGATACTGGGTTTGCACCTCATCACTGAGCTTTCACTCATCAGTTACAGAATACATTTTGTGAACCAAGGAAGAAAACCAGGATTTTTTCCACCACAGTGATCAGTTTCATAGATCACTAATCATAATCTGATATTTTAAGAGCCAGCAGTCTGGCTGTTTCTGTTAGCTAGGCTTTTGTGCTGCTTTGTGTTCGGTAACTCACATCTCCTTAAAAAAGTTAACTTTGAAAACAGTGTTTGCAGGAAGTGTTACTGAAAAAGTTAGCTGATGGATAGGCAGTCTCTAAAATTCTGCAAGCATCTCTGCATTTTCTGAACTTCCCTCACAAGACATTTGTTGCCTAGTACATTTATAATCTACAAATGAAATAAAAACTTTTAAAATTTTAAGTAACTAAGTCAGTCTTCTACTATAATTTCAAATCACGATCCATGCAGACAGAGGTGTTAACAGGAAGCATTTTCTTACTCCTAGCCAAACACTTCCTGCCATAGCTAACACCAACTTCATTTCACCTGCAGTTGTAACTAATATGCACACCTTGCTGCCACAGCAAACCCCAGCCTACAGACATCAAGGGCCCTTGCCAGTAAGGACTTGCAGACTTTTTAGTATTTTACCAAATACTAACTCTTCTGGTGAAAACCAGACAGGTGTTGGCCATCCTCAACATGGCACCCAAGACACAACATGACATGCACAAGACACTCTTGAAACTCAAAAATGTGTGACTACAAAGACAGACAGAAAGCGAAAGCATATTTTAAAAAAAATAGTGTAAGTTTTAAGACATATAGTCATTGTGGGACTCCCCAGTACAAGGAAATTCTGAATTTAAAAGAGTGAACCTCCCAAAATATATTTAGCATTCACATTTTCGGTACTGCTAGGTTTCTTCGACGGTCATTTTATACCATTGCTCATCACTGGAAAATACAGTCTGATGTACAAGCAACAGAACATTCCCCAAAATCCGGTAAAATAAGGCCTTGCATCAACACATGAGAGCTTTTTTATGGTACTGTAGAAGTCCTGAGCAAATTGTAGTCCACTTCTGAACACTCTCATTATTTATCCAATGCAGCGCCTTCTGCCTGACCTCACCGTGAGGGGTTCTCCTTCCAGAGAAGTTCCTCACAGTGCTTTTCCCATGGTCTTCAGTGTGCTGTGCCTTCACCCCCCTGACACCTCATTTTCCCTGTGTGAGACACGGAATCACAGGGCTGCAAAGCTTGTTTCGCTCTGTTTCATATGCATCTTGGCTGAGCAGCAGCCAGTAAGGAGTTAAGCTGAAAGCGGGAAGCCACTGCCTCCCCGGCAGAAGGACTGATTTGATCATTCTTCAGGGATTCCCTCTTGCATGAGTCACTGCTCAGACTGACTCCCCCACAAGAGGAGGCCAGGATAATGCCATTCCTCCAGAGACTACAACAGCTGAGGGCTAGCCCTGAAGACTGAAAGCTTAGGACTCATGCTTGGAAAAACATTCAGCAGACCACAATGCACTCAGCAGACTTAGAGAAAGCTGGGGGAAAAAAAGGCAAACAAAAAGCGTTCTCAAAATCCTTGTGTTAGCCAAATAAGCATGCAAAGTAGGAGGAATTAGACAAGCTCCAGGAGACTGCCTCCCGGCCTTGGGACTCTGCCTGAGTAAGGACTGAAGACATGAGTTCACGTAGTATAGTATTTAAATTTTATACAAAAGATACATTCTCTTTATGAGCACAATGATCTATTACTTTGATCTATTACTCTGTAATAGCTGTGTTTGGCTGCTACCAACTAGGAACGTGATTAACATTCCAAATTCGAAAACAAAAGTGGTAACAGCAGCAAAACTAATGAATGTCTCCAGCTAATCACAGAAGTTCATAACCAGCTCTCTAAGAGAAAGAGAAACTATGCTGGTGTTCCTTCTCTTGACCTACTTTCACTGATGTTCAAGAGCTGAAATAGAAAGAAACACCCCGTGCTGATTTACAAAAGTGAAGGCTGCTAATGCTTGTTCATTTGACGTTAAATACAGTGACTGTTCAAAAATCCAGCCAGAGCAGTCTGCCACTAAGGCAATGATGCATTGCTCTTGTTTGCTTCCAGTGCATCAAGCTGTGTTAGACAGCATAGCACACAAACCATGGAAGCCTTAAAAATTGCTCAGCCTAGATTAGCCAGCAGCTTTGGTTTTTGTGTGTCATTTCTACTGACACGATTATTGCAGCTCCTGGAGATGCTGTGCTCTGGACTCTAAGGGCTCAGCCCCTGCAGGCTATACTGCCCTGCAACTACTACAAACCTATGGTGAGACTATTAAAAACAGGCAGAACCTTAAATTCTGTAATTGAAAGCTATACAGTGAACATCCTGCTTTTAGTGTGCCTAATGTAGTATAGGAATATAGGAGTAGAGAGACAGTGTTCAGATCCACACTGTGGTACCTTCTGTGGGCAAACAGCATCACCATCACAATCCTCTGGGACACAATACTTCAAAATTTTCCAACTCAAAATTAAGAAAGAGGAGAGGAAATAAGAATCAAGGAAGGCACCCTTTAATGTGGTTTCCTTCTTGTAATGAGACAGATCGAGGACTCCTGATATGTCACACTAACCCAGTTCTGTGCAGCAAAGGAAGTTTAAATGTAAAGTAGACACTCACATTCTTCGCTCCCAGGGGGGAACATAGAGAGCAGAATTCAGGTTTTCTAATTGCAATACCACCTTTTCCCTCTCTTTTTCAACTTTCTTAAGAATAAAAAGGATGTTCTGCTGATGTCACAGCCACATCCCTGCTGTGTGTGGTGCAGTGCTTGGGGATCACAGGAATGTGCCAGGTGGCTCTCCCTGAGAAGCCAGGGCATTACCTCTGCCCACGCCCTTTTGGCAGCTTAAATGTCATCAACCCAGGACTCTGCTGGGGAATTTCAGGGGAGTCTTCTGCTCTTCTTCAGAGCTTGCTGAGCTCAAAGACTTGGGTGCCTTTGCCTCCAGAGCCTCCCCTGCCCTCCCTGCCATCCTGCCCCATGGCCCAAATTCCTGCGCTGCTGGTAGGTGCCGTGGGCAGGAGAACAGCGTGGGAACCTTGTGGACATGAAGGGTTAATTGCACGCAGCGTCAAAGCTGGTGCAGGCGGCCTGAGGGTGCCCAAGACTGTTTAAAGTTCGGGGTGGGGGTGGGGGGTTCAGTCGGCAGCTGAGGAATCCATAGCTTGTGCCAGCACCAGGGAAACCCTTTCCAAAACAAGACTCAAAACTATCCCTAACAGTCTCGGTTCAGAGCCTGACTCTGACTCCCAGCTCCACTCCCGCCGTCTGTTCCCGCAGAGGGCATTCACACACATTATGCACTGTCACCCTGTGACCCCTCGCTCCTGCAGGCACATCCTGCCCCAGCCCCAGCTCCCTCTCCATGCCATTCTCCCTGCTTCAGCCTGGCCTGCCACTCTTCCCCAGGACAACCAGTCCCACCACCACAGCACTGCAGGAGCAGTGTTAGGGAGAGGGGGAAGTTTCGTTCAGCACTTCTCTCGGTCCTCGAGGTAAACCCATCCTTCAAATAAATGTGTGTGCTCCAGCTCCTCCTCAGCCAGCGCCTTGCAAACGCCGAAGGAGACACAGGTGCGCACACCACCAGCAGCACCAATTACAGAAATACTTAAGGTGCATCGTATTGCAGGATTTAGGCAGACATGGCACCAGAGATTTTGAACCCTTCTCACAGGTCCTGCCCGCTGCACTCATGGTTTGCTACAAAAAACAAACCTCAAAGATTGATTTTTAATGTCTCTATGTGTCTGCCTGTAGCTACAGTTGCCACAGTGTGAAACCTCAGCATTAGGCACAGCTCAGATCCTTTCCACAGCTTTGCCCAGTGACATGGAAAACGTATTAGGTGCAGAAGAAAATGTCATTACCATATTTATGCTTTCATCATTTGACATAGACGGGGGGAAGCCAGATTGGAGTCTAGATTGAAAAGACATACCTGGAGCTTTCTCCACAAAGATGACTTTGGAGTCTTGCAGAAAGTTATGACCAGTCAGTACCATTTTTTTCCCTCCAGTAACAGGAAAGCTGTCAGTACTTTGCTTCTCCACCAGAGGCAGTTCTTGGGCAGATCTCTGAGCTGGAGAGTTATAAAGAAGATTAGAAAAAAAAAAAAAAAGCAACCACAAACACACAAAAAAGTAAACAGTGCATTAGTAAGTAACTTAATGCTTACCCTCATAAAATAAGCTGAGTTTGATACAGAAACAAAGAAAGGTCACAAGGTTTACAGGAAACATTGTTCGTTTTCAAGTGCTTTGATTGTAAACAGTAGTGTTAAACAGCAGTACACATTCAAAAGAATCGCAAAGAACAAGTGTTTTAAAACTCAACTTGATCTGTACTATATCAGAATGTATATTTTAGTGGAAATTCATACATTTTAAATAATTTTCTCTATCTCTAGCATATATGCTGTGTTTACAAGGCATACATGACAAGGTGATTACACATGTCCAAAATTTGTTTCAGTAAAAGTACACTCTACTGTCAATTCTGCAAACTGTCTTGCAGCAGCAGCAGCAGCTGTGGCTCCTGTGATCCAGCAGCAACTCACACTTTAGAGAGCATATTTCCAAAAGGACCTGAATGTCAAAGCACACACGGATGCATGCAAACAGAATCTGGTATTCGTGTGGCACAAATTTTATCCCCCCTCAACTGGGACATGAAGAAAGTGCTGCTTCAAGGGATGATGTGACATTTTATCCAGATTCCTTCAGTGTCACATGCACAAAGAAATGTATGAAGTTTTTGGCACCAGCTTATTCCACATGTTGCACTGAAAATAACACTAGCACTTATTTTTTATCCTGTTTTCCACTTCTTTCAGCAGGCATGTGCCATGCTTTTGCTCACTACACAACACTCAAAGCTGCAGTTCCCTGACACAAATCCAATCAGCTTCACATTTAGTGGCTCCCCGCGCTTGGCATCTTTGCACTGACCAGTTCAAGACAGATTCGAATTGTGCCTTAGCCTTCTATGTAGCAGCTGAAAAGCTCCCATAAACTTCAGTAGCAGCAGGATGAAACCATGACTGCTCCCATTATTTTGCTGTGCCCTCCAGCACGAATGGAGCTAGGGATGGTCAGGCATGCTCCCCATCCCCTCCACCAGAGCTCACCCCCCATATACCTGCCAGAGGTTAAGTTTCCCCTATACTCTGTCAGCATCAGAAAGATCCACTTTGTGGAATTCAACAAAACCTTAAAAAATTGTTTCAGTCTATCCAGCCAATCAAATCAGCATTGGGAGTTAGACTGAAATTCAGCTTCCACCACTTACGCTGGAGTGTTAAAGCTACACAAACCAGATATGTTTTGGTTTGTGTGGAGGAGGCTGATGAGGCTTACAGAGCAAAAATGACACTGATGTCTTTGAAGGGTGCCCCAGTGTATCGGATAAAATGCAGTTTGTTCATTTAAAGAGACCCCAGTGCAGAAACCTGGTTTCTGGAGGTTTTCTGAAGCTGCAGGCAGCTTGTGCCAGTGTGTGAGCTCTAGTGCACTGCTAGCTCCTTATCAAAGGGCCTGGGGTTTTGTTTGTTGGTTTTTGCTTATGGTAGCGAAGACAGAGTGAATAGGACATGAGAGATGTTTTGGAAAACTTCTGTGGCAGTTACCTTTATGATAAGGAGTCACCAAAACAAAAGGCTTTGTCTGCTATTACTTTGACTGCTCTCTACTTGTAAGTATGTATTTTTCTACAGCACTCAATGCACAAAGCTACACATTTTTCCCTAAGACACAGGTATTCTGTGCTCAGTATCAACCAGGTACTTTTGGAAAGCAGATTAAAGCTCACTGACTAGACAGGTAAAGCAAAACCAATGTAGGGCATGTTGGTGTGGACAAAGACTGCATATGGGGTTGAAGTGTTCAAAACTGTTCAAAAGGTGAGTGGACATGGCAGTTCCGGGTTAACAGTGGACTCAATGATCTTAGATGTCTTTTTCAACCTTATTGATTAAAACATTTTCTGATGCCCAGCACGAGGAGGATGTTTGTTGCTACTTACAGCACTCAATGGGGTTGGAGGCTACTTGCAAGGAGAGGGTCCTGCCATTGGCTTGTGGGATATGAACCCTGAAGACCAGACGCACACGTGTGTTCTTCCGACCGATGTCCGTCTCTCCCTTGCGCAGCTCAATGTCAGAGTTTCGGAGCTTTAATATCCCAGCACAGTCAATGCTATCCAAAAGGAAACACAGGGCAATTCAGTTCACTTCGAGCAGACTTCAGGAAGAAAAAAGTGTGCAGTATCTTCCCTCTCTCCTGAGTGCTCTTCTTAAAAAACTGCATCAGGCACAACCCAATGACCAGGCTGAACACAGCAGACTTTGTTTAGTCTAATACTTACACTCACAAGCAGCTGAGTTGCGGCTATCTGCAGCAGCAGGTAGTGGCTGCTGTTAAGCACACAAATTTAGGATGTTACCTCAGTTCCCAGAGGAAGACAATCTAAAAGACCCTTCCTCCCCAACACATCCTGTAAGGATTGTACTTAAAGTTTAACCAAAGCCCAAAGAAACAGTGAGACTAGAAAAGTCAATGGGATGAAACAGCAGTGCAAAAAGTGTTACTAACCTACAGTGCATGGCTACTTACAATTTTACTTGTTACAGCTAATTTGGAGAAAAATCTGACATGATTTTTAATCTAGGGCAAAGTCCTGAAAATGCTTATTAATGAGCACAGCTCTCCCTGAGGTCAGTTCTACTGTCAATTTGTTTGTATTTCAATGAGTTGGAAATACTCCCAAGCTGAGCGCTGAGCTGGAGCTCTGCATGAAAAAAACTAAACTCAGAGTCCTCCCCCAACATTAGGGAAAAACGTGCTTTTCATCAGACACAACTATTACTATTTCTGACCTCACTCTCATTTTTTAACTTTGGTTTTCTCTTGGATGAGTTTACAACCCAACATTTCAGTCAAAGAATATTTCAACAGAAGAAGTTCTCAGAACAAAAGACATATAAACATACACACTCAAAAATACCCACTGCAAAAATACCTCTACTTTGGCCATGACTACAAAGCCTACATGGCAATTTCTTCTGGGTACTGGTCTCTGGCATGCATTTTACTACATTGAATATGCATAGTTAATTTTATTTTGCATTCAAAGAGTTTCATTCCCCCTCCAGACCTTTGAAGCTCTGTTCTGAAGCAAACTGCAAACAAGCACTATGGCAGGACAGTTTTGATCTGCATTTTTTCTAAAGTATGGATTTCAGAATTTAAAAAATGCCCTTGCTGATATGATCAAAGAAACTAACGAAAGTATTAAAGCTTCTCAACAATGCATATTAGCAGGTGAAGCTGTAAGAATTACAAAGTGTTTGAACCCATGTCAAAATTCTATGCAAAGATCTGTAAGATACAGAAGAAACAGTGCATTTCTCGATATTGTCTCTCCTATAGCAACACTTGTAAATTAAATACAGTAACTAATGACACACAATTCATAGTCAGTAAAGTTCAGAGTGGAAAAAATATTTAAACTCAGGCTTGTAAAGCCATGGACATTAAAATCTGAAGTCAATAGGAGCAGCTAAATATGCACGAGTTTAAATGTGCAGATGACCTCTGGTGTTTCACCGAATCAAGCCTGAACATATGAAGTGTGAGAAAAGTCCTTGGCTCCAAATTTCAATTCATTATTAGTGCTACATGAGGTTTTAGACGACTCACATGTAAGGCTTATATATGCCAAAGCATTGTTTGTGATTCTTGAGTGAGCTCTACTACACTCTGGCACACATGTCATGAAAATATTCAGCTTGGCTCCCAAACTGTGTAACTTGCCTTTATTTTAGGGAGAAAAATGAATGAAATCATAATAATGTTCCTAGATGGCCAAAAATGTGATTCAAACTGGATAAACAAAGGGCCAGATAAATACTGTGTGGGTACAAATTGGTGAATGTTCCCTAACCCCAATGTAGTTCAACCAACTTACAGTGGCAGCAAAAAGGGCCAGTAATTTTGCAGGCTTGTCGTGACTTTTAACACAATGCACTGAGAGAGGTCCTCAGGTCTTGAGTGATCACTCTAAGCCCAGCTGGCAGTGCAGCTAAACATATTCTGGCTCTTCTATTTACATGAGGCACTCCAGGGCATGTTGTACATGACACTGCAAACCAGCTTCTAATAACCACTACGCGCAGAAGGACTTCAGGTGTCTGATACCATTTTCCACTTCATTAAGGCATGGAAAACTGTATGAATAACAAGGAGTGAAATTGTGATTTTCCCCTGGTATTTGGTTTGGTGGTGGCCAGGATTTTTTGCTTGCTTTCCGTCTATCTTCCTATATATACACGCAAAGGTGCATGCACCTACATATAAATATGAATACATTTATATTTATACACACACGTCAAGAGCTGCACTTGCATGCAAGCACACAGAAATTCCTCCCAAAGGCAGACACCTCAGGTAAGGGTTAGGAAGATTTGAGTGAGGGGGGGAGACAACTGAGATAAGGGCTAGGTTGATTTGAGGGAGGGAGACAGAGAGGACAGGATTAAATAATGTGGAGAGTCTCATGTATGTCACTTACACAGAAGGATATTTTAACCTTTATATATCATCCTATAACAATGTTTACAGATGTTTAATGGACCTACAGGGCACTTAATTATCACTCAGATAACTCAGAGATCCTAAGACACCCATGCCTGCTTTTCTGCGTAACACTGAACTTAGCCCAGTTTAACAACTCAATCTTTAAACTGCACCACCTTTGAATGAAGGTTCTCAGAGGTAGCTCTTAGTTCTAGAAGATTTGCTTCTAAATGAGTGCCATGAAAAATGCTGAGTTTTATTATGGGAGAAATGAGTGATTTTATTTGTCTCAGAAAAACCACGAGGGTACTTGGAAATGCTTTCTAAGAGTTTCCTTTGACATCCAAAGATAAATTTTAATCAGCTCTGTTCCTTGTGCTAGTGCGTATAGGAGCAACAGGTGTCATATTTAGAAACTAAATGCAGGAGCTGAGGTAGGAGATATTCACAGCTCAGTAACTGAGATACTTATTTTAAATGGCAAATAAGCACATTGGCTGAAACCCTAGAATGAAAGCAATCAGTTGTCATAAATATTTGTGAAGTTCATTTTGCTGTTAAGCTGATTAGGGGCAATTTGTCTCAGCAAAGTTGTGAAAACCTACTATTAGAAACAGAAATTTAGGGGGAAAAAAAGATAGGGAAAGGAAAATTGTGTACAAAAAAAAAGAAACAAGGCCCAAAGAAATTAAGTGAGGCGACCAAGAGGAAGCTGCTAAGAGTCAGATATGGTGCCTCGGTCTTACATTGCTCTCATGTTGTTCTCTGGAAGGAGAGGAATTTCCAGGACTTTGGTGTTGGAAAGTATTGTTTCGTGGCTGGTGGTGGAAACGGTCTTGCCGGTGATTCGGTGAACCTGGTAGAAGGCATGGGGTCGCAGCAGGCGGTCGTCTGCAGTCCCAATGAACAGCTGCAGCGTGAGCGGCTCGCTTTCTAAGTAACCATGGAGCTGGCAAGAGAACAGAAAACGCCCACTGAGCACCATGCACATAAACTGCTAGGAATCAATTAAATTTTTATAAGCGGGAGAGCCTAATTCAAGGAGAGAACTTGTGACAGGTGCTATGTGTTAAGTTCCCCCCTTCCATTTTTCCTGTAATGTAATATTGGTACAATAAAAAGGTGCACTCACAAAATGTCTCATTATCCTAAAGGACCTGAGGCACTTTAGATGGGCTGAGCTTTTGCGCACTCCTGCTACATCCTGCTACAGAAAACTTTGCATAAATTCTGCTGCAGTGTTCAGCAAAAATCCACAATGAACTCCATGTTCCTTCACAGTACTGAGCGAGGCAAAACTGACAGAGTTTGCAAGTGGAAAGGACACAGCTCATCCATCCCCATGCTTCCTGGGACATCCCTCATGCAGCAGCAGTCTGCTGCTCATGACCCGTCCCCTCATTAGCTGATTTTTATGCTGGCAAATACCTCCTGGGACAGCGTGGACACAGATCACATATACACGATTAGTAGCTCACCCTGTGTGTCAAATTCTTGTTATAATCGCACAAAAATCTCATTGAAGCTCTTGGGCCTGTCTTGAACCTCATCCATGTTACAGTGACTGCTCTGATGACAACAAGAGTTATTTCTGCCACAGGCTGCAGAGGAAGCAGAGCCTGACCTCATCCACACCATCTCCTGTAGAAGCTACTCGGGGTTCCCACTGCTGTGGAATCCCCAGACAATGTCCCACTTGTGGCTGCCACCTGAAAATGAGTCTCACAAAACCAGTTATCCTGCAGTGGTCAGTGGTGAAGCCTTGTCCCAAGGGAAGGGAGGATGCAGCAGCCATAGGAGAGAGGAAGGTGGGCAAGATGGGCTGTCCCAGGAGATGACCCACTGTAGAGCAAATCTGCTCACTTTGTTGTAGGTTTAGGTTCCTCTGCGAATGGTTCAGGTGGTTTTGGGCTTAAGTTATTCACCATCATGGAATATGACAAATTTATCATACTTTGGTGAGGATCAACACTAGTTCTATGGTACATGCAAGTTCAAAGCTAAATAAAGCTGAAAGCAAGTGGTGAAACCTGTATCAAATGCTGCTTATACTTGTATTTTGTCTGTTTTCACTCTCCTTAAATCTTACAAAGCAGTTTCTTACCTCTCTAGGGTATTTTACCATCTGACAGCAGAAATGCTATTAAAGATCTTGAGTCACTCTTACTCCTTAAGCCCTGCGAAATTCTGGTCTGTGCTAGTGCAGGCCTGAAGCCCTCCCTCCACTATCAAACATGCTGAATATCAACAGCAATTACCAGCGGCACAGTTTCAGGTACCACAGTGACCAATGCATGACAAGGAAGGACAATGGGCTTAGACACATCTTCCGCCACTAACTGAGCATACTGCAGACTTTTCACCCCACACTTTGGTCACAAAAGCCAAGAGGAGAACAGAAGCATTTTAATTGGTTTGATTTGGTGAGGCAACTTTTATATCCTTACCTAAGGCACATGGATGCTGGAAGGACTTAGGGACAGGAGGAGGACAAAGCTCATTTCTAGCACTACACTATTGTATCAGCTCTATTCCTGAGACACCATGCGATGGCAGCTCTGAACTAGGGGTTGATATGATATGATATGATATGATATGATATGATATGATATGATATGATATGATATGACATGACATGACATGACATGACATGGTGGGGTCCATACCAGCATTGTCAAACTGAAAACACACCAGTGGCAGTCTGAAAATCTGCAGCATCAGCAAAACAATGGAGAGAGAAAAGCAGAGCCGTGCCTTTACACTGCCTTCAGCAGGGTGCCAAGGGCTGTGAGCCTCCCTTCGGCTCCACATGGAGCACCTGTCGGTGCCTGACACACACATCAGTACTACTGCAAAAAGAGGGATTTCTGGCTTTCTCCCCCAGAGACAGACATGCAGCTTGAGCTGCCAGTGGGCGATCACAGGTGTGCTCCTGGTGTGGCCAGCAGTCATGGGGAAGCCACTGTCCTACTCATCACCACGCCGTCTCCCCACATGACAGCCCTGGCTGCTCATTAATTCCAGCAGTGTATGTGAGCAGGGCTGGCAGAGTGACCTGGATTTGTCCCAGGCTGATCTTCCCCGCCTCAACATTTCCAGAGCCTCAGCAGCAAAGCTTAGGTAACGGAGGAGATACAAGGCATCCTGGGGTATTTTTGGTCAAGACCAGCACGTGGGTTTGCAGGGGGAAAAGTAAGACAGTGTGACATGCCGGGCAAATAAATTTCTATGCATTGCCAGCAGTCACTTCTCCAACTCGTCATGGAGGGTGCTTTTTATGGAGAGTGTAAAATTAAAACAAACACATATTGAATTACAAGGCCGCTTAAAATGTAAAAATAGACTAGCGAGTAACTCAAACCTCAATTCAGCAAAAGCAAAATCGCACACCAAGGTACCCATGTGTTTCACTGAATACGGGCAAAGAGGACCAAAAACACTGCTCTTGCATTGGGTTCTGCTATTTTAGGCTTTATCTTTAAATCTGAACCTGGCTGCTGCCATACTGCTGAGCCTCAGCTTGTGCTTTTCCCACAGGTTTCCTACCAGGAGGCAATCAAACACCTATGGCCCTCAGCTTTGCACACCTGCCTTCCCCTGAAAAGTGTTCACTTGCTGGACAATAAATAGTATCTCAGATGCATGTTTTGCATTGTTTTTTAAGGTTTGTGATCTTCAAGCTAAATTTTTGTTTGCTTTTTTTAAAGGCTCTGTCCTAGAGCCATGCTGTACTTTGCTTTGGATCCATTACCCACAGTTACTTACTCCCTTAGAAAGTGCCAGAAACATCCAGAAAGACTCATGTAATCATTCTATGCTTGATTTTGCTGCCCTCAAAATAAGCAAAACTCACACCCACGTCACTCTAAGTTTTATGTCGTATTCTGTGTTAGGAGGCATCTGATCTCCAATTTGTATTTCCCTTTGAGCTTTACCCATTGCATCACATTATTTACTTTCATATTATGTCACATAATCATGTTTGCCAACAGAAACAATAAAAGAAAGTGATGCAAGGATTAACATTTAAAGGAGCACGTACTGTGAATGATTTATTTTAGATTATGCACCCAATGCACAATTTCTGTGACAGACAGTGTTGAGCCTTGGGAGTTTTCAGCATGCTGCCAATGTCTGGAGAATGGGCAAGATTCTGCTTACTGTCAGCTGGGTGCAATAAGAATATTCCAAAGCTCCCTCAAAACATGGGAGAGTGGTATTATTGTCACATGTTCAACAGTGAGGAGCAGTGGCAGTAAAAGCAGAGTTGCAGTATGTTAGGCTGTTGGAGTTGCCAGCAGTCACAGGGAATATCGAACAAGATCAGTGTAAAATGGGATGGGAAAAAAGGGTGACTGAGCATTTTTCTTGGTGAGGAAAGATCTCGTATGTTCATATCCATGCATATTTTCCATGTATGCTCTGGGGTACTGTACTCGGTGGAACAGCGATTCAGTTTCCTGGCGTGCAACACGGGATGCATGCGTCAGACACCCTATTTTTATCTTTTTCTCTGTGTAACACAGTCCAAAGCTCTTAATAACTCAGTGGCTGAGTACGGGTGACAAAGGTGCTCTCAGCTATGGCATTCATAATAAAGGATGTGTCTTTCCTACCAAGCATGCTTTGCTTGGCAGTGCATAGATCCAAGTAGAAAGAGCTGTACTTTCCCCTGCTGTGAAAACTGTGAAAGGAATTAGTTGCAAAAAAGGACCAGGAGCACAATGTTTTTGAATGAGTTTCCCTTCCCAAAAAAAGGCAGTGGTACAGCAGTCTTCTGGTTTGGTACAAAGGAAAGACGCAAGGAAAACTTAAGTATGCAAATAAGACCTGTGTGGCCAAGTGTGTTTGGTTCTGAAATGAAAGTAGGTCATATTCTCTTGTTCTGACCAACCAGTGACTACTCAGTTCTTTTCCTCTTCGAACAACACTGTTAAAAATACTTGAACTCATCTCAAATGATATTTTCATTTTTATTGTCTGAAGCTGCTAAGATCAAAATCAGACTTAATTGTGGGCCTATTATACACTCCTCTAATTCTATCAAAAGCGATGCAGTCACTGGTAATTAACACCAGAACAGGACTGATCACAGTTAAGCTCTTCGTCACCTTACATCATCTTACGCAAGAGCGAGGGAAAGGCCGCACGGCTGAGGCACCGCATCAAGCCTTCCCTGGGATTCCTACACCTCTCCGTCATCGCTTTCCCAGCGCCATCTCCCACCAACATGTCTTGATTCTCACCAGTAGGTTGCTGCTCATCTCAGTGCAGGGTGCCAAAGCAAACCCCAGGCTTTCCCGAGGAGATGCACTATGCACTGGGAGCTGGATGTTTTCATGTGTCCAGGTGCCATGGCACTGAACACCAGGAATCTTCCTCCAGTGGCCAGCAAAGTGTGAGGGGAACAGGGCTGTCACAGCCATCAGCCGACTGCAAGGTCCTATCTGATTCAGTCCTACAGCTACGGTGACCTCAGGTTTATCACAGCCGTGAGCATACTGAGGCTGCCTGGATTCTAAATGTGTGCTTGATGCTCATCTATTAAATCTGGAAGCTGGAATTAACAGACTTATAAAATGATGAGCAGAAGGAGATGAGGTGTTTTGAACATTAGCACTAGAAAGAAAAAGCAGAACCTCCCCAAACTTTGCTACAGTTACTAAATTTTGATGAAATTTTGCAAACGTCACATCCCATAAGTCAAATGCTATTTCAGCTTCGGTGGTTATTCTGCAGTCTGTGAGGAAAACTTCTATTATTTAAGCCACAGCATTTATTTTAAGAAACACAGTTGAAATATTCTGCATGCTCCCTTTCCAAGTGCTTTATGCTTTTGGCATGCCCAAGCATCTGTTGAAATGCTCAGAAAGCTACCTGTCATAACAAGGAGCCCTCTGTCTGGAGAGGCTCCTGGAGGCCACTGAAAGAATGGTCCTGTTCTCACGGGACACACCAGCCAGGTACACCCTCTGCACCACCCATGACATCAGTCAGGAAGAAAGGGAGCTGTACCATGTAATAGCTTTCAACCGTACTTACTGGGAGTTTGGGGAAAGGACTGCAAAAACCCTACAGTGGTGCATTCCTCCATACCCAGATTCTTGCAAATATGTTAAATGAACATGGGGGTATAATTCAGGCCTCAGCCTGTCCCAATGCATTAAGGCCTGAGCTCCCACTAATAATGAAGCAGGACATGACCCGGGACTTAGTATTCACTCTCAAAACTAGTCAGCAGCTCGTTCTTGAGACTCTTGAGCCAGTAGCGGCTGCCTCCTTAATGATAATGATGTGCCAAAAAATGCCACAGGGGACATCCGTATCAGCAATACCTCTTGTGTGTGTGTGCCTGTTTTTGTACGTTTGGTATATAATAAAGACAACAAGTAAATACACCCATTTACGCCTCTAAATATAATGAGAACAATAACTACATTTCCTTATCTGACCAAGTAACTGATGGCCACGCTGCTTTGCAGTAGGTACTGCTCAGAAATGCCTTCCACATCCATCTGTCCCATTTGCATTCCCAGAACTGATCAAGAATACCTGAGTCAGTCTGGTGAGAATCATTAGGGAGACTAGCAACCCAGTCTGGTGTAATGGGGCCTCTTTCACTTTTATCCCCATCAATGTTTTGGGAAGTAATCGCAATGCTTTCAAAGAAGGTAAAACAGAATAAAATCTATAAAATAGTGACATTGTTAAAGTCAAGACAAGTGCTGCTTGTCTCTTTAAGCTAGAGCTTTGGAGATGCACACCAAATAGCTTTATTGCTAACTTTGTCAAGCAGCAGGTTTGTTTTTTTTTTCTTGCAGGAACCGCACATGATGAATGATAAAATGAAACAAATTGTCATGTTTTAGAAGTGCGCCCAATATACAGTCTCAATAAAATACCATCAGTGAGTGCTCAGTGCCCTGATTTTTTAAAACCAAATCAAAGATCACGCTGTTTAAACTACATAGGAAGTGCACAAACATTTTGGGTAATGATTTCAGCCGTTAGCACTGAGCGTGCATAAAAATAGTGTCACCAATCTGATTTTCAAGAAAAAGAATTTACTTTCGGCTCCCACGTAGAGGCATGGAAGACGTAAGCTGCTGCATCATGGGTTTGAACGGCAGGAGGGAAAAGCTGATCTTGCGGGCAATGACTGTCATGTGAAGTGCAGGCACAGGCAGTGAGGTCAGGAGACCAGGGCGTCTATTCTGGTGTACACTGTGGAGATCCTGCCCGACCTTCTCCTGGGCAGCCACCGAGCCGCCCTGCCGTTGGCCGAAAATGCCCAGGGACCTGCTGCTCAAGGCTCAGGGAGCCAGCAACACACACCTCTGGGAAAAGAGTCAGGAAAAGACTGCCCCTTTCATCACAAAATTCCCTGTGCCTGTTCTTACCCCGTTTGGCCCTGAACTCTTTCGCTGGGGGAGCTCTGAGGAAAAAAACATACCTCAGATGCCCTGAGGCAGGGGACTGTAGTGGCTCTCCTCCCAAGCTCCTCTCCCAAACCCCAGGCACCATGGGAGTTGGTTTATGGAACCAGCTTGAACTCTGCTCGAGTTCTGCTGCAGAGGGAAGCTGGGCAGTGCTCCTGCAGATCAGAGATGTGCATGGCACGCTGCAGGGCAGCAGCAGGGCTCGAGCAGGCACAGGTACCCTGCGCCGCAGAGCAGGAGCTGGGCAGGGGATCCAGATCCCCACGGCACAAGGAGCAAGCAGCCCCGGCAGTGCCCATGAGCCACACAGGCGGCATCAACAGAGCACCGACAAACCACTGAGGCACATGCCGTGCTCCGCATGTGCAGAATTCCCTGTCTCTGTCCAACTGTTTCTCTCCACCTTCAAGCTCACACTCCGCACGTGTAGGCATTTCAGTCACTGCCATACCATCCATGTGAACCTTGCTCGTTCCAGATCTCTTGACACAGGCTTATGTGTTCCTAGGACTGAGAGAGGCACATCATCCTGACCAGGATGGCCAGGGAACTCTTCCCTTTGCCACCAACCAGGCAAGCAATAGGCAGTGCCACTTTTCAGACGAGGCACACAGCTCAGGTCCAGACTCCTTGTCAGTGAGTATTCAGGTGCTAAACTTGGTCTGCTTGGACACTCCTGTGAGAGCATAAGCCAAAAGAAGAGGAGCATCTTATTCAAAACAGCAGAGCAGACAGACCTCAGAATGAAAAAATAAAACACAGCAAACCAGAACAACCCCTCAAAAAACAACCAAACAGAAAATAAAACACTGTCTTAGGAGCTGAGGTGACCCTCTGGCTGTGACAGATTTTGCTGCACTTCATCTGACGCAGTTAAGCAAAAAAAGTGAATAAATTATGCTCTGTGCTATGAAACATGTTACTACCCCATATTTCTTCACTTACTTAAAATAAAATTGTAACAGGAATTCCTACAGATTTTTGTGCTACTTTCAGGATTTATTTCTTCTTCCTTAAAGTGCTTTTCCTTGGATTCACTCAAACTCTGTTTTAAGATCCAAAAGTAGCCAGAGCTGGTCCACAAATAAAAATAAGACAGCTTGCTCTTGCAAAGGGCCAAGCCTGGGCCAAGGACTAGAGCTGGATGGGAGAACAGTGAATGGAAACAGCAGGAGTGTGTTTTATGTGGCACTTTCTAGTGCTGCCACTTGGACCTTAACTTAACAGTGCAGCAAAAGAGCAGCTGTTCACATCATGATGAATAAAGATCTATATAAAACTTCCAGCTGCAAATACGCTGAGGAATTATTAATCGTAATGTAATAGAGATGCTGTACACTCAGTCACTGGCTGACAAGTAATTTCAGTCTCTATCCAGGGAAAAACAACCTTCGTGGCTGCTGGCTCTCAGCACAGCCATGAAATCTCCTTGTCTAAACAGCTGCAAGATGCTGTTCCCTATTTCTAGAGAGGATTTTCCTCCTCAAAAAGACACATATCTAAGAACCAAACCATGCCACACTCCTCCTAAAATGATTAGACTCACAAGAGGGATGCCCATCGGAAAAGGAGTTACAAATTAGTAAGTCCTGGGCACCTTACTCACTGCACACTGAGAAATCATTACTGCTCTCATGACATCTTCTACCATAAGACCAAAGAAATGTTCTTCCCCTGATCCTTGCTGCCTTACCCAAGGATTATAAATCCAGGTCTGGAGGTAAGTCGAACACAATAGTGCCCTCCCTGAAACTACCCACCCTCTCGCTCTACTGCATTTCTACTCCCAACATTTGCCCTCAGCATCCATCACAGCCTTCAGTTTGGACAGTCAATGAGTTAAACTCATGGCCACGCATGAGTTAAAAAGAAAAAAAATATCACAAGAGCCTTGTGGCAGGAATTTATTACACGTTCTTAGGTAGATACCCCGGACAAGCCCGTACTTGTGAGCCTGCCTTTCGCCATGCCGCTGACGCACCGCTCGCACCCAGCGCGCTCCTGTTTGCGGTGAGCACAGGCTGGCCTGGGATCCGCGGGTGTGTGTCAGGTGCCGTCAGCGTGATGCCCTTCACCAGTGCCCATCCCAGCCATGCCACAGCGCCACTGCCAACATCCCTCGGGGACTCCTCCAATCCGAGACACACCCTCAATGCCACGTTTTAACTCGGTGGCTCATGCGTGCTTCAGCAACTGCAAGACTTTGAATTCTCACCCCTGTGAATCTGAGGACAAGGGGGCACCCATCTACCCACAGGAGTTATCTGATTAAGGTGCTTTTGAGGTGCAGATCAAGATGAACACTGCCTCATATGGAACAGGGACAACACAGTTTCAGGCATAAAACTTTGGGAGTTCAGAGACACCAGTGAGATAATATTAGACTAGAAGTGGCTGCCTTTCCCCTCAATTTTAACTTCTATCCAAATGACATTTATTTAAACCGCTACTGAAGACAGAAAGCTGGGGCTATGTTTAAAGGCTTTATCTCTGTAAATATTTGGAGAGCTATAAATACTGAGCCATATTCATAATACGAATATTGCACTTACCATTCTGTTGCCATGAAAATTACTATAGATACACTTCCAATTCTTAATTTCTCTGATTTGCCAAGAACTTGTTTAAAAAGACCAAGAAAAATCTTATATGAGACATTTTGCTATCTAATTAGCCACTGTAGTCAAAAGCCACAGCACAGAGCAGGCACTGAAAACCCAATGGTGGAGGCAGAAAAAGCATGTAGTGCACTAGCATGGTATACAGCTGTATGTCCCAAGTGAGATTTATTATAATCAGACAGTCCATGAGTCAAGCCCTGACTGCTTTCTGAATTTGGGGAAAAGAGGCAGCAGGAAGGGAGGCTGGCTGAAGGTCTGAAATAAACCTCCTCGCTTCTTCTGAAAGTCACAAGAATACCGATGGCTTCCAAATTTCACAGTACTGCTCTCCATTTTTGGCTGGTTTTTTTTTAAAATGTAGGAATGAATTTTAAAAAAGGAAAACATTTCAAAGCATCTTGTAAAAGTGCAGAGCAAGGATGTCTTAGCACGTGAAGGAGCAGGGGAACTAGGCCTGAAGCAATCGAGTTCCCATCTCCAGCTCTGCCAGGGAGTTCTTGCTTTATCAGAGATCATGACTTGACTGTAGCAGAAAAAAAAAATCATAACAACTTTTTACGTATTTCCAGATGTCTTTATGTTTAATGAATCTGTGCTTCAGCCTCCTCACAAAATAGAAGCCAGTAACCACAGTGCCAGGAGGCCAGGTAACCCGTTCTTCACTATGACAATGCAGCACTAACAGACCCCTGGTTCCAACCGTTGCACAATTTACACCTGTGTTCCTTGAGGAATAAAGCAGATTGATGCAACTCCACTGCTCTTTGGAGTCAGAGAAATACCATCTGCATGTGTATGTTCCTCGAGACAGGTTCTGCTTTTGTTGTTTCAACCCTAAAGAAGACTTGTTGTCACATGCACAAGAATCATAAAAATTGTGACTCGTGTCTCAGAGCAGAAAGGGGCAGTGGCTCTGCCAGGTCACTTTATACTTCCAGTCCAATGTTACTTCCCCAAGCCACCTTTGATCCACCTGGTGCTACAGCTCCAATTATGCTGCAGTTTTATCTGAGAGCACGACTCCCATGAGAAGCATCCCAGTGCAGCAATAAATATAGGTCAGGTATATTTTATAGCCCAGATTCAAGGTTTTAACCTCCAGAACTGTCTGATTAAACTATGAGAAATCTAGGGAGATTGGATTCCACACTGTGAGTTGCTTGAGGGTGATACCACTGGTTGATGTCACTCCTTCTTTTAACAAAAAAGATCCCCAAAACTCAAATGGATGGAATAGACAAGACTGATCAATGAGCATAACATGAGCTGCTCTGCCACAACCACTACAATGAACTGAAAGGCTTGAGGTCTCCAACTGCAATTAAATAAAATAAGCATGAAACACTCCTAAATAAACTTTCTCAACATACAGGGCCTATTTTCAATCAATCATTCTAAATATTGTCACATTGAGTAACACTATTTAGCAACAGCTGTTGCACTAGAATTTCTGACTGGAATACTGACAAGCTAATACCACAACCCTGCTTAAAGCCAGTAAGACGGCCAAGTAAAATGTTGCAAATATTAATAGCAGAACTTGCCAATAAAAGCTTTACAGAGTAGCTTATCTGCTGCTGCAAATGGATGACACCCTGCTGCAGTCAGTGGAGCAGGATGTCAGCGTGTAGTTGAGAGATGAGGAGGATGCTGAGGATAACAATTTCTCCTTTGAAGGGAGGTATGATGAGGAGGTGAGGGTGACCAGGACCTGTGCTTTTACACCCAAACCAAGACTGTGTCTCTATCAACCTGTTGACTTCAAACATGAGGCTCTAGTACAGATCAAGTTCTAAGCCAGAGATAGAAATGCCAAGGTCTTAAAAGGCGCCGCTCCTCCCAGTCATACTCAAGCCTTACCTGGTTATCCAACCTAAGAAGTACATCTCAGTCTTGGCAAACTGGTAAGACCTTAAAGCTTGCTGAACACAGATAGAAACAATTGTACACGACACATCCAGTTAGAAGGAAAAGGGAAAAGCCAGGTGATTAATGCCACCTAACTTCTAACACATACAGGCTGGACAACAACAGGGTCTAGTCACCTTGGCTGCCATCACAGCCAGCAAAATGAGACAGGCACTCTGAAGGTGTGACTTACCCAAGCAGCTTCAGATGCTCACATCAGAATAAAATTAATAACTCACTAAACTCTACACTGACAAGCCTTCCCCTGATTACAGAGAGAAACTAAGGCAATTACTTCAGTGGCAGACATGTAATAAACCCTAAAAGGTGGACTTGCCCCTGTCACCTGCCCAGGCCACAGTTCAAAGCCTGAGTGTCCCAGGGCAGTGCTGTGAGGCACACACTGTGCTTTGCCCAAAGAGACATGGAGCAGAGCTCTTGGAGAAGGCCCCTGCAGAGGCTGAGCCCACTACAGACACACCGTTCCGCACTTCACCATCAGGCGTTTCATTTCGGGCAGCTGCCCACAGCTTTCCACAGCAGGGGTACCAAACCATTGCTTCTGACAGTGGTACTTTGCAGCCCTTTTCCCTCCCAGAGGGAAAGATCAAAGTCAGCTCCACCACACTTTAAATTCAGCGCTTTGGCTTCTCCAACCTGACTTTGGGGGCCTGCTTTACCCTGGTCCTGCAGTCAGCTTGTCCACGGTTTGGGCAGGAGGTGGTCATGGCCGGGAGACAGACACTTGAGCAGCTCTCTCCACAGCCTCCCTGCCTGCCTCAGACGGGTGTCACAAAGCAGCAGCTCATTTCCCTGCAAAGAATGCAGCAACCCCTCCTAGTCCCAGCAGTGCTCCTGAACTCTGCTCTGGAGCACCATCACATACAGTTTCAGTAGCCTTGCTGTTGCCATTGTTTCAAAATTGGACTGCACACTAAAATCATAATAAAAATAGAATCCTGAGCCCTATCCCTGCCAATGACCACTTTTTACATTAAATTTGAACATGCATTACAGACCTTTTTCTACTATGAAAAGGGAAAAGAGAACTTGACAAAAATTAGAGAGCCCAAAGGCCAAATTTCATCATATTTTTATTCTTATTCAAACTGGAGGAAGAATTCTTTTGCTCACCAAACCATTTTCCTACAAACATCTGCTATTACAGACAGGCTTCCAGGTTAATGCTGCCCTGTGATTAGAGAAACTACCCCTGTAAAATCTATTTGAGCTAAGAATGTCAGGGATTTCACTCAGGACAGCAAAACTGCAGAGCCACAGCCCAGCGCTGCTTACTCGCCACTGCACTGCCTTGTTCGTTGCAAAGTCTCTCCACTCTGCCTCCATCTCAACTGGGGCTCTTGCAGCCAGCAGTGGGGCTGTGTTAGTTCACATATTTTAAGGTTTTCCTCACAACTGTGAGAGATTAGAAAATGAGGCTTTGATGTATTCAGGACATGTGCTTGAGATTACTTGTGTACCTAGATGCTAGCACATGTGTCTGCAAGTAGTAGTACAAATTTGTTTGTCCCTGGAAGCTCAAGTTTGTAGCTATGGGTGGAGTTTGTGTACAATTCTACAGCTGTATGCCAGTCTGTGGTCAATAACACTCTATAACCTGTATTCAGTAACAATATTTGAGTCTATATTGAAGATATTATATTATTGCAGAATAAGAGGTACAGCACAAAAAGCCCACATAATGAAAACAACATCACTGCAAAAGAAGTGGTTGAAAATTAATTTGAAACTCATTTAGAAAATTATTTCAGGATTATTAAGGATTGATTTAAAAAAATCTCATTTATATTTTCCTTTTTTTTTTTTGCAGCTGCGTATTCTGAGCAATTTTATGAGTTCCTGTACCTATGGGGAGAGATTTACATATTTCATGTAGCTTTTTAAAATTCTTATATGACAGGCACTATCTAAATATTCTTGTACATACAAACAAGACTGATCCATGCTGCATTGTGTTACAACCAGACTAAATACTGTTCACTGAACAGGAGGTGTTACAAGATCTTAATATGGAGTTCTGCAAGAGCAGGTAGCATTTTTGGGGAGTTTTACCATTTTTTCAACAAGTGATATCTTCTGTGGACCTTTCCAAGATGAAACACCAAACTGACCTATACCAGTTACACTTCTTCAGCACTTCACAACTTTCAGACATGCTATTCCTGTTCAAGTCAGTAAGAGTTTTACAACTAAATCTGACCCTGCATGCTCTGCCAATTTTCTCTGGTGACTTTGTCCTAGAAATCCAGACACTTGGTACATATATACCAGTGAGAATGCATTAAAAACCACAGCAGGTAGAAAATAATACAGCCCAGGGAAGTTTTGTTTTTGACTCTCCTCATAATCAAAGCTATGCACAAAGCACAATGAAGCGCAGTAAATAAAGACGTTTCACACAGACAAGCACGAAAATCTTCCAAAACAAAGAAAATTAAATTATCTTTCAACTAAAGAACACACTGCAATGAAAGACTAAATGAGCGGTTCTAATTAAAACCATGCTGTGAATCTCCTACTTTCCACCACAAAAAAAATCAGCTAGTATTTGTGCATGTACAGCCACCCTCCAAAACCAGTCAAGCAGCTTTCCAGCCAAATAATGCAAGACACAGCATCTCAGAGCTGCGAAACATATTGAAATTATTTCCATAGCAATCATAACAACAACATGTCAGGCCAGGATATGCAGGGAAGAGGGTGGCAGCAGGAGCTCAGCCCCTCACCGTCCCCGGTGCTGCCTGCTGACCCCGGCGTGCTGCTGGCTGCACCCGCGCAGCATCCATCCCTTGTCCCAGGCGCATTCAGTGCCCTGCTGCCCTGTGCCTCGGTGCTCGCCTTGGCAATGGTCGGTCTCATCCAGAACAGGCACTCGCATTCCTTCTCTGCCCGTGCTCAGGAGCAAAGCCTTGCACCCCAGCGTGTGCATGCAGGAGAGCCAAGGCGCTGGGAGTCCTGGCCGCCGGCGAGCACAGGCAGCACTGTGCAAGCCCTGCTCCAGCTTCTTAATCCTGACAAGTCGCAACTATCTCGGGCTCAGGAGCCTCTCCTTGCAGTGCTAAACCAAGCAGCTGCCTCAGGTGAAAACCCTGAGAGGGGGATGGAAAATCGGGACTGACCCTCAGTGCGTGAGCTGCGCCCGGGCTTCATGCACAGCTCATCTCTGAACAGCTCTCCAGAAACGAAACGTGATCTCTCTCCCACCCCGCTCCCTTCTAGCTATTTATCTGTTTGTGCAGTCACGATGTGCTGTGGGCTTCCCGAAGGCAAGCCACTGTCCTTCCATGGGCAGAGAGCCGAGGGGACAGGAACGTGTGGCTTATTAAGCACAGCAAGTATGGGCATCCATGCCCGGCACTGAACATGCATGACGTGCTGATACTGCTGCTTTCATGCAGGCACGGGGACAGCAAGCAGCTAAATATAGCAGACTTCACTGAACAGTCTAAACTACAGGCTTAGATGACATGAAGAAAGGTACAGTTTGCCCAAAGACAGAGGAAAGTAATGGGAAGATTTTGGACAGTGATGGAGAGCTTGGCTCCAGTATCACCATGTCTGACTCGCTATTGAGACATCTAGTAAAAACTTCAGAGACACTGTGGCCATTACATGTGGACAGGCATAGTGGGGGCAGAACAAAAACAAAATGCAGTCACCCTAAGTGGTCCCAAAATCAAAGGGACTGAAGACAGAGGAAAAGGAGGATCCAGGTAGTAGCATTCACCTGAAAACCATGAGAAGGAAGTAGCAATATACAGGGAGCTTGCACTGATGCCCAAAAAGCATCAGATTTTTAAGAGGGAAAATTTAATAGGTCTCCTGAAAAGCAGCAGACAGCCCTGCAAGAACAGAATGCGGACACTTCAACTTGCTCCCCTTTATCATGCTATTTTCGGACAGCTAGCAGCCCCGAAACGCACTCACACCTGACACCCAATCTCTTACAACACCCATGGCAAGGCAGCGAAAGGGCCTTACTTCAGATTTTGCAGCTGGGTAACCTGAGTGACAATACATTGCACAATTAATTGCCAGCTAATCAATGTATTCTTGCTTGGTAGCAAACTTAAGCACATATTCAACATTTAATCCCATTTTATGAAAGTTTAAGGATGTATTTAAGTGCTTGGTTTCACTGTAACAGATCGCTTTGCTCCATCTCTTTTACATTTCTTCCCCCTCACATCACACAGAACCGGACCAGAGGAATTTCTACATGAGTAGGATTGCAAGTGGTGAGGGAGAATTTCTCTTTCTCGTGAGGACTATGGGTTTTTGCCAGGATTCACATTTGGCTGTAACAGCACATTACCAGTGTCCCAAAGGGCAAAACTCATTGAGGGAGATTCCAGTGCCTGTAACTCCCCAAAACGTACCCACGCTGTGCCTGCAAGTGCTGTTTACTGCATTTGAAACCAAGGCAGCAGACTTTTAAATCCCAGTGTGCATAATGTCTGCATGTAAACCAAAAGCAGGAGTTCCTCTGCTTTATTGGGTATTGAAACATTAAAAACAGGTGTTTAAAAACTGTATTACAAATCTGTCTGCAACCTATATTATTTTTACCATGTGTAAGTAAATTGATCACTAGCATGTTTCAACTGTTTTGGTGAAAATATGCAACTCCTGCTAAATTATTTCTTAAACATGTGGAGGGAGGGGAAAGTTTATTTGATTTCAGTGCACTGACAGCATGCAACAAATTTTACTTCTGTGTATGTATATAGCAGATGCTGTAATGGATTATCTCCCTTTCACGGCATGTATCACAGAAGATTTTGAGTTATTCTTCACAAGGAAAGAAATTATAAACCCCTGCTCATAACGAAAGATACAACGTACTTTGGGAGAGCAATGGAGTAATTTGACACCATATTTTCCACTGATTCAGCCTGTTAGTTGAAATAATGACTAATTAAAATGGAAAATCGGTATTATAACCATACATACTGACATTCCAGATCACAAAGTGTGTTACAGACATAATTTTTTACTCTTCTTACATATAAAAATTAGAAAGTATAAAACCAGAAATTCCAATGAAGTTAGGTTGGTGTGAAAGGGATCTGAAATATGAACTGTCCCCAGTATATCTTCATACCGAATGCAAGCAACATAATTTTCATGATATATGTTTTATGCAACGTAGAGTACCGAGAAAAAAAAATTGCTCGCCCTGAGATATTACTTTTAAGAATATAGGACAGATGTCCAGTTGCCAAAGCAGACTTGTAAAAAATTAATTGCCTGCCTCATGCAGGTTAGCAGTATTTGGCAGGTAGGTTAGCTCAGCTCATAATGAAACATCTGGCTTCTGGTAAAGCTGCATTTTAATTTTAACTGTGCTTCATTTCAGATTTTGGGTGCATGTTAACATGCAATAATCTGGAAAGTCTGGAGCAGATTTGTTGATTGGTAGCTTTTGGTGTAGATCTTCTCAGCGGCAACCAAGAGTAAGTCAAGTGACAGCTATGGTTCATGCCCAGACCACAGCCTCACATATCACCTGAACCTCCCTGAAAAGCTGTTTTAAATCCAGTTGTCAACACCCCACCCATCCAGTCTTATTTTCTCAAAAATATCTAAACGAAGAGTCAGCAAACCCCTAAGCATGTGCTTGAATTAAGCAGGCTAAGCCATCTAACTTCAAGAGTGCCCCAATACTGCTTTGAATGTAATTTGTCTTGAGTTTGGGGTTTTGTTGGTTTTTTTTAAAATTGAGGCCTGGTAATTTGAGGCAAGCAAAAGATCTACCCATGTTGTATTTTTCCTTAGGAAAGTGGGTACCCATTGCTAGCACTACTGGCAGCCTCTTCTGGCTAACCAGAAGCATCTGCAGCTTCGTCTCTGCCTTCTGATTCTGTGACAGAGCAAGAGACATGGCATCTGCAACTTTTAGCAGGAGTGATGCAATATTAAGTACAGGACAAAAAAGATGGAAAGGGCAAGAAAAACTATCACACTCTAACAGCCAAGGATGAGTCCTGATTCCTCTCTGAAAAGCAGTAATACATATTTTGGAGGTACACTTCCAAAATTATGATGAATCGCCCTTTTACACAACATGCAGAAAAAACCTCACAACGCAAGCAGTTCACCAAGTTAAAAGGATGTGGTGCGAGGCCTGAGGAAAAGTAAATGAGGAATCAGAGAGGACTAAGACATTTATGTACTGTCTTTCTTGACCTTGGAGAAACTTCTGTCACACTGGTTCTAGACACTCAGGGTACGTGTGCTGCTGGTCACCAAAACCAGCCTAACAAGAGAAGCAGAAAGGAAGGCTCTGTGAGCAGTGCTGGAGATAAAGATGATAAAGAGGAAGCCTCTGCTTCCTCCCTAATCTAGAAGGTCTTTGCCGTATCAAATGCCACCAGAGGACAGCTAGAAGATAACCCACACAGTGACAGCAATGCCACTGACTCTCTTGTTGCAAAGAAAGAGGCAGAAAGGAAGCCAGGAGAGGCCAATGAAAAGGAAAATCAGGAGCTGACATCATCATCCTCTTTCCCGAGGGAATGGAGACAGCACCAGCGGAGGAGTGGGAATGCTTTCCATCCCTTCCTCCCTCAAGGCCACAACCAACTTCTTAGCCTGCAGACACTGAGTCCAAACTGAAGGCCAGCCGACAGCTAAAGCCTTCAGGCTGGAAAGGCAGATTGAATATCTCAGCATCCCAACAGCCGGGATATGTACGGCAGCGTCCATCATGCTGAGCGTGGGCGAGGTATCATTTTTAACAGAGAGCAGGGTGCATCCCCCAAGCACCGGCTGATGGAAACTTCGTTTTTCATTTGGAAAGGGCCGTTGCAGCAAACAGCAGAGGCTTGTCCCCAGGATGGCTCATAAATCAGAGCTGAAGTTGCATTTTCAGGGTCATGAAATCTTCTCCAGCTGACAGCAGCACACTTTCCAGGATGGCTCCCTTCTGGACTTACCCCTCCTCACGGAGGCCACAAGCTAATGTTACAGCTGTGCTCGTGGAGCTATTCTGTGGGACCAACTTCATGTGAACCCCAAAAACGAGAAACTCCCTCCTTTCCAAAATACACTCTTCTTACAAAAAAAAAAAAAAAAAAAAAAAAGATGAAAAGCTTTCAGTGGGCGTTCTTCCATTTGCTGGATTTATAGAAGCAATAGCAGCCTTAAAACATCTGCCAAATCATTCTACTTTTCAGTTTTGATTATCTGTCTCCTAGTTTGAGGTTTAGCTTTAACTATACAGATGCAAGAAGTGAGAAAGCCATTCAGCTGAGATTTATTCTTAAGAAGTACCGGCTGTCTAAAACAAGGCTATAAAGTGTAGGCTCCCTGTCTGGTTTGTTGTGCGATTGCATGGCTTTGTGCTATTAATTGCAACCTGGCTAACAGGTGCTTGCCAATGTCTTTATATGCCCACCATAAGGAAGGATTATATTTCCATCTGAACAAAAGGGTGATGTTGCTTTCTAAAAAGAAGCTAAGAGCAGCACAGAGAGGAAGTCCACTGTGGCATGATGAGTTGAATCACTACTTACTAATGAGAACATGTCCTCTGCTCTGCTCTGACAGACCAAGAGAGAGAAGGGGAAAACAGCTAACACTATTTTTTCCACATCCTCTCCTCTTGGTCAGGTATCAGATGGCCATGAGCTGGACCCACTAGGGGCTCTGTTTTCTTTCTAATCCCCTTGACTCACTCAGCAATGGTGGCAGCTCTGCTGTTTAAAGCAAACTTGCAGCAGTGGGGGACCCCTACCAAGAAAAGCACTTACGAACACTTATGAACACACTGCAGGTCGCATACAATGGGGCTCGCCATAGGTTCACTCTTGCTGTGCAGCACCAGAGAACTGCTGGAAAGGACTTGGCCTGCTGTGTCTGGAAGAGCCTTCCTCTTGGCTCACTTATACCTTCATCTTCTTCCTGTCATCAATGGTGAACCCCTTTACAGTCTTTTCCTTTAGCTCTTCAGTTCTCTCTTCTTCCAGTCTTGCCTTCTGGTTATCACAGGACCATCTGACCTCACACTTCTGGCTGTGTGTGAAGCCAGGTGTGAGAGGTGCTGATCGGAGTGTGATGCCCCCTGAAGTTACAGAGCTTCGGCCGATGAGGCTTTCTATTCCCTGAGGAGTTTGCAAAAGGTATTCGTTGCTTATGGCTCTGAGGATGAAAGGGCTCTGACAGATACCTGCAGTGGCCAGCACCTGCACTGGGACCTTGTGCTTGTTATCCCAAAGCAACAAAACCAACTGATCCATGTGAAGCAAACAATAACACGGTCCATGTGTTACCGAGGCACACAAATAACTCAGGGGCATGTTGGTGCCTAATTATGGTGACGTGGAGATGTACAAAAAATACCAAGGCAGTGATTGCCTTAGGGGAGAGTCTGATACTTGTTAGTCATAAGGGGATTTAAAAATCCCAACATATGCTTCCAGGCCTTTGAAAATCAGACCCAAAATGTTTACTTGAGATCTTGTCAAGAAAGGACACAGATGACTCTTGGGAGCAAATCTGGCACAGACAACATTTTGACTATGTAAATCAGCAGACAAATCATTGTGTTTTGCCTGTAAAATGAGGGAGTTCCGACTATTCAGCTGTTCACAGGCTCAGATCAAATTTCGTATTGGAGCACAGGAGCCATAAACAACCTCTACCACCTCACTGCAAGGTGGTACAGTGAAAGGCAAGGCAGCATTCACTGTATATTCCATATTAACTTAATCTACCAAGAGGAAAACAAATTCTGGATAGTATTGGTTACTTAGATAAAAAAGGAAAACCCTTACAACTTCTTTTTTTCCCCTTTTCTAACGAATTTATCTACTTCATGTCAGGAGTGATCTTGAAGAGAATTCCTGGCATATTTTGTGTCAAAAAATTAATGATAATCATGGCTTTTGAAAGTGCTTACTAGACTACTCTGTGCATTTGAATATTTTCTTTCACCATTCAGTACAATCTTCTATGGGAGTATATCATGCCCTTTAATTAAACATTCTTGAGTATTTGGATTTTATCTCATGGACACACCACACCCTGCTTGTAAAAATTCCATCTCAGGCAGTCAAAGTGCTTGACTTATTTCAAAGATGAGTTATTAATTAGAATATCTACAGACCATATATTTATAATCTGGTGCCATCCCTCCCTGGGGAGCCCAAACTTTTATCTGCTGGGTTACTTACTTGCAGCTGAAACAGAGCCATTGCTGGCTGGAATGCAAACTCCATCTTGTGTAACTCCTCAACTCCACCACTCTCAAAATGAAGAATGGAAGATAGGCCCAGACGGAGGACATTTTTAAGAAATTCTGGATGGAATCCCCTTGAATTAAATTCACCTTGCTTAAAATGTGGCTGTAGCCATGTAACGCTGTGAGTTTCCTAAAGTACCCATTCACTCCATCTTGCTCTGTTCAAAAAGTCCTCACCCCAGCCATGAACTCTTGAGAAGGAGTAGGTGCCAGCAGGATGCTAACAGACAGGATTTTGTTCCTCAGAGTGGTCCCAGGTTTAACCCTCACTTGACACAACATGCAGCTTCACAATGCCTGATGCCAGCCAGGGCACCGTCCCTGCTCTGACTCAGAGGTGGGAGTACTCCAGGCTGAAATCACCAAAGGCAACAGCAACTTGCAAAATACTTCCTCAAGCCAAAGGGTGAAAGCCAGTGCCAGCCGTGAGCTCACCAGCACCGCTCCCCAGCACCACTCGCTTGCCAATCCTCTGCGGCATTTTTAGCTCGCTAGGCGCGCCGGCTCATCCCACTCTCCAAACGTTTAGCAATCGGGAGCAGCGATAGCTTGGAGCTGCCATGGCAGCCAAACACCCAAACAGGCAAAAGCAAAATGTGTGAGAGAGGAATACTGTGTTTACAGGCTCATGAGCCTTCACATGCAACTTGAAATGCTCCAAATCATATCGTTCCTAAGTGCTGCCATTGCACAGCAGGAAATCCACAGGAAATCCTGCTGGCATGAAATATGCCTGGGAGATGGCCCGCAGGAGCTTCCAGTGAGCAAGCCCCATGCAGAAGATGCAGAGATGCTAAGGAGCAAGTGCTGGACATGACTGCAGCCACGGGCAACCCCCAGCACCCTCCAGGCTTGCCCTTTGCATGGGTCAGTATGAATTCCTCAGGCAGCCTGCCATGCTCAGCTCTGCCTGCCCCTTCCCACGTTCAGGTTTGGGACAGAAAAGCAATTTCATACGGTGGTGGCATTCCACACAGTGCCAGGTCCTTAGCTTTACATGTGGCCCTCTCCAACTCCACAGCAAAGTTACCAGCCTGGAGGAGCCAAGGAAGAAAATTCTTTCCAACCTTGGGCTTCATGTCCCACCCACAAGAGACTCCTGTCCTCCTACGCCACTGCTCTCCTCATCCAGCACGCTTGCCTCAGAAACCTTTGATCCTCAGACATTCTACCTCCTAAAAGAAGAGATGGATCAGTAGCAAGGAAGCTAATGCTGCCTGGAAAAAATAGATAAACCTGCTCTGGCTGCAGAGAAAGCAACCTCCTGGCAATTTTGCTTGGGAACCATGCCATGAACAGCGGATGCTTTCTGGATTTATTTCTCCTCTGCCTTAGCATGCCCAACAGATTTGTGGAGGTATTAATGTGAGAACATCTCCTAGTTTGGGAAGCAAGATGCCAGCGAGAGGGGGTTTGAAACAGAGAAGAGAGAGAAACAGAGAGAGAAGAGAGAGAAGAGAGACCTCTTCCATATTCTCTTCTTGTTGAACAAAAAGGCGAAGAGCTTTAACAACAGCAGAATTAAAGCAGGTTTCCCCAAAGTACCAACATAAGAAAGACCTGATGGTCAATGTGGGAACAAATATAACACAAAAGGGTAGTACAAGAGCTCAGAGTAATTTTTTGAGAGTTTTCCCTGAGTCAACAGAATAGAAAACACCAGAAATATTAAAGAGGGAATAGCTTGATCCAAAATCTTTCACCTGAAGACACTCAGATTCTGTTTGAGCTTACATCTGGAGTCTGAACTTCAAAACTTGGGGTCCTTTCTGTATAGCACAGTGGGATGAATCAACTTGACCCAAACAGCTGCAACATCTGGAAATATGTTGAGTCAGAGACGCATTTTACAGGTTTTGTCAGTCAGGTTTTATCAGAAATTACTCCCTAGATTTCCTCGTCCTCCATTTATTTATACAGTTTTGTTTTTCAGGTACTTCTTTATTTATAAATACTTACTATGTCTCTTACAAAAATTATTTATAAATAGTTCCTTTCTTTCTGGAAGTACTTTTAATCCATCTATCTATTCACCTCTAGTCTAAATCAGAAGCCTTTATGCATTTCTTCAAACAGATAACTGACCATGATGACAAATGTCAGCATGGAGAAGCATTTTCTGCACCTCTTCTTGTTTCATTCTTTTTGGAGAAAAGGATGTTCGGGTTGTAATAAAAGGAGCAAAAACTACATTAATCCTTATTAAGCCGGTAGAGCCAGTTGACAGGGCTGGGACTGTCTGCTTCCTCCCCTCTCTCTTCATGCCCTTCCGTAATTTCCTCTCCTCTCTTCTGACACTTGTTTGTGTTTGGAAACAGCACGCTCACTCCTGACAGACCGGGACAGGGGATGAGAGGGGAAATGTCTGGACACATTTAGTCCAATTAAATGTTGGCATCACATTCAGTCTTTCCAAAAAGCACGTAAGAAACTTTAAGTGCCAAGCTCGCCATTGCGAATTGATGCCTGCACATTTGCATTTCCTTGCACCAAGCCACAAACAGAGTAGGCATTAATTGTCAACAAGCATGTCTGCCACAAGCCCCTCTTTAATACCATTCACAAATGCTCTGCTAAAACCTTTCAACTTCCAGCAGACAACTTCTATAATCCCATGTCAGTGACGAGTTCTGGCAGACCTAAAGAGCAAGGCTGTGTTTGCTGCCGACGACTCCCCTCACTTTCTTTTTCCAGCTGCGGCAGCAGCACATTTACACAGCAGCATTCTCTGCCCAGTGTCATCCCAGCCTCCCACCGTTCCTTCCAACAACGTGTTTGCTAACAGGGGTTTACAGCAAATAAACAAACACACACAGCCCTGCACGTGTGGTCCGTACATCATCTCGAGCCATCCACGCTTTCAACAAGCCATCGTTCCCACGGCACGGCTCGTGGCACGAGCCCAAGCAGTGCGAGCATGGCAGCAGTGCCCTGGCATCCACGGGTCCTGTGGTGTCTGGGCAGCCATAAAACCTGGGCTCTGCTGCGCAGAGGGTCACAACCCTGATGGGTGGCACGGGGAGTTTAACTGCTGGGTGAGAAAGCAGCAGCTGAGGAGGGACAGGCACTGTCTCTCCCACTCTCTGCCACTACTTTTTCTTTTTTTGTTTTAAACAACTGAATCTTGTTCTTCCCACTCCTTAGCAAAGCCCTTTAAAAATGAATGAGACTACTCATATAAACGAATTTTGGGTCCATTTAGAGTGTAATTAAATTAAATGCTTTATACAGAGTAACTAAAGAGCTTGGTAGAATTGATGAAACTAGATTCAGACCTCAGATGCATTCCAGAGCAGCTGGAAGGGTTTTAGGAACTGAAGAAGCTCTAAAAGCCTTTGCTCAGAACTCACTGCAACATCCAAACCAGCGACATACTTCCACATCACTGCTACAGCTCTGCAATCCAACATGCATTCACAGTTCTGATCAGATCCAACTGCAAGTTAAGGACTAAATGTACTGAGGCACGTCCCCAGCTGATTTCAGTATAAACCGCGTGTCTGGAGTCTGACTGCACAAATAGGCCCATGGTCACCGCTTGCCAGCTGAACACTCGCTGAGTCCTACACAGACAGAGCAGCTATCCACTCGCCATGTAGTCACATTGCTCTTGAACTGTTTTTACCGAAGGCTTGGTCCACCCAGTTTAAAATATGCTCTAAGGTGCTCTTACATGCAGAAATCTTTGAGGACAGGAAAAATCTGCCATTACCTTTTGGTTTTCGAGAAGAAATAGAACACTGAGATAAACAACCAGCACTGCTCGTTACACGGTTTGGTACCTGCACAATGGGGTGGCCCCCCGCAGATGCCTTCACAGCCCCTCGACTGCCTTCTGTCTCATAATGAGCTCGGTGGTGGGATTTCGGCTGCACTTCGATACGTAGTTCATAAGGTCCTGAGTGAGATGGCAGCTGCCAATCGAGGGCAGGCAGTGATGGGCTACAATGGAAAGGAAAATGTATTAAAAATTAGCATCAAGTACACTATCACAAACCACAAGCATCTAGCGCTATTACTTTAGACACCGCGTCTCGCAGTTCATCCTTCACCATCTTACAGCTAGAATTTCATTGATAAGGATAGTGCCATGACATAAGGAATTGAGAATGTAATGGCTATTTTATGAAGATTTATGGCTTGAGCATGTCTGTTGGCCCAGATGCTATCTGACTTGTATCCAAAATTGAAAATTCCTAAGACACAGATTAAAAATATCTTATATCAACTCTCAAAGCAAAAGAAAAAAGGTAGGCAGAAAAGACACAAAGGAGTTTTAGTAAGAAGATATCTTCTGTGAAAGTGAATGCCAAACTAGTTTGGCATTTAATGAATCTAAAGGATTTCAACAAATCTGCTCCGTTAACAGGGGGTGGAAAGAAGAAAAAAAGCCATTTCCCTACTTCATTCCCAACACAAAGTTCTGAAGTCAGAACTTGCTTATGAATCCTATTGATGCTGATGAGCAAGCCTGAAGAAAAAGCAGCTCACTCTTCTGGCTCGGTATTGACTCTGCAATTAACTAAAATACTAAGGACTCATTACCATCAAGCAGCCCAACATCATGCAATGGGGGAGAAGCGGCATTCTTAGAAACCCACTTCCAGCATAAAACCACACTTGAAAATAGCTGGGAGACTTGTAAGAAATGCCAAGTTGATGCTTTGAAAGGAAAGAAACAAGGACTGTAGAAGCAGCAGCCCTGAGACAGACTTATTAATCTTAAAATTGAAGCAATCAGCTTCACAATTAAAACGCTAATTTAATGTCCACTCTATACTCTTTCCTTTGGTGAATTCTCTTCACTGACCGTCCTTCAAAAGTCTTTAAAAGTAGTTAAAGAGCACAACTGCAACACACTCCCCTCCCCTTTCACATGAAATCTTACTACTTCTCCCATCAGCCTGGAGAACACAACCAGCAAGTAAATCGTGGCCCTTTATCTTTTATAGGTGCCACAGGCCAGGGCTCCCTGGCACCACGAGAGGACTTGTCCCACCACAGCCTGCAGGTGAGGAAGCCAAGGGCTCATCAGCTCTCCCCAACCTGCAAGGAGGCTGGGCACTGGGGATCTCCTGGATCCTCACCTCCCTGCTACAGGCCGGGAGTCTGAGCAGCAGGGATCACGGCTGAAATGAGCTGCCTGAGAGGGAAAGGATGCGCAAGAGCTTCCACACTGCGGATACTACAAACACACGTTCAGCTGGAGGCAGGATGCTCCAGGTTACCATCCCAGTGATCCGCACTCAGTGCACTCGTGGTTTCTCAGGCATTACAGCGCTCACATTCCCCAAGGCAGCCCTGCTGGCTCCACTGCAGGACAGGGACTTTAACCACTAGCACAGGCAGATTTTTTGCTTTGCCTTTTGGGTTTTTGTGAGTACTTAACCAGCCCCATATCATGAGCATATTGAACTCACATCTGCTACTGTCTGTGTGCATATGCACTGCTGGGACTTCAGGTGGTGCTAAGTTTCCCTACATTATCTTTCTTCATTGTTTACCAGTCTGAGCCGTGTATTTGCATGCCCATGGACACACAATGCACACATCACAGGGGTCAGCTGGAGCCACTAAGGCCCATCCTGAGTGAGGACCACCTTTGCTCCCTGAGCACCTCCTGCTACCCCAGGACAGCTCACTGGAAAGTTGCTGGCTCCAAACTTCCAGCTGTTCTGGTTGCCAGCCCTCAGGACATGGAGTCCAATAACAGAGAGGAAGAGAAGTATCCATCCCAGCTCACCCTAAGTGGGAGCTCATCTGAAAAAAAGACATTGCCTCTGTGCAGGTTCCCAGCTTCCCCGAACATCTGGATTTAGGAGAAGCCAGCAGGACACTCTCTCCACTGCCAAGATCCTGCCAAGGACAATCCCTGAATTTGTTTTCTGCCCCTCCACACAGGGAAACCCCAGCCTTGGCTAAAGGCAGGGCGTTGCACCTTCTGAGCTCCTGTGAAAGTCTTTCCCCCAAAATGGCCAGGGCCCAAGCTGGGGGTGAGGGGAAGCTCTTCTGCTACTACACACTCATACAAGGAATGAAGAGACAGCAGAAAATTACAGACAAATGGCCATTGTATGTAGCCTCTGCTCTTTGCCTAGCACTTTAGGTACACATATTTTAGTCTGAGAAAAAAAAAAATCTGGATGAAGCATATTTGACTAATGATAAATGACAAAGAGTACAGCAAAACAGCTGTGTCTCTCCTGGTGATGATCCGCACACATTTTTAAACAGATGTTTCTGGTTTTAAGTAAATTCTCACTTGATGGATCTTTTTTTTTTCTGAGGATACAACATCTATCAGATTAGAAATTTTTAACACTTAATTAAAAAGGACAGCTCTGACGGACAGCATGTAGCCCTTAAGTGAAGAGGGTTGTTGGTTTTTTAAGATACATAGAAGTGATAGTTTCAGAATTAATGACATCTCTTAAAAAAAAAAAAAAGCCAAAAAGAAAACACACAAAACTGCCCTTTCAAATCAGCACCTGAAAATATTAGTATAATTAAGTTGTAAAATTCATGTTCTCAAATAAAGCCTGAAAATAAAAATGCATTCTGCTGTTAGCCTGAAATCTACAATCAAAATTCCAAAGCAACACCTGCCCAATTATAAATGACAATTAATGGGAGTTTTCCTGATAAAGGAAGCAAAGTGATGCATTTAGCACTGTCATGGACTGGGGCTGCCAGAGCTATTTCCTATGTTAGGTTATCTTCATAGTGCACTTAATTTCCTGCGGCTAAACGTGGTTAAAGCAAAAAGCCACCAAGCAAATGGTGTAGTGGTAAAATCAAAGCTGGTTGGTGCAAATAAATCTTATCAATTTGAAAAGGCCCGAACTACCTCATCAAGCCAGCATCACGTGGAGGGGAGAAGAGCCCTACCCCAGCAGTCAAGAAGAGGAATAAAAGGTCTTCATTCAGTCTGCCTATCAAATACACATCAGTGTCTTTCCCTCAGATCGCATTTTCCACCAGCTGAAAACCTGTCCTGCTCCTTTCTACACCCTAATAAATCTCACTGTAGTCCTCCTAAATGCCATAATGAGGTATGGTTACTTCAAGGCGGGTTCACAAAACCTGGTGCTAGGCTGTAGAAAACTGGAGCAATGTAACTCCATCCTACATAAATCAGATTAAAAAACAGATGAATAGTGATTTATTTTGCATACACCAGATACACAATATGATTAAATCAAAAACAGATTATCCAGTCTGGCTGACTTCTTCCTTTAGCAGAAAGATTTATCAAGTTATAAAAAACAGGGAAAAAAAAAGAAAGAAAGATACTATGCAGCCCACTGGAATATAGACAGGGAGGAAACAAAGCCAAAAACTTCTGCTAAACTTTGCAAAGGTGTTTAAGCTCCATTTTCATGTGACTGCTATCCATTTGGGAATTAAATTACCATTACACTTTCTAAGCTACTAGGTGCCCTAGGTCACTTGAAAAACAGATTCGCAAATATTTTTGTCCCAAACTGCAGGAGGTATCAGAACATCTGCCAGCCTCACCTGGGGCTAACCCTGCTCTCGGCCAAGTACCACTGCACGGTACCATCTACCCCAGACAGCTGCCTGAGAGTGGCATAAGCCACTGCCTGGAAAGAGAGGATGGTAAGTGTCTTTCAGCACCCAAGTAAAGCGAGTGACCTAGAAGGAGTGCAGCTGAGACTGGGTGTCCTGTGCTAAACCTACTTTTCTGACAAGAAGTTTTCCTATAGAAACAAAAAGACAAACTAGAGAAACCGTAGGACTGCTGAAACTTTTACCAGGCTGCTAGCTTGAACCTGCTCCAACTGTGCACCAAATGTAAATATGGTTACGATTTATTATTTATTACCCGTCTCACATCGAAGTGGATGCCTGTGAAAGATCCCTGTGTGTGATTTTGAAAGAGTAAAGAAAACACGGTAATGGCTACATGTCCACCAACTTGACTGTGGTCAGAAAAATACACCTGCTTTATATTTCACCTATGACTTAATGTGGGCAGATTTTACTCTTTTTTTGAATTTCCTGTCTGACAATTGAGCAACATGACTGTGAGCTGTTAAAATAGATGCTGTGTCCCACCCCAGACTTGGCTGTATTTTGCTGGCATGTGGAGCAAGTAGCTCCTCTGTGAAGTGCATGAGGTGCACTGGAATTCCTCATGCTGAAGTCTGAAAACTTGAGTCGTCGTCATTCTCCCACATAATACTTCACACTACTGTCCTAAAAATTCACACTCAGAGATTGGCTTGCATGGGAAGTTTCACATTTGATGGCTTAGAGAAAGGACAAGAAACTATTGCTTCAGGAATGGAGATAACAAGTGGCTGGCATCGCATTTCTGCTTATTCTGAATTTAGAATCCCGGGGTGCTAAAATAAGCTAGAGAAGGAAGGCTGTTAATAAGATGCTCACAGGGGTGTTTGAATGAACTGAAAAACAGTCAGGAGAAAGCGTGGGGAGGATTAAATCAAACAAACAAACAAAAATGTATCAGTTTACTGAGACAGGCTTCCAAGTAGTCTTCAGCCTTATGGTGCAGCAACTGAATGTAATCAAAAGCCACTGCTATGTGATGGGAAAGCAAACACGTTGAAAACAGCTAAATAACCCCATCCAGCAGGAACATACCAGGAAAGAGAAAAATGTTAGTGGCATTTCAGGCTCTGGCCTGTCCACTCCCCAGCCCCGGCCCCTCAATTAACACTAATGAGTCCCAGGAGATGGTCACTGCCACACAACCACAAGTCCCCACTTCACTGAGTCTTGCCCAGACAGCCCTGCCTTTGCTTTGTCTGAGGAACTTCCTCTCGCCTGCCATAAACACGGAAGTTTGCCATGGATGCACAGGTCAGCAAATCCGGTGCTGCTGCACCGCTGACTATCTCATCTTAAGATTGCTGGTGCCTTTTTCCGCCTTCAGAAAACCCCTATTTCTTGAGAAACTCAACTTCTCCCAAGTAGGGTTGCCCTGTATCTCATTATCTGGAAAAAAACACCTCTTTAAAAAAAAAAAACAAA
>VZRL01004259.1:908531-1077863 GCA_013397895.1 Origma solitaria | reverse complement strand
CGCCACCCCCGCAGCCCCGCGGGGCCGCCCCGGGGCCGCCCCACCTCCGCTTCCCTCGGCCCTGCGGCTCCCTCCCGCCTCCCCGAGTTTGTTTACAGCCGCTACTAGGAGAGACTGTTACACGGAGCTTATTTTGGGAGCCGGTGATGACTAACGAAGTTAAAAGGAGCTTAGTACAGAAAACAACCTTATTTTTAGATGGCTGTTGTTTCAGTGGCTCATTGTAGCAAAAGCGCCCCGGCGTTTCTAAAACCCACGTCCCCGGTGCCAGGTCCCCTGTCCTGTGCTGCCACCGAGGCTAGCATGCCGGCTGGCCCTGTTTGCTTCGCTTCCCCACATCTCCTGCCTATATCCTGCCTATAAGTGCTGCGGCCACCATTGGCCTTCATTATTTTGAACTTTAAGACGTTTTCTTTCAACAGAAGAAAAAAACAAGCTAAAAAACGAGAAAAAAAAAAGTTTTGAAAGTATTTGGAGTAATTTTCATTGACCTCTGGCACTGAGTTAGCAGGGACCAGTATTGGCCTCCCGTTTGGCTTTTGAGGCAGGGCTGAAGCTTTTGTTGGGCTTCTTTGCCTCCCACGGAAGATGCAAGAGGCAGGTCTCCAAGTTTAACTTCATCCCAGGTGGCTTCCTGGGACCCAGCATGACATGCTAACCACCACAGCCTACATGCGGGAGAAGATGGTGCTGGACAATAGATGTGGCTGCTATTGCTGCCTCACTCCCCATCACCCTTCTTTTCCATGTGTGGGAATCACTGCATGGCAGTTCGGGCACTATGACCACACACAGGGCTCCACCGTCCAAGTCTAGTTCCTCACTGACCAGTCCTAATCCCCCATGGGTAAATCCCAGCAGAGCTGGTGGGACTTCAGCAGGCTCTGCTCCACACAGGGCTGTACAGACATGCACTCCAGCTAGAAATCCTCCCTTGTCACCAGTGCTATTGCAGGACCTGCCTCCCCCCATCACTGCCATGCAGCCAGCTTTCTCTGGCTTTCCACAGGAATGCTTCCACTGGGCCCTCTCTTCTCCCAGTCCATATCTGCCACAGAGAGTTGTACGGGATCCCTGGGCAGCTCCTCTCCATCCATGCGTCCCCAAGCAAGAAGGAGGGGGTGAGCTGATGCTTCCCTTCCGCTCCACAGAGGCAGCTGTGCTTGAAAACAAAGCGCTTGCTGCACTGAACCAGTAATTAGGTTAATCAGCTGCCCTGTTCTACCTTTCCTCCTTGGCTGAGACAGCATGCGGTGGCTTGTGTGGCCCAGGTCAGGCTGAGGAACTTGTCTGTGCGGCTGCACGTTGAGGTGATGCTCGTGGGAGACAGTGCACTTGGTGCACTGCAGCTCTCCCGGGGGGAAGCAGCAGGACTGGGATAAGAATTTGGAAAGAAGGGGGACAGAGCAGGCCATAGAGCCTCTGCCTTAGAACAGAGCCTGTTTGGGTTCCCACCCATTTTCTACTGCCCTGGCAGCAGTCAGTTTGTACTGGAGAAATACAAGAAGTAAAAAAATCTGTATATTGTAGAAGGAGGGAGGGTAGGAGCAGAAAAGGAGCCTCCCCTCTCTCTCTTCTCCCAGACGTGAAGAGCAGTGCCCCAGCTTCGCAGTACTTCCCCTCAGGGACTGCTGTACTTCCATCCCAGGTGATTGCTGGGCTGGAGCCCTCAATGTTGGAGCTGCCTGTGGATCCCAGAGCTGTGTTGGCATTCCCTGTGCAGCTTGGCCATCTGACACACACTTCCTCCCAGCCACAAACATCACTTCTTTGTTCCAGCCAAATGATGCAGGCTTGGGTGGGCACTTTGGAACCACTTTTTACCCCTTCTACTTATCCTTGCAGGCAAAGCAATACATTTGCCTTCTGTTCTCAGCTCTTGTTATCTTTTTAAAAAATACAGCAGAGTATTTATACAGGATGTTTTAATCACTGAAGAGTCTGATTCGTATTCACTAGATTGGTTTTGTATTATGTGAAGTGTGAGTCTGTGCACTCCCTCCTCCATTTTCCTTTTCTCTCCTTTTCATTGGGCCTCAACAGTCTGGGAGGGATATTTTGCATGGACCTTTGTACACAGTAGCCACAGTATTTCTCAAGGAAACCTCTAATTCAAACAAAATGCCTTCGTTCTCACCCCACCAGAGGATATAGGTTAGTAGCACCGCACAACAGGCTATGCCTGACTGGCACCCTGAGCTACTTGCAGGACTTGGGGCAAATTGTTTCTTTGGGCCATGTCCTGTAAAATGAAAACTTTCAGCTTTGTCTACACAAAAGTGTTCTGAAAGCACGGCGGGGGGAACCTCTCTCTCCAGTGTTTACCAATATCAAACATTTTCTCACAATAAATGCACAGAATCCCATAATCCAAGATATCTATCAGAAAAAGCCACCCACGCTCTGCATGGAAATTATGTCCTGTTTTGGGATTCTTGCTCTTATATCCTTACAGCCTTTTATATCCAACATTCATAATAGTGGCCATCTCCTTAGGGTCTGCATGCCCATCTTTTGGGTCTTGGCGGCTTCAAAAGCATCAGCATCTGTTCAGAATTTCATTCATTGTAACAAAAGATTTATAAGTCTCAAGTCTCCCTAACCAAGGCCCTAATTAAAGTCTTTCTAGTCCCCTGCTTTGAAAATTATAACAAGATTTGCTGGAAACTGAGACAGCACATGGCCAGTGTTTATGGCTGGTACGGTACCATTTTGAAAAAGCATCCATAAACCTTTCAAACAAGGCAGGGAGCACACCTCGGCGGTGGCCAGCTGCTGCCCAGAGTTAGAAGTTGGTGCAAAGGCAGAGGCTGGGCTCGGCCTCCCATCCCCCTGACACAGCCCCTTTCACAGGCTGCCAGAAATCATTTCACCACTTTTAAGGTGCATTGCACTTAGCAGGACAAATGCCAGAGGAGGAATTTTGTGTGCTTGAATAATGTCGTAATTTACCTTATAACCGGTCTCATTACGATGTTGAGTGCTCTGCTGATTTACCTGGCTTTTGATTTAGTGGACTCTTTTTAAACAACAGTTTAGGAACACAGCCAGTGACTGCAGGCAAAGGACCTTAAACCTTTCTGGAGCTACAGTCATCTGTTCAGACACCGACTTTTTAAAATCAAGACAGACATCAGACAGCCACACCAGACCCATATACAGAAAGCTGTGACTGAATTAAACTGAGACATTAGTTCAGAGAAATAATTTCATAATGATGCACACTGCATCCATGCCCCTTTGTTTCCTTTTGAGTTTGCCCCTTGCACAAACCCAAATTATGAGCAGGTACAGGGCAGAGCCCTCACTGCTGGCTGGGGTCGATGTGCAGCCTCTCCTCCCCCACAGCTGGCCTAGGTGAGGTGGGTGTCAGCAGTGGGCTGAATTTTGTCTCTGTTGCATGACCCTGGGGTCTCACCATGGCGAATCAGGTACTCTCTTTACACGGCAAAACAACCACCAACAATGAAAATACTGATACTCTGCATTTCTTCCTGGATGCTGCTGATGCAATGTGCAGTGCAGGGTGGTTAAAAAATAAGCGTGTCTAACCCTCCATTTGTACTTGTGCAGTATTGCCAGACTTGCAAAGGAACAGTGACAAGGTTTTGTACCGGGCAATGTATTTTAGCTCAGGAAATATGTAAAGTTTCAGAATTCCCCAGTTGCTGGAACAGGGGGTGGTAGCATATTTTTTGCCTCACACAAAAGTACTTAATGAAGGAAAGGCTCGTTGGGTACACAGGGACTCAAGCTGGGCAGCAGAGCAGACCCTTCTACTTGGGAAGGAAAACATCAGATTTACAATGTCTGTGGCAGACTGGGACCTGTGGTAGGGATCAGTTCCTGCACACTGTGGGGATGGAGGCTTTCACCTCATCCATCCTCTGAGGCACAGGATCACACCTTCATTTTCAGGCAGTGCAAAGCATTTTTTTCCAGATGTCTCTTTTCATCTGAAGGAGTGGTATTGCTGCAGCAGGCTTCATGTTAGTGGTGACCCACAAAGATGAACACAAAGACTGCGCTGACTGCATTTGCAGAAGTGTTGCTTCACTCAGCAGTCTGGTGGCCAGTGGTTGAGTCTGGATGGTCAGGAGTCAGAAAAGGTGCACATGCCCTTCCACTGCAGAAGGGCCTCCTTTCCCTCTTGCCTATCCCATAAGCTCTACATCCCCTGGAAAGTCTGCTTTTAGTGACAGGCTCCTGTAAGTCCTCATTCTCTACCTTCTGCCAGTAGTTGGTCCCCAATCCCCCCACAGCCAGAGGAGACCTAGACTGAGCTGATTTACTTCAAAGGCAGCATGTCTTGAGCTGTGCTCACAACCAAGTGCCCCAGGAGCCCAAACATGTCCTCAGCCACCTTCACTTCCATGCATAGGGAAGCATCTCCTTTTAAATCCAAGGTTCCATGTCCCAGCGCACAGAACCGGGCCAGCAGTGAGGTGCCCTTTGTAGCCTTCCTCTCTGTATTTGGGGACCAGCGTCTTTCAGACTTCGTGTTCAGTGCTGAGAGCACCCTCACTGCCACATGGAGTGAATGACCTGATGTGAAGCCCTGGATTCCCTGGCTGCAGCATAAGCCCTCTTTTCCAATATCTCAGCTGCACTGTTATTTACTTGTCAGACTGCTGCTATTCCTACCACTTCTCAGCACCAACAGAGTCCTTGCCTTCATTAGTTTCCTCCCCGTCTAGTTCATTAAACCTGCATTTAAATGTGCTAGTGGTTCTCCCTAAATGAATAACCTTCCATTGTGTAATATTGAATTCCTTTGTATTAGTCTGTTCCCTCCAGTGTCTCCAAATCCTCCTGTAGTCTAGTGCGTTCCTGAAATTTATCAGCAGCCTCCTCTCCTATCATGATGTCATCTGCATCTGGACACCCGGCATATGGCGCCAACTTTGGGCTCATATGTACAAAACTCTTAAACAGAACAAGTTCCGGCTCTGAGCCCTGGGAGATCTGCCCTGTGAGCTCTCTTCTGGTGCACAGTGCTATTTATTGCACTCCTCTCTTCCCTAACCCAAGTTTATCCTCCTAATATTGATACTTCAATACTTGTATACATTTTACTGACCTCATTTTCTGATGCAGAGTCAGTAACCTTGTTAAACTCCACCAAACACAAAATCATTGCTTTAAACTTTTCTGGGCTCACCTTCACAAACTTTATGAATAGGATTTGGACTACTCTAGCAGCAATTTTGACTATGGCCTCTTGTGCCAGATGCTTGCATACACCAATCCCTGCTCCCCCTTTCCCCTGTACTTGCAGCATGATAGGATAACCCAGGGGATGAGACGTATTGAGGGAGAAAGGAAATATTTTCTAGGTGATGAAATGTGGTGCCAAGGTTTTACTCCCTCACTTGTGGCTGTGCCCTGTTGAGGAGCACCCTTTACATTTGATGTAAAGTAAGTAATGATGAAATACAGTCCAATGGTGTAAAGAAATATACTCTCCTCTGCTATTATTTTCACCAAACATTGAGCAGCCCAGCTTTTCCAAAGACAGGGGTCTTGGACAGGAATGAAACTTGGAGCTTTTCAACCTAAAAGATGAAATATAGGAGCTGTGTGCTATTGGAGATGAAGGGTTATAATGAGGCTGGTGACACAGATGTCTCTAGCTGCAATGTACTACTTCAGCAGCAATGGCAAGGTTCAGATACAGAATTCAGTGATGCCAAGTTCACAGCTGAGCTGCACCAGCTGGGGAATCAGGGGGCACCTTGGTGGTAGGCTGACTTTGATCCCAACTCCCAGCACAACTTTGCATTATCCTGCCTACTCTGGCTGTCCAGGGATGCCACAGTCCTCAGCTAATTCTGATTTCTCACAGAAATGCCCCATGGATGGGGGTTTTCTGAGAAGCACGTCAATCAGCTTGGCAGAGACAGAAGCTTCTTTTTGACAGAGGGATCTTGAAAGGCTGGCAAGAGATTGGGCTTTTAACATACACCTTTTTCACAGCTTGAATTTTATCTCCCTCATTCTTTTCACACCTTACTCCATGCACAGTGGGAGTTTTCTTTACTGGGGTGATTTGACTGAGGGGGCCAGCAACCTGAAGGGGATTGCCAGACTCCTGTAGTTTGGTCAAGGTTTGGTTTGGTTGTTTGTGTACCAAAATTATGTACAAGCTCAAAGCTTTTGTTCCATTAGCTGCATTCCTGTTTTGTGACATCCCTGCATGCTGAAGTAGCTATCTGGAAGAACAAATGCTGAAAATTAAAATCTTCTTGAGTCAAGCTTCCTCATTAGCAGTCTGCCTGGCTAGACTCTACCTTATTATTTTTTGCTGGTGTGTAGCTGTAAAGAGAAAACCAAGGAGAAAAATAGGCAATTAAAATGCATTAAATTGATTTCCAAATGAGTATGCAGAATCAGAAAGTCCCAGGAAGAACCCCATCTCTTTTTTTGCATCTGTTGCCGTATGTGAGAGTGCAAATTCACTAGCAACTAGAACAAGACACATTTGCAAACATTAGTAGGGTCAAACTTCTATTTAAGATCCCTCAGTTGAATCTCTGAAAACCAAATGTGTTAAGTCGTTGCAGTTTCTTGGCATGCACTGTAGAGCAGGACCTTCCAAAAACCATGGAAAAGTTTTTCAGGATGAACACAGCCCCAGCAGTCCAAATACGAGACTCTCCCCTCTGCAAAGCCAGAGAATCCTTTCCCTCGTTGCTAAAAAAAAAAAATGCCAAAAGGCACCTCATGATTCTTCTGCTCTAAACTGTGCTCCAGAGCAACAGTGAAACCACAAGTGTTATGGAGCCCCACAACATCCTGACATCAGGCTCTAGATCTGCACTGTGCCTCAGGTCTCATCAACAGACTCTTTCACATCAAGTTAGTGCATATACAACAAATGCAAGCCTTGAACAGTTATAGAAAATTATGAGGATGATACAAATTAATCTCTTCTCTTTTGCTTCCAGGACTTTCCTTTCATTACTATCTTCCTTCCAAGAGTCCAATTGAATGTATTTTCAGGTTGCTTTTTAAGCACACTGAATAAATTATGAAATTAAAGAAACCTCTTAACTGTGGTATATGAGAAGGAGGCTGCCCACAGATGTGCATGTGGTGCAAGAGAACTGCATACACAGATCTGTGTGGACAGGAATGCCTTTGTTAAGCTGTGAGGCTTAAGAAAGAGCAATGGCAGAACAACATCCCAGAGCTGGATCTATCCACCAAGCTGATTCTGCTGAAGGCAGGTGTGAAAAGACAGACTACAGACTGGGGCTGAATATTGTTTCACAGAATTGTTTCACAGAAATTGCCTTTGGAATTTCAGCTGGAGAATCTATCACTAGAGGTGAGCAATTGAGGTGAAAGGCTCTTGTGTTTACTGCTCAAGGGCTGCTACCTGATTGCTGCCCAGCACTGATGCCCTGAGCAGTCCACAAGAGCTGTGCCACAGTGCAATACTGCTTATGGTGTTTCTCAAGTTACATGAGTCAAAGCTGTCAAGTCTGCAAGTCTGGGATTTGGCTCCAAGTTTTGCTGGCTGCACTCCAATAAGTGGATGCAGACCAATTTCACAGAAGCAGCCAGCAACCTCTAGCAGGACAAAGAAAGGCCATTCCCAGCCACCATAGCCTGTCCTCCTCCCCACAGAAAGCTTCTTCACTTGTCACTGCAGAGGTCCAGCATAACCCAGACCTGGGAGCTCCTGTCACTGTTCTCAGAGTGCCAACAGGTACAGAGCGACCCACAGGATGAGGCAGACTGAGACCTCAGAAACTGTGCAGGCATGGGCACATACACATAAATAAGTATCCCCCTGTTCAGGGTTCATGGCTAGCTAGACTTAGTGACCTCAGGGAAAAACTTTGTCTGGCAGAGAGGTTTGAAGGGTGACAACTGCCTGGATACAAAGCCCAGCAAAAGACTTCTTATATCCTGGGACTGGCTTTGATGAGCAGTGTTTAAGGCTGCTATCAGTGGCAGATCAGAGGAGCGTAAAGGCAGGCTAAGAAGAGGTCAGTTTGAGATAACTGGAGGGGCCAAAGCATGGGCTCATAGCTTAGAGATGAGAGTCTTTCGGAAAGATTGTTGCTAAGGTCTGGAGTGGGGCAGGAGAAGGCAGGGGAAGGGCTGCCAGGATGCTGGTTCAGAGACCACACCACAACGCTGGGTCTGGAAGAGCAGCCCTGTGGAGTTTGTTGATTCAGAAGTGCTGAGGAGGGGAGAGTCTTGCTGAGATGAAACATCCTGTCCTGCTAGGAGCATGGGATCATGTTGCTTCTGATGCTTGGCACTAGTGGTTGGCAAGTTTGGCAGAAAGGGGTTAATGAGGGCCCTGACACAAAGTCTGTCCTGACCCAGCTGCCTCCGCCATCCAGAGATTATCACAGCAAACACTTTGTGGGGTAGTTGTGGGGTAGTTTTCTCTTAAAGGCTTTTTTCCCTCCCTTCACCCAATTAAACATTCAATAGAAATCACAAACTTGCCTCAGAGGGCGAGGGCTCTGAATGCCTAAGACTTTGGTTTGAAGCCAGCCTGGACAGACTGCTGGCAAAAACCCCTTCACCTTTCAACACCCACACTGGTAAATAAATTAGCCTGTCAGGTGGAGACTGCATCCTCAGTGGCAGGACTTGGGGTGATGGTGTTTGACAGTGACTGAACTGGAAAAAAACCCTTTCCATAAACAGTGATTTCTGTCTCATCTGAAGTATTTAAGACTAAACAGTTCAGGAAACTTTTCTTTCCCATACTGCGAGAACAGTTTTAGAAAACGAGTACCGTGTGCCTTGAAAGACAGATTTTTTCCTTGGTTATGATCATGGATGTGGCATTTTACTTATTTGTTGGCTTGCACCGCCCCCTTCTGGTTTGTGTGAAAACACCAGCCTTCACAGGAAACTTTCCCTTAGAAACAAACTGGTAAAGCAAACCCCCCGTGTTTATTGATGTTGACTCTGATCTATTTAAACGCATCCAAACTGAAACCGAGTGCATCTTTGGAAAACACGGATGCTGAACGGGAAGGGAAGCGATGCAGGTACTGCTTCCGACTGGGTGAAAGGGGCTGGTGGCTGTGAAACTGGGTTGGCATGCAGAGTTTGTACAGACGTTCTCTCCCCACCGTCAGCTCCCTAGAACGAGTTTACAGCTATTTCAGTCATAATGCTGTGCTAAGAAGCTTCAGTTCTATCGCTTAAGTTCCACACTAATCACTTGTGACAGTGCTGGCTGTGCTTTCCATGGACAAGACTAACAAGAAGAGTCCGAGCAGTTCACGGGCTGGGACACAGCTACAACGAAGGATCGCCAGGGAACTCCCGGGGCAAGGGATGGGGGCAGAGCAGCAGGGCAGTCGCTCAAACCTCTACCCAGACAACACCAAGTCAGAGCTGTGAACAGGACAGAAGGCACTGTAGGTGTATTTCCTATACTCAGAAGTGCACATATTTGTGTAAGATTGCAGTGATCTGGAGGATGAGAAGAAAATTGAGTGACAGGCACAGAATCACACTAAAGTTAACCAGGTAACTTCTACAGTGACCCCGTCTGAGCATAGCAAAAATTCACACTTCATTTTCATGTAAAAAAATTCAAACCCAAGTGAAGCAGTCCCTTAGGTGATGTGCCACTCAAACAGGAGGATGATCAAGTCTCAGGTTAAAAGTGAAGATATCCTTCCTTCATGCCATGTGTAAATGACACTATCTAGCCCACACATGCCCAAGATTTTAAATCAGTACATTTACCACCTTGATGAAAATTATGCCTCCTTCTAAGAAAAACGTACCATTTCTTTCCTCCAAAGTCATGTTGGGGACATCCTAAAATCTTTCTTCTTACAGGCTAGTCCTCTCACCATCTCTCACTATTATTGTCATATTTTCTCACTTCCATGCATTCTCAGTGGTAGAAAAACTTCTTCCCTTGTCAATCTCTTAATGAGTAAAGGGACTCTTTCTCTCTCTCTGAATAACTTGTATCATTATCTCCAGCATCCTACATGGCTCCAAAATGAGATATCAATAGCAATAACTTATTTGTTGCTCACATACTATGATTTGATTCCTTTCCAACTGATCATTTTGGTTGCCCATCTTAAGATTTATCAAGAGACTGAAGGATTGTACAGTGAATATTCAGCATTTTTTGGAAACCAGGCTCCTACTTACAAAACATCTTAAAAAGAGTAGCATTTAAAATCACCAGTCACTTCTGTTGGAATAGACTGGTAATAAAAGTTGTTGTATGAGCAAAACAGTGGAAATTATTAGCCTTCCCCCTTGACTCGCCTCACATCTCAAATTCTTAGTTCCTGCCTCTGGTTTTGATATTCTTATTGAAATTTGTGTAATATGAAGCTGATTAACTGTTGTATTTCAGACTTGCAAGCAGTTCCCATTTTTTATTTCTCTTAAGAAGAGACAAAGTTTCCACCTTTTTATGCCTTGGAAAAGTATCAAACCAAAAAAGGAGGGACACAAAGTAGAAGAGCTGTGAGATGTCTGCGACTCAAACAGGACTGGCAGGTAACAAGAAAGATTATAGAGAAGCCTTTGTTTTTCATGTTTTCCTTGAGTTGCTGGAGGGCTCTATCTGGTGTCTTCCTTCCAAAATTTCTCCCTTGCTGCCAGCATATACTGGCATATACTGAATTCAGCTTGCCTGAAAGCAGCTCAGCCACAAGCAGCTGCCTGGTCACTCTTCACATGATCACCAGATGAGTCTTTCTCATGGAATTTGTGTCCCATCTTTAAAAATAAATACAACACAAATAAACGAAGTCTTGACTGTAGTCACCAGCCCTGACCCACATGCAGATGTGACTGTGCTTGAGTCAACAGCTACAAGATCAGCAGGCTGCAATTTCAAAGAGGCCCCAGACACCCAGGTTACTCAGAGAACACCATAAGCAGGAATGGAAGGTACTGATGAATTACTAGGGCAAAGACATGGCCAATCAAATGATCAAAACACAAACAAGATGGTCTGCAGGAAGACCAGCTCATGAGGGAGACCTCCTGATGTCCCCAGGATAATGCCCACTGACTTGCTATGCATGCAGGGTCACAGCTGTGCAGAGGGGCTGCCTGTGCCTGCACACCAAGCACTGAGTGGCACAGGGCCACACAGACGACCCCAGGGACTTGGCTCACGGCTCATCCAAGATAGCTGCAAGCGGCCTTCAGATTTTTCTCCAGTGGGCTGCATGGATCCCGCAGCCTGGCAGAGTCTGGGTGTTCCAGTGTAGCACGGGGTGAAGGGGTGAGGATTTGTTTTTGTTGGGCCTCAGGCAAAATGAAGTTTCCCTACACGCTTTCTTTCATTTTCTCTGCCACCCTTCTGCCTCCAAAAGCATCTCCAATGTCTGACCAGAACACGTGAAGTTCTGCACTTTTGGACATCTCTGCTGCCATGCCCTGAGGTAGCTGCCTCTAGAGCAGGCTTTGCTGTAAGAGGCCTTTCCCTGCTTCTCCAGCAGTGAACTCCATCACTCACAGTGATGATATGTCTGAACTGGCAGAGTGAGTTACCTGCCTGTCAAGAAGAAAGACTCCTGTGCTGCCGTGCACCAGATCAGTGACTGTGGCTGGCTCTGCGTTACAGCTGAGCTATAACCTTGTTCTCCTTCCTCACCTGCCATCTCCAAGTAATTGCTTTTGGACAGATGGCAAGCTGGCAGTGTGGTTATGTGACTGCAGCTTTGCTTTTTCCCACTCCCCCCAAATCTGCTTCAGGTTATATGAGAGAGTTTATTTTTCTCCTCCCTGCTTCCCTTCCAGCACTACAAACCACTTTACACAGAAGTCAATTTTTTCAACAACTGGAGAACTGCTCAGGCTGGGGACTACTTCCACACGTCTCCCAAGATTCCAGTGGGCACAGCTGGACCAAAGCAGAGAGGCACCTCGCTTTAGTTGCCATTATCAGGGTAACTTGACAATGCAAATGCAGTGTGACAGCCCATCCTGGTCATTCCCGGTCCGGAAAAATCAAATCCCTTCTAATGCAAGCAGGGCCAGACTGATATCCGAGCTAGGCAGAAATGCACGGCATTTTGACTGTCTGGAATTGTTTCTTTCAGGCAGGTGTTCCCAAGATGGGTTGTTAAAAACATGACTTCCCTCAGTAGTTCCGACATTCAGGTGCGAGTCTCGCAGTCACCTTAAATGGCTTACTTTCTTAATTTCTTTTTTTTTTTTTCTTTTTTCATGTAAGATTTGCCATGTGGGTTTATTGTTTGGGCTTTTTTCTCTGAACTCTGCACAAGTTAAGGGCATCTAAAACCTAAGTTACTGTGAGCAGCAGATTTCTTCCTTCTACCTCATTTCATGAAATCATACAATAATTGTAAGATTAAAACACTTCAAGATACTTGTTTCTTAAATCTTGGCATCCTTCACTATAACACCCAATTTCCAAACAACTGTTCCAATGTCATCATATGTTGCTTTCAAATTTCGACCCTCCATGTATTATAATACCAAAAATAATATAAAAGGACCTACCGGAATTAAAACTAGCCATACACAGGTAGGAAGGTAATGTGAAGGCCTCCAGCTAGGATATTTAAAAAAACCAGATGAATAATTTAGTGACTTGAAATATTTTACTGTTTTCTTACAGAAAGATTATGCAAAAAATTGAAAGGCAACTATAAACAAGGCAAAACCACTACAGCCACAAGATAAAAGTTTCAAAGCCATTAAATTTTGTTTCCCTTCACCTCCTTCCTAGAATTTGATAGAATTGTACATGCTCAGGTTTGTTGCACTTTTTTATTTATTTTCAATCACAGATTGTCTACAATTGCTGTAGTGGCATTTGGATAGGTATAAGTATGTACTAGACCACATCCGTGTCACCTGTCCTGCTGATGACACTAACACAGAAAATTGCCTTCTACAGCTGGGATAAACTCTATTCAGCTGGGATTGAGATAACCAACAGACTTTTATTCAAGTGACTGTCATGGAAGAGTCAGTACTCTGATGAAGGAAGAAGGTACTCTGGGAAGCAGAAGCTGTGGGAGGAAGTGCCTATGTAGCTGTGTTCCTGCAGATGAATTTCAAATTCAATGGCAAGAGGAGGCAGCAACCAGCAATTACGCACAGGGGAAACAACGGCTCATCTTCCTCTACTGAGCACATGCAGCATAGAGCTTTTCCCCAAGGGAGCATCTTGACTGAGAATTCCCAGACCTCTTCTTCAAATAGGCAATAGATGATTGCAATAAATACAAAACATATGTACATACACTTGCCCCTTACAGGTCTGCTCATCCATTAACAACCCCCAGCCTTCCAGCCAGGAATTAATTTTCAACAGACTTTTGAAGCAGTTATCTATAATTTGCTTCCACACAACGTGTGTTTATTTTGCAAAATCAAATTCATGCTTAGAACTGAGAGCAAAACACAGAGGGCCCATGGAAAAAACTAGATGTGTATATTATAGAGAAACAATGGAAAGCAGCTCTACAAATAAGAATTACAATGGTCTGTTTTGTGTACTGCTTGCTTAAAGCTACGTGATCATTATAACCAAAGCTCTTTTTATTCTTAGCAGTTTTGTCAAGAGCAGGGGAAATAAAGATGGTTTACTGCCAGAAGAATAAAGCTAGGCACATAAATCCTGATCATGCACCACAGCTATGGAACACAGTATCTCCTCACAGCAGATGATGATCTTTCTCATAGCTCCGTAATGCAGGAAGGCTAAATTCCAAAGGGAAAATTCCTCAAGCCTGCTTTTTTTGGAGCAATTTGGAGGTTTACTATTGCTGATTACCATCTCACATTGAAAGCGTGCTGGAAGGGAGGAGGAGACTACAATCAGGAGAAATCTTGGCTGCAGTTCTGCTAAAACCTGGTCAGGGATGGAAGAATAAAGCAGAATTTGTCAACTCCGCTGCAGAGCGTACTCTCATTATTCTGTTCATGGCATCCAGTTTTCACCACCTCCTCTGTAAAATATTTTGATCAAAACTATGGTTTTGGTCGATGAAGTAGTGAATAGATCTTTGAGTGCAATTGCCTATTTGAGGCGGATTTTGTTCGCAATTGGCTGAGCAAATTCCCACTTGCAATCACAGCTGTGAACCCTGCTGAGGGCATCTGTTGGGTAGTTAATACTTGTTGGGAAGTATCTCACTTTAAGTGTGTTTTGTTTACAAAAGAAATTCCTACGCTTTTTAACACAGTGCTAGAGACATTGTGCCTCCTGTTTATTTACATATAATGTTCGATCTGTGTTGTCTTTGTTCACTTGTACTGATTTTCCTCCCTACGGGGGGCTAACATATCGAAGGGCTTTTTTGATTGCCTTCAAGTTTCAATTGAGTTATAATAATAACAGCCTAGATACAGAAAGGTTATTTAATTAAGTATTATAAGAGACTGCTGACCCAAATTTTTTCCTTTCTAGCCAGCAAAAAATAAGGAGAAACTCCATGGAAGGTAAAATTCAAATGGATGTCAGTGTAAGCAAGACCTACAAGAACAGTTTCTGCATCAGTGGCAAGAGCAGGACAGCCTGTTCCCTGTGGCTGTCATTTTTTAAGGAGAACTGTCCATCCAGGGCCCACATACTCTGCAATAAATTCCTTTGCCTTGCAGGAGTTGTTGGAGCCACATTAATAGCTCTGGGCATGTGGAGGGATGCAAGTGTGAAACAGATGCAAGCCTCTTCAGGTTATTTTGCCAATATAAAACCCAGGAATACATGGCTCTGCAAAAGCAGGAAGAGGGGTCACAACGGAGTATGTCTGTAAACAGCCCATCTCCAAAGCCTCTAAGGAAGTCTCTTCTGTCGTTTGTACAGTGAGCCAGGCCTGGCTCAGCAGCACTCAAGAGGTAAATATGCAACCCAGGGTGCATCAGGCTCGAACAGCCCCAGTGTCCAGTGATGAAGGAACCCTCCAGTGTACCCTATAAGCAATATGTAGGGAAATCACCTCCTCTTCGTCTACAGAAGCTGATCCTCATGACCAACAGCTGTTTAACTACGTAAGTGGCTATCAAAATTCTTGCTTAAATACCTATGAGAAATGCTGTCCAGACTAAAAAGGTTCCCAGCTGCAGAGCTCCCTTTTAAATGGAGACTGAAGAAAAGTTTCAGCTCACACTCCTGCAGACAGAGGGTAGGACATTTGTAATACAGGCTTGCTCATGTGGAAGCTGCTCATCAGATAACAAACACTTCCAATGCACATATAAAAGCAAAGGCACATTTTTTGACAACCACTTTGAAAGTTTGGGAAGAAAACAGGAGACACCACATAGCTGAATTCTGATTGCATGAGTCAGCAAGCGGAATTTGAGCATAAAAACATTGGTGTAAACACTCACATTCATGGACAAGTGCTACAGATTTAATGTTAAGTATGCAAGGATTTAATTTATCTTCCATTTGTAAACTAATACCTTGTGTAGTAAAATGTTTTCCAGCAGTTACATGAACACAGTAAGTTTGGAATAGCATCAGAAAAAAACCAATATAATTACCAGTACTCTCTTTTTTTTGCAGGATCTCTCCTTTTCCTCTGTTTTTCCATCAAACTACATTGGAAATCTAGGTGTTCAGCTCATGCTCTTATTAAACATGGCCCAGGTATTGTTATGAAAGTTTCTTTGGTGAAGATGTATTTCCTCTTCACACCTTGCTCCTCTGTTCTATGCCAGTTCTGAAATTGTTTTCCAAGTACATTTTCAGAGAGATATAATTACCGTGTCAGAAATACATATGTGACATAAGAGCTCACAAAAGTAAACATTTATTTAATATCAAGTAAATCTAAGGTTCTTTCTGGGTGTAACTTGCAGAGTCAAGGCCTAGATCTGTTTATGTAAGCTGAACCTCAAAAGCAAGGTAAGTCACTTGAGTCAGGCTTCCACAATCCGTAAAACAAAGTGTGAGCTGAAACTGGGCCTATGCTGTATATTGAAAACACTAAGAAAGCAGGCACTTTAGAGAACTGACTCCACTTTTGAAAGGCTTATAGCTGTGTACAGGACCTATACATTTGCTATCACACTACCCTTAGGAGTTTTAATGCTGAGGATTCATATACCTGCACTTAAGTTCTAACTGAGCAGTTCTGTACCCATGGATATGATTGTGTCTTATACAGGTGTATTGCAGTAACACTATCACTTTCATGCTGTTAGTTTAATTTCTGGTTTTTTTTTTCCCCCTAATTTTATACCTAATGTGACAGATGTGATGTATAGATGAAAGAGGACCAACTCTGAGCTTTTGCTTATCTCCTGGATCTTATGCATATGGTTGTGAGCTCACAATGTGTTAGATAAAAAGGTCTGAAGAAAACACCAACATTTCAGAATAACTGCACACTGGTGACTTTTCTTAATTGTTTAAAAGTAATTACCACTTACTGGGGAAAACAGAAACCTAAATCAAATCAGCGACAACAATACCACAGGACTAAACTAAAAATGTAAATCAGGAGCATCTTGGCAAAACCACACCGAATTGCAGAAAGACTTCTGCTAATATGCAAGAACAGTGACATCTTGTGGGTGTTTACAGAAGAGAGTTCACAGAGGGAGAGGGCAAACTAGTCTGATGTCGTGTAATTAAAAGAAACTCCACTTCAGAAGTTTATTTAATACATGTACCACTAATATTTGGTAGAAATTAGGCTTTATTGCTTTTATAATGAGGAATGAAAATTAAAAAAAAAAAAGCAGATAAATAGCTAGTTAGAAAAACTTCGAAAACAAAATTAATGGAGTGGGGTGGAGTCCAAATAGCTCTGCAGCCATTTCCTCTGCTCTCCCAGGAAGTAGTTATATTTATCACTTAAATATTACTCATCCAAAATAATAATGGCATAAGGGGAAAGAGACCGAATGAAGAATTACATTGTAAAGGCATACAGTCAAACATAAAAATGACATCTATATTAAGTGGTTTTTAAAAACACACACACAAATATTTAATAAACAAAGCATGAATAGTTATGTTGTTCCTTTCCACTGATTAACAGACTATGCCAAATTAATTACATGTACTTCTTGAGAAAGCAAAGTTATATCACAATGGAAAATAAATATATCCTACTTGCCAGTACAATATGCAAGATTTGGACCCTTCAGATTGCATCAGAGTATTTGAGTTTCTGGAACGAATCTTCAGCTGCTATAAAGTGTCATACCTCAGCCAAGATACTCAACTCTGACAGCTTACAAGCAAAAATGGTTAGATTTTTTTTTGGACAAGTTTGCACCCAAACTAAGTTATAAAAACATAACATTTACAACTTGGAAGATGACAGATTTTCCTACCATGATGTTCATGTGTTCCTCTTATTTTCTTTTACCTGAGTAACCTAAGTAAACAGATTACAAGGCAATTTAAACATATTAGCTAATACAAGGTTTACTGGACTTCATATAGAAATGTACTTTGACACTATTTGCCGTTTTACAAATACAAAATGAATAAGAACTTTAAAACATATTTACTGAGCAGCCATGTTTTGATATCTGTACAGATCAATAGGTGCTGTGGAATTATGTACAGAATTTATAATTTAATTTTTAAACAGCTTTTGTGCAACTTGGCTGTAATGTGCATTTAAAGAACTGCTGTCAACATCACACATCTGTAATTTACTGGTGCTAGAAATGGAGAGTACAGAATAGGACAACAGCTCCTAAAATAATACTGTGCTATGCAGACATCAGTACATAATTCAAATAGTGCATATTAATCAATGTCTGATGAGGAATAATAGCTGCTGATACAGACACGGGCATTTACAGGTATTAGGTTTGTTATATTAAGTATGGATGAATGAACTTTTCAATATATAAACATTAAAAGAAAGGGCTTGAATTAGGAAGTTATATAATAATTAAAGAAGGAAATTTATATAATAAATAATAAAACTTTCAATTAAACTGGCAGAAGATAAATACAGTCAGAAAAAACCCTTTACAGTAGCAAAAGATCCTTTACAGTAGCAATGAAACCATTCAGAAGCATTGTGAAATCAAAGGTAATTTGGTTTTATTTTATAATCATAGCAACTGAAAGTAAAAAAAAGGAAAATCACATGAAGAAAATTTTGTTTATCTCTGATAGTTGCTAGTGTACATCTGCGTTATTGTATCTGTCAGATGTTTCCTCCTCTTTTTGTGCTCTATTCACGCTATCCCTTTTGATTTTTGAAATTTTTTTTAAAGTTTCTTTAGTCCGACATAAATCCATAGACAGTAAAGCACAGTGAATATGCAATCTGCAGACTGGTGTGAGTGAAAAACCATAGGAATATAATCACTTTTACGAGGTAAGCTTGGAGTAACTTGGAGGAGAGAATTTGCGCTTCAAGTACTTGAGAATGTAAAGTGGAAGACAGCTTACAACAGTGATTGCTGACACTTTCCACAGGAAGGTCACAGTTGTGATAAAGGCAACATCTGCAGAAACAAAAAGGGAAAATAAGTAATGGGAGCCAGTAACATGGAAACTGGAACTTCCACAGTACAAAGTCAATAAAAGTCTCTTAATTGTTTGCTTATGCTATTGTCCAATTAAAAAAAAAGACAATAGAGAAACAGAAAGTTAACCTCAACATTTTGGTTTTGCCAATTATTTTTTTTAGACAGGAACCTCAGTGTTTCTTTATGGTCTTCATGCTGTTTTGCAGCTGAAGTAATTTTTAGGGGAAACAGAATTTCAGTTTAAAAGCAAGACTCTCATAATAAAAAGTTAAATCAGCTTATTTTTCTACTAGTAAGAATGATTTTTACCCACTATAATATGAGTTCCCAACCAGAAATTTTGCTAGTTTGGATCTTTTATTCTGTATTGATTTTTTTTTCACCACATCTATACTGAGTGATTCTTAAAATCATAGAGATTAAATTAGAGCCCAAAAATTTCAAGGGAAAACAATGTAGTTATACTGCAACAAGCCACACTGAAAAGCTAATTGTTTGTGACAAACATTAACAAGAATGCTGTCACTCTACACTTGCTAATGATTTTTTTTTTACTCTATTTGTGATAATTAGGTCATACTTAGTTATCATGGAGAGATCCCAGAACTCAGGTAACCCCAAGAATTTTTAAAATTTAAAAAAAATATTTTCCATTATTTACAAATGCATATATTAAATAATTTACCACTCTTAAGTGAATTTTTTGAAGATCAAAAACCAAAAAACCAATACAAAACTTCAAGAAAAGTTAAACTTCACCTACCTAAGAAAGCTCCAAAAGACACTCTGCCTATACCTGTTTCACAAAGAGGGAAAATGAAAGGATAGATTTACAGAAATACAAAAGTTACATGAATAAAAAACACCAAACAGGTTAGATACACAAAAAGGAAAGTAAAAAGATGTTAGTAGCATTAACTGGAATAGTATTGCCCTTCACATGTCAATCAGATTATTTTAGTCAGCAATTAAATCAAAGCACTTTGAAAACACAGAGGTTTTATATTTGGTCATGTTTTAAGATTGTGAAGAGATTGGCACTTTCCTTACATTTGACTTCTAGGTATAATTTACTTTATAAACAACTTGATCATGTGAATGAAAATTCACTTCAGAAATTGCAATAAAGAAATGCTTTACTGCTCCAAGTTTACTCATTAAAAATACTTTGCATGTTAAATTTCAATGTATGAACTTGTTATGCAGTTTTAGCTTAAGCCTGCTTAGACATACTGAAAGCTCATGTAACCTACCATAGACAACCTAATAAGGGCACTGTGTGCAATTAACTCAGAAACATAAAGACTAATTTACTTTCATGAGTCAGAGCTGTAGAACAGTATCAAATATTTTTGCCTTTCTAATTTGAGTGCCATGTCATCATATAATTTCTTTGGAAGGAGATGATCCTTACAAGCAACATCACTGAAAAGAGTTTATTTGCCAATAAAGTCAAGCACTATTGGTTTGGATTGTTTTTCCTGATCCACGGAAGTTGTCCTGCAAACCATCACTTATGTTTATGCTACATCACGTACACAAAAAAAGCTCCCTTCCCCCAGTATAATGTGATAGATTAAATAAGAGTAAAGCATTAAGCAAAAATCAGAGTAAAAGAAAGGCATTTTTTCAGATTAACTGGTGAATAACACACAGTAAAATACATCTTTACAAAATGTCATGAAATTGCAGCCTTTTCAGTACCCTCAAATACAGAAAATAGAGAAGTTAAGTCCCTGGTCTGCAAAAAACCATACAACCATTCAGGGACTCAGTTGCTTTGGCTTGTCCAGCAAATACACGAGTACAGAGAGAAAAACACTCCCCTTTACGGAAAGGTTTGCAAGAAACAAAGTCCCTACAGTTTTTACACGTCTGTGAACATCATCTAAAAGTGTTTTCCACAGAGCAACACCAGAAAGGATGGAAGGACTGGCTGTCCCCAATACTACAGACTCACAAAGGTGAAGCAGCAAGTTCTGCTTTATGAAGTTCCTGGAAGTCTAGACTCAAGTGCTAGTACCTATATCTGTTCTTGCTTGTTCCTTTAATTTGTAATCTGACTGTGAAGACAAAAAAATCAAGCCAATAATCTCTATTAATGAGTCTGTGCATCAGTGTCAGGAAAAACAAAAGGGTTTTTGGCAAACCTGAAATAATGTAGAATATAAGTACCAAGCCCAGCAGGGTTGTTTCTTCACTAAAATCTGACTCCTGAGAAATCTGGAAAGTAACAGAACACCTGGGACAGGCAATGAAGCATTTACTGATTAAATAAATAATTATATAATGTACATACACTACCCTAATGTTGAACACTTGGGAAATGAGAGAGCGAAAGTAGAACTATGAGACTTCTAGAAACTGCCATGCAAAACTTATTTCTACTATGAGAAATGACAGCTGAAGAAGGGTAAACTCCTTACTTGTCAGCTCCTAGAAAACAGAGGAGCCATTTTCTACTCCTTGTGAGGTATAATAAAAGCTGTTATGTATATTTCTGTAAGTTATATTTATACAATCACATCGAGATATTTTGTTTTTACTGAAGGATAAGTTGATTCAAGAAGAAATATGTATTATTTTGATGTTTAGATTCTTGACAGCTAAGATTTGCAGTTAAAATGTGTTCTTTCATCTTGAGAACTATAAACAATCAGAACCTTAAGACACAGTATGGCATACCAAAACTTAAAGCAAAGCAAGCTGAATACAAGCGTACTATAATTATGAAACAATGGTTCCTAGATACGATATCTTTCCTACTAGGCTGCTGCCTCACTCTCTAACAAAACTTCAGCCATTTTAGCCTCGTGAATTCTAACTAATGAGGTCCTCTTCGTCTGGGGTTCAAGGTAATGCACCAATTCAGAGAAAGACCCTGTTTTTTTACAAATCATATGTATTTTCAATAGTGCAAATCTCAAAGCCAATTTAAGGTATGGAATTTGGACTGTCAATATTGGACTAAGGATGGAAAAGGCATGAGTGGTTTGAGTAAAGTTTGTAATCTAGATAAACCATATTAACAGGATAAAGATTGTTGAATTCTAGGAGAAAAGGGTAAGAGAACAGGCCTAATTTGAACTCATTTATATCTCGTATAAAGAAAGCTGCATTTCAAAACATCACCTGTTCTTAACTGAAAAAAAAGGAAGAGAAAAACATTATTAAAAATATAAAACAGTTCTTTGCTAAAATACTTTTACTCACCAAAGTATTCATTTAGAAATGCAAGAGAGGCCACATAGCAGCCAAGACTGAGGAATTCAGCCACCACCATTAACCAGTGCCATGTTCGTATGGTCAGTGCAACCATCAAGAGCTCAGTCAAGATCAGGGCAGTGAAGGAAATGGCAACGACGTGTACAAATTCAGATTCAAAAAGAAGCAGGGCTCCATACATCAGAATACCACCTGGGTAGGGTGGAGAGACGCACAACGTTGGCAACACACTGTAATAAAATTTCACTGTACCAGGTTTTACAACTGCACACTGAACATTTGATTCCTTATTATGAAAATTTGCCTAGCATTTTTTTGTAACACTGATCTTTCTAAAAGAAGATTATTTACTGTACTTTGTACATGTGAAATAAGCCAACCAAAGTAAAGCCATAAAGAAATAAAACTATTAGAAAATTAAACACCTTTTAGTGCAATATATCTGATGAACTGTTAATTAGCCTCATTTTGTCAAGTGCTGCAAATAAATGAGACATTGTTGAAAGTGTAATTACTTTTAACTGATTACATAATTCAGATTTCTTCAACAGTACTTCTGTCATTCTATGAAAGAAAACTACTGTGTAAATACATGCAATGTGATAAGCACTCATTAAAATATTTCTGGATTAGCATTTAATTAAAAACATGTCCTTTTTTAGGCGACATGCACCAATAAAAATACCAATCACACTGTGTTTTGAATAGGCCTGGCACACTACAGGAATATCGATTTACGAGATAAAAAGAAAGCAATATATATAACTGCTGATGAAATGTTAAGCTTTGGGAATTCAACCTGCCGCTGAAAAACAATATTGCTAATAGCAGACAAAAATTTCTCAGTTCAGCAAAATTAGGACTCTCTCCTACCTTGGTAAATACTGATTAAAACCCAGATGAGGAAGGTCTTAAATGACAAAGATCTTCCCTAAGGGAAACATGTGAGAGGACAGTTAAACACAACTTAAAAAAAAAAAATCTACTCAGCTCATATATTTTTAATAGTTCATCACTAGAGAGACATTTTACAAGTAAAATAAGCAGTATTTGAAGTGATAAAAGCTACAAAGCTTCTACTTGTTTTTCTCATTCTTCATTACAAACTTGTATAGAAATCGCACAGTCTAAATTTGGGAGTAAGGGAGTTAAGGCCTTAAACAGAAGAGATACTTTAGCTTGCAATGCTCTGGCTGGTTTTCAAAATGATAATTACAGTAAAATTAGTTTATTTTTTATTTGTAAAATGTAGTCTTCAAAACAACTACAGCATTGTGTACCTACTGACCAAAACCTCCAGCAAATCTGCAGTTACCAGTAACTTTTAAATGTTGGATAAACTGCCCATCTGCTTTCACAAAATAAATTTATGACTACTGCAATTTTTCAGCAAGTAACTGTTACCAAATAAATGTGCAATATTTGATTGTGAATGTTACAGATTGAAACATATACATAAATCAAAGAATAAATGCTGTACATGTGATATGACTCTTGCGTTCAGTGAGGGTTACTGATCAAATACGCTAGAACTGAAGAGCTGAAAGGATTCACATTTTAAAGGATAAAGTGACAAACAAAGCAGGCCTTTTGCCATAAAAGAAATGATCAATCTAGAACAGTTAAGAATCGGCACTTCTTCATTGCTGTAGCAAGTTCCAAGTTCTATGAACAGTGCTCCACAGGCAAGCTTACAGCTCTGTTTAGCAGGTGAAGGCCATGCTTTTTTGAGTTTAATCATGGGCTGAAATCTCAAAAACTTTGAAGATTCTCAAGCGCAGAAAGAAAGAACCAAGATCTCCAATAGATGAAAAAGAATTATCCCAAACTAGCATAGCTAATAGCTAATTTAGTGCAATTAAAAAGACAAAGACTCAGAAAAGTTTGGACTTTAACTACAGTCTGCTTCTGTACTTTAAGGAACATCTTTGAAAAATGTACTATCCCTTAAAAAGATTGTCTGCTTCTGTCTTGGATCATAACCTTCTTAGCTGACAGCTAAGGATGAAGAAGAAGCACTTTTCAAACAGCTTATTAAAACAGAGTCTTAGGATTTGTTTCTCTTTTGCAGGTAACAAAATTATAGACTTTGTTTGCAAGTATATGCAAGCACACAGAAAGCAGTATCTATGGATGACTGAGTTCAGATGTATCAGTTATAAATATCTGTTATGTAAAAGAAGAAAGTTTTTGAAGACATCAGTAGTAATTCCTGCATGTTAGGAAAAAACAAATCTATAAATCAATCTACCAATTAAAAAGAAAAATAAGCTGTGAAAATGTAAACATAAGCAACTCCACATCAGAGATTTTGGGGTCAGAGGCAAGGCTGCTTTATCAAAATATCTTCAGGTTTGAATTATTTCAGTACAACCACTGGTGACTTAAAAAATTTATTAATAAAAATTGTTGAAACATTTGGTACTGTAAATTATTTTAATAGTACAGAAGTTGGCATAGTTGTGCAATCTGTCTTGCTTGGAAAACCTTAAGAAAATGAACATAAGAATTCCCAGTTTTGCACACTGAAGATTTCAGCATTAGTTGACAGCTGAGTGCTGAGGACATTCATACCTTTGTGAGATCTTTATAAAGTTCTGGATATAGCAATGCCATTTCTGGCTTCACATCTTGATCCAATACTAGAGAGAAGACTGGAAACATAGTATATATGGTTGCATACCTAGGTGAAAGGAAAAAACACACATTAACACTTCTGTATTATATAATTTAAAACTGATCTACTGAGTTCAATTATTCTTTTCATGTAATTATGGAATTAAACTGGCTCTTTTTCCCAGTACTTAGGCAGCTTACCAATATAGCTTTCATATGCAACCTACTCTTGTGGTTCTGAGAGCTGTCAGCTGTGAGAAGTTACAGAGGTCTTATACACTCAAAAACAATAAACACATTTCTTTCTTCTATCACTCAGGCTTATCACCTGTTACCATACTCCCTGTGCACGTGCACTTTATGCAACCAGTCCAAAGACCTGACATTTAAATTCATCTATAGATGGATGCACAAAAACTGAAGGAAAAAAAGCACTATGTTCTGGACAATGTGGAGAAGGTAGGTGGATGAACAAGAGACTTAACAGCTCTATAAGTGGCTTTGGATTTATTGTTCACATGCCAGATGTATACTTTTGTATGAACTTCCCTGGAACTTCGCACAGCTATTTGCAAACATTTTAGAGAGGTCCACTGTTTGCCTCTGCAAAGTCTGGTGTAATCAAACCATGATTTGACTGAGATTTAACTTAGTGTCGATTTAAGTTGTTATTGTTGACAAGGAGAATAAAAAGCAGCTCTTAGGTCAGTAGGGACAGGGAACAGGGACAAACACGGACATACACATAGCTCTCAGCTGGATAACTTGGGAAACCACATTAACAAACTGGCTGCTGCAACATGACCAAGGTGCTCCTAATCCTGCACACATTCACATGAATGGAAATCTATGTGGCAGGCTTGGGCAGTGCACTCCCACAGGAAAATTCATAGTAGCTTCAGCTCCATTTTTAACATAAAAACTTGTGATTCTCACTGAGGTTTGTACATCAATCTGTGTGACAGCTGAAGCTGGTCTGGTCTGGGACATTACCTCTATTGTTTTCACCCCGTATGTGCAAAGGTTCTACGGTATCTTCTAAGGCTATGCATATCCCTCTCTCCAGGGAACCGATATGAGACCTCCCCCCTCATATCATGCATATCCAACCTAGTGTGACTTTTCTTTCTACACTCATCACAGGTTTTGGTAGCATAGCAATGATAAATGTATGGAAAATGTGGATGACACAAAGCCCATGGTATTATTTGTCCAGTCAGTCTGCTATACTTATTACTAGATATTTTAACTGTTGCTTTGACTTACCCTACCATTAGGAATCCTTGGTACAAGGGAACAGATGCAAAATAGAAGACTGATGAAAATACAGCCTACAAAAAGCAGATAATTAATTAAGTATTTAATATAATTCTATATACAAAACAATACAATATAGAAAAAATAACAATACTGGTTAATTAAGATTTTGTGACATTTCAAACACAAACATAGTGATTGTAACTATTCAGAAAACAAAGTTTTAAATACCTGCATAGTTGAAATAATAAGGCCTCGGTGCATGACAAATTGACCAAGTGCTGCTGATCTTTTGTAACTGTTTCGACCATGTACCATCAGCAGCCTACCTATGTGTTTAAACTGTGTGATAGAAAAGTCAGCTGCCAGAGAAGCTTGTTTTCCCTCCTAGAACAAAAGAAAAATATTCCAAAGATGTGTAAAAGATGCATATCAAGTTTAAAAATCCTAAGCAATAATTAATTTTAAAAGAGAAGTTTGTTCCTACTTTGAAAATCAACCCTGCAATGAGACACAAAGGACAATTTTTTGTGCATATCCTAAGATGCAGTGGGCTGTAACAAGTAAGTTTAATTGCTTCTTCTGCTTCATTCAGGTAAATGCTACACAGAAATAACTATAGTTTTTTCTGCTTTTCTTGTTTTTTGCTTTTAAAAAGATAAAGCAGAAGACATAGAAACAAAGAAAACATTAAAGACTAAGCATTTTTATCATCTTGCAGAATACTTTAATTAGAAATAACCAATTCACTGCTGTTTAAGAATAAAGCTTCTAATCACATGTTACTATGCTGCTATGTGGCACACATTTCACAATGAAACTGTTAACATTACCTTGCCTTCAATTCCAATTCCACAGTCTGCTGCTTGGATCATGCTGACATCATTTCCTCCATCACCTGGAAAATGTCACTGCAATATTCAGTTCTTCAGAGGTTTTATTCTCCTGGCCTTACAGTATTTGAGAAATCTCTTATATACCTTTAAATTCTGACAATTAATCTATGACTTATGATTAATTACTTCAGTCATCAAGACTATTTCCTGCAGAATAGAGAAGACAACCACACCTTTCTCATGGAACGGCATTTTGTGCCACAGCTATGTAATAGCTGGTACCTGGCAGTTGGTAAAGAAGTCTCTCTGGTTTTGTTTCAGCTATTTCTCTGTGGTGCCACCTGCTGATTACATTTATTTTACACAGATTATACTACGAGGATTGTGCCAACAGTTACCTATTGCACAGGTGCGTTTCCCGGTGTGGTGCTGTAACAGTTTCACGATGTGGGCTTTCTGGGTGGGAGAACATCGGCAGCACACTACAGCAGGACACTGACAAGCCAGCTCTACAAATTCATGCTCATAATACTTCAGACAAACCTGAGGAAAAAAAGACACTTGCATTTATTTACCATTAAATAGTACTGCATGTAGTCCAATACAAAAACACAGTATAAAGATTTTTTTTAATGAAGTTTTCCATACACAACATCCAACTGGGAGAAAAAAAAGAAGGGCAGATTCTCCTGACTGTGGCTTTATTATTTTTAAAATCAAAGAGAATGTCAGTTTGAGAGCCAACATGCTTTGAGGTTAAAAGAACAGACAATTCTAAAGCATGCTGCATACAAATTCCATTCTGTTACTGTCCAGGAGATGAGAAACGCAGTAAGATTTGCCCATCTAATTTGCACTCAGTAATAAGCAAAAGTATCTCTAAGGACAACTTAAAAGTATGGGCAAATACTCAAAAAAAGAGGCTGAAGATGCTGATACATTATGTTCTGACCATAAACATTTAAATAATTTGACAGAAACCAAGTTTTTACCTCAAGTGAGTCCCCAGATATCACCAAGGCACAGTCATGCTTCCTCCTAAAGGCATTTAGTTCTAAGTGAGCCTCTCCTCGAGTGGCAACCTTCAATAAAAAACACTCAATTAAAAGATGGTTATATTCTTTAAAAAAAACCCAAAAAACCTGCCTAAACAAATCAGGTTTTGAGAACTCATACTGGGCAGGCCTTGGTTCAAGTGCTTTATCCCACTGCAAGTCCAATGCCCACGAAATTTTACTACAAGCTTCAAATCTTATGCATTGAAAAAGTAATCCTCAAACAAGGAAATCTATGTAGTCAGCTTAAGTGATTCCTCACCAAAGTTTGCAAGAGCTAAAATAATAATGAATTGATGACATTAAAATATCTGAACTTTGAGCTGGCCTGAATATTTTCATCCTGGCAGGGCTAGAGAAAAAGAGAAAAAATTCCCAAGCAAACCTCAATCTTTAAAACTTATTAAGCAGTAAAATATGTTCTTAGAATAACATAAAGTGTTCCTATTAATTGTTCCTTCAGTTTGGGCAACCAGGCACAGATTTCAAAGGGCACATAAAGATATTCATTAGTACAAATCCTTTTGGATCTTGCATGACTCTAAAGGCAAGATCAAGTGGCATAATATGAAAGAATTACATCATAGGTTTTTAAAAATTTACATAATTGTTTCAGAAAGGCCCAGCTGTGAAATGCAAAAAACTGTCAAAGGTTACTAAATGGATTTTGGAAGGTTTTGAGCTACAAAACAGAACATGAAAAATAAAGTTATAACCAGATTTTGAGGAGACTGGCAGGTGTGTGGGGGGGGTTTGTGGCTTTTTTGTGTTATTTATTTATTTATTTATTTGTTTGTTTGTTTTGTTTTTAATATGGCTTGGTTTTTTGGTTTTGTTTTTTTTTTCCCTGATAAATATCAACATATTTTAGAGCTATCATGCAAGACAAAGTTCCAAGCACAGAATAAAACACCAGCTCTGATCACACTTTTAGTTTGGTCTCTGTCAACACTTTAATTAAATAACTTTTAAGATATATGAATCCTAATTATTTTGAATGTGAAGTTTTGCCCTTGGCCCACTACTACCCAGCCAGATGGAGTTCAAAGAACCTTTCACTCTCCAGATGGGCTCTACTACCCATAACATTCGAGTTACATTAAAAAGCCCCTTACGAAAAAGAAAAACTCATACACATGCCCCAATTCAGATTTTTTTCCTTCTTTCCCACAATTCAGCATGTGAAGAGAAAGCTCATTGTCCAACAGCTGTTAGGAACACCAGACTGGCCCAGTATAATCTTTCTGCATTGCGGAGATGGAGGGATGGCAGGAATTGTGCACATTGATGAGCAGTGATTGTCCTCTCTGTTCTACATTTCCCCTAACAGAATGATTTCTAAAAAAAAAAATTGTAAATACCTCTAGACTTACAAACTGAAGAAGCTGAGACTTCTAAGAATAAACAGTTTTGTTAAAAACGAAACATAACTTTTTGGAAAGAGAATAGCAAAAGTTTTTTCCGTCTAATTTGTAACTAAAATAGAAGTGTTACAGTGCCTGGTATTTTCTTACATTACTTCAGTAGTTATTTCTTTGCAACAAGTATAGCCACAGAAATAATTCTGTATAAATGCATTTTCCAACTAATTTAAAACTTCGTGCATTTTAAGTTAACACAGTTTTATGCTGATGTCTTATTACCAGTCAAGGTAATGAAAATAAAAATCTGACTCAACTAAATACATTTTGTTCAGAAAGATTTAATTTGTGGTGTTACAACATGGAAAGGTCAACAAAAATTGATCTGAAGTTTTATCAGAAGCATTAATAATTTAATTGCAAATAGTAGTCTGCAGGGCCTAATTTGCCATTCTGATGCTTCAGAAGAAAATACATTTACATGTAAATTATATTCATATAATTATTTCTGTAGGTGCAAGTGGTTCATTTTCAACAAACAGACGCATTATGTCTGATCACACAGCATCAATCAACGTCTGGAAAATCCATTTTTGTTTGGCTTTAGTCAAGCTGATGCTATGCAAATAAAATGTATAGAAGAAGATTCAGTTTACTTTTCTAACAATTATTTAAACAGTCTGTTTATAACATGCACATATATATAATGGCCTAAAAAAAATTCTCATACCAATTTGAACTATGCCTAAATGGAAGATGTTGGCATCGCAGTTTAATTCAGGATTGAGTTAATTAAGTCTTGAGTGTAAAGAGTTCTATCAATGAAAATGCTAGAACAGGCAAGAATGACACTCAGCCTAAATTCATGGACAGTTTCTTAGTGGCTCAGCACCTCACTTCACACAGACCACACTCCATCACTATTCAGAGGTATCTTGCTATGTCCTTTGTGAAGGGTGTAAAATGCATGTTGAACCTGGGTCACCCAAACATGGCTACAAACATTTCTACAGCACATTAACAAATCTAGAAAACAGCACCCTTAAATACTTTGTAATTCTACAGCCTTGAATAACAACCTAAATACTACTCTCTTGACCATTATCATGACACTCAGTACAATAACCCAACAGTTTTCAACAACCAGCCAACTACTAATCAAATACAGCAACCTTGTTATTAGCTGTCCTTTGATGAATCAATAAAAATGTTGGAACTATACTTACAGGTCTGAAAATGTGGATATCTTGAGTTCTAGAGACTAAGTGAGAACTTTTCGCAATGCAAGTTGCTGTCTCCAGTTTATCTCCTGTTAACATCCATATCTGCAAAATAATGTAAAAGTTTACTCCTTCGGATATTAGCTGTAGTCCAAATCTAAATGACATCTCTCTCCAACCTTTCTCTGGCACCTTTTTGGATTAGATTATCCATGAAAATATACTGACACTTCCTTTTTTTAGTAAAATTAACAAAGAGTTTTTACTGCAATAATATATAAAGCAGAAAAGAAATGTTTTTACTTTGGGTAGCTCCATTCCCCTTCCCTTCTCACAAGGGCCAGTGTCTCAATGTATATGAAGACAAACTGAAGCTCTGGGGAAGAAAAAAATCATTTCCCTATGGCCCTGATACTACCTTGATCAGAAATGTGAGGATGCAGCTGACATCTGCCAACCAAATGATGCGACACAGTCTGTGACCCTGGTGATAATCTCAGAAAACAGCAGCCAAGAAATGAGACAGCAAATCTTGGAGGATGAGCTACAGTCCCAACACTCCAAAGAGATCCTGCCCACTGACCATGCAGAACTGAGAAGGCAGTAAAGTGTAAGGAATAAAGTCGAAGATTCGTATGTTCTTAAAGTGTGACAGCTCCCTCAGCCCCTTAGCACTGAGAAAGTTTGTTAGTAAGAGGAATAGTAGAACATCTCTTCTTGCTGATAACTCAAGCACCAGTGTCAGGAAATTATTGTCATTGCATTCCAAAATTCTCCTGGTTTGCTTTGCCCTCCTGTGCCACCCTTCCAGCAGACACTGGAGCGGCTGAAGTCCAGCACAAGAAGCATACACAAAACATCCCATTGTGTCTGACTCAGTTTAATCAACGCAAAGTCTATACAATTATTTGGAACAGAGCTTGACACTCTGCTTAAAGCAAATGGTATATAATCTTGCCCCCTCCCCTCAAATATAGTTCATGTATTTACTTGAAACCCTCCCTCAAATAAATGCACTAATTGCATATGTGATAGGTGTCTAGCAAAGCAACTGTTTTGCATGGCTTTTCACGCCACCCCTTTAACATGAACTGAGCAAACAATTCACCTTTTGATCTTTGCTGAAACTTCTCAAGAGTGCCAAACCTGAAAACACTGTTGTCACACAAATCTTGTGCCAAACTCATTTAATGTCAGGAAGGACAGTTTACTGTAGACAGCCAGGGGATAAATGACTGAGACACACATACATCTATCCATTGGTAGTTTTCCTACAGAAGTAAGTTTGAGATTGATGAAACCTGTGGTAGACAAGGGAACTTCGCACACAGTGTCTTGTTTGTCTCTGCTAGCTCATGCCCAGAATGTGCTTAGGACTTGACACATTTCTTACTTTGAAAGAACCTGAATATAGACAAATATAAATTATGTTTTGACTTTAAAGTTAATAAATTATAATCTGTTATGTCAGCTGTATGCATTTAGTACCTTTATTCCAGCATTCCTTAGCATCTCTAGAGTTGGTCTAACATCTGCTTGCAGCTGATCTTCTACTCCAGTGAGACACAGTAATTCCATTTCTCGCTCCAAACTCTCTACAACAGCAGCAACCTTCAGGTTTCTATCATGTATGCTTAGCTTTGCTTGGTTATATCGACTCTGCACAAACACAAAATCACTTAAGAGGTTGCTATGACTCATAAAGTATACATTCAGTCTACCACTCAGTGACAGCATGGATTCATTAGGCTAAATGTTTGTCTTTAAATATCTTTAATGAAGAACAAGACTAAAAGAGCAATTTTACTTTATACCCAATGATACACAAGGCTCTTCTGACAAATCACCTCAAGAGAATGCCTTCTGAAGAACTATTAAGAATTAGGCATCACAGCATCTAAGGAGGAAAGGCCTTATCTTTGGGAAGAAGTAGATTTTTTAGGTCATGCTGAAGCTACAGAAATAACATTACACTAGCACTGTCCAATCCCATAATAAAGCAAACAGGATACTAATGAATGACGAAGGTTTTAACAGATTGTGGACAATATCTCAATTATCTATTTTTTAAATATGAATCATCATTTTTTGCAACCTTAAAAAATAAAAAAGAGGAATATTCTCCATGAAGGAATTCAATATGGTAAAGCACAAGATTGCTCTGTCCTTTCATACCTCAAAATCTTGATACTGTTCTTCAGTAAGTGATTTTTTGGCAACAACCAGTGTGCGCAGTCCTTCTCGTGCCATATTGCCACACTAAATGAACCAAAGCACAGAATAGTTTGCAAATATTCAATCAAATGTTCATGCTTTATACTGTATGCTAACAGAGTGTATCTGTACCATAACTTTAGGTGTTTCTTTAGACTGTTAAAATGCTCTGGAGAAGCCAAAAACAGGATAAAAAGCAATTATACTTCAGGTCCCCCAAAAGAAGTGGCTTGCTATCAGTAAGTCAATTAGATTTTCTCTCCTAGCTTAAAGAAAATTTCTTTTAGGTTGAAGCTTTAAAATAAATTAAAACTACTTTTGAGGCATGTAACAGAGCTACATTTCTTTTTCCACTGAACGTATCTCTAATCAGAAAAACATCTACACATTAAAAATAGCCATGGAATAGCATGTCTTAATGAAAAACAAGGCTCTCCAGTGCAAACACTTATTGATTTGACCTCATAAAGCTAAATAAATTAAACAAGTATTTTACAATTAATTGTGCATCATTATCGCCAAAAGTAATTTTTATGACATTTTGCTAGGTCTTGAGGGAGTTTAATTTATTCATGTCCCTGAATAAATCAAACTGCCCTGCAGCAGATATTGATTCATATTGCCAATACCATTATGAACATACATGGTGTAATCATTGTATTAACATATTGGCTGTACGTAGGGTCAAAAATAAGATGATTGCTGGTACCTACTAGAAAACATAGTGAAAAATACTAATCAGCTTTGAAATTCAGTCACTAACTATTTTATTTGAAGCTTAATAAATGTGGCAAAAAACCAATCAGTTTGGACGCAACACTTACCAAACTCTGTGATTCATAACCATACCTCACTGCAGATTTTGATCAAACAAGGGCATTTCAGGATAAACAGCTTTATAGCAGAATACTTCTCAGAAGTAATTAGGTTTTATGTGAAAGGTCAGTCAATGAAAAACAACTTTCCTTATTTTAAGTACGAACGTGGCCTGCTACTACTACCACCAGCTTTGCTTTTCTTGTATGTTATTCAGGAAATGGAATTAATTTTAATCCCTTAAAACACATTCAGGATATGTGTAACTGAACTTCAAAATCCATTACTGCATTGCCTCGGATTTTCCTTTAAACATATCCCAGTAACATTCGATATATTCTAGATTTTTTTATAACATTTTAATTTTTGTAAATGTTGATTTTCTTTCTTACCTCTTCTTCTAACCAATCATTGTACTGTACAATAGTGGACATGGCAACATCGGCACCCTTCATGTAAAACGTAATTTCCCCTGAAGATTCATCCTAAAATTTTGCAAAAGAAATGGGGGGGGGGAAGGGGGAGGAATAGCTGTTCATACAGTCAAAACAATTACCTACCAATAACATAATTGTCTTCTGAAGCAGTCAATAGGTTTACCATTTATAAAAGATGAAGTACCTTGCCAAGAAGTGGGTAAGTTTTATTACTTGATGTTAATAATTCCAGTGTCATTTCTGATTCCACAGAGATATGTGTCCCCTATTTCCATGTAAGAGAACCACTTCCAACTAAAGTCAACAAGCATAACAGAGTCTCAGTGCCCCTAAACTAAATTTTACAATATCACTGTTATGTCCCCTCAAACTTATATTTTGTTTCTTGGGGGGGGCAAATATCATCTAACCCAAACCAGAAAACTCTGTATCTTTGAAATACCTGCTAATTAAAAATTTATGAATAACTTAGTGTAAATGCTTACTACATGTTTTAATGATGCAACATTCATTATGTATTCCGTGAATCCACACACAGGCAAATATAATCCAAATTAAGAATATCTGAGGTACTGTCTGTTGCAGAAGGAGTGAATTAGTGTGATCTGCCAGCATTTTTAAAAAAAATCAAACCCAACACCCAGAACACCCCCAAATTACCCTAACTATGATGCCCATGCGCTTGCTCTCGGAAGTGAAGGGGAAGATCTGCAGGATATAATATGTCAGGATGTGTCCACCAGGGGTCTTCAGCTGCATTGAGGTCAGATCCCTGTTAACCAGAGTGAGACCCACACTCTCTGTCCACTGCACCAGAGCTACCTAAAAAAAGAAAAAAAAAAAAAAAAAGAAGAAGAATGAGGTGACATATTTAATTGTGAAAGGTCTATTATACTGTTACACAAATTGGGCTAAAGCCAAACAACTGTTGCTAGGGTAAAAGGCTTAACTCTTCCAAGAATCTGGGAACAAAAATAGTGAACAGCAGCAGACTGAGTATAAAATCTTAATACATCAAATTACGAATTACGTATATCCCTTGAAGAGCCTACAAAAATTCTTATGAAGAATATAAAAATTTATTTCCACTTATTACTGAAAACGGGGTATTTAGAATATATAGTTCAGAAATAACCGTTCTATTAAATACCCCATATATATTCAACAGTACATCAAGGACATGCAGTAGAAATTATGCAAAACCAGAATACAATTTCTGTATCAACACCACCATTATGTAAGTAAAAGACTTGGGGAGTATTTCCATATAAAATACTTTATTATATCTACAGTTACATGCAAGTTGAGACAATGTAATAGGTAGTCCTTAATTTTAGCTTACTTTGCTCACATGCATAATTTCACTACCTTGTTTAAACAGTAATATCTTTGAGTTCTTCTGACATCAAATAGGATGGAAACCAAGCTGACAATACTGCATCCCACAAACCCACAAGTGAAAGTCCCTTTTTGAAAATTTTGCTGGTTTGAAATGCATGACTAGCTTTAAAATTTTTCTGTTATACTTTAAATATCTCTCACCACCACTGTGTGATTTATTCCTTCAAAAAATTAAAACTTTAGGAAAACTGCTTTACTGATTTCACTGTTTTATATACAAGACATATTTTATACATAATTTTTTTTCTGATTATAGAAAACTTCTCTTCCTCAATCTACTTTTATTTTTCCAAATGCTAATCATTACTGGAACCCAGATTTTTAAATTACTAGAAAGTTAACTATAATGAAGTTCACATGTTTTTTATAGAATCTGGATTTTAATGGATTAATAGGCTCTGCTATCAATCTCAGGTAAGATGAAAAAAATCAAAATCAAGCACTCTGACAAAGGACATGCAAGTAGAAATGTGCCTAGGTAAGCTCAACAGACATCATGGTCACTAAGAATTTCACACAAAGCAAGTAAAATGCTACCGCTTCTGTGAAAATGTAAAATTAGAATAAAATCCTCTGTGAACCTGTAAGAAACCCTAGTAGTACCATCTGTGCAAGCATCACCAAATAAAAATACAGTAAGATGCAGTTACTGAAGAGAATAGAACATCCTTTGAAAAGCACCACTTTAAATTCTTGAAAATTACAGGAAGCCTTTTTACAGACATTTCTTCTCCAACTGAAGTAGCATATAAGCTGTAAATGATCCAGTACTTCCAAGGTTAATTTTCAATTTTCACAGTGAAGGGTTACTATTACATTCTGACCTGTAAATTGCATCTTTCTACTCAAACCCTATTATCTTATTTGTATCCCTTTGCAGCTAGGACTTAAGTGTTCTATATTTGGTGACTTGAATCTGTTTATTATTTCATTTATGCTTGGCTTCACATACCATTTGAATTAGCATTTTGCAGCACAGTCATTTTGTATTCTTATACCTGGCCTACACACAACTGCATATTTATTTTTTCTTTTAAATTGATCAGGGCAAATACCATACAAGAAACAGTCAATAAGGCTCAAGAGTAAAACAGACGCCTACAAGGACACTGAATAAACTTGAGAGCAAGACGAGTTTAACTCTCATCATTCAGAATGAATTAGAGCAGCATCCATAACAACATAGACAGCTCTTGCCATTAAAATACCTGAAGCTTTTAGAATGTAGACATTTTTTTTCTGAACAAGTGTTTCAAAAATGGAATGAAAATCTACGTTATAAATCTTAAATACATATATACTGAAAGGCTGGCTACAGAGAGTTCAGAAAAAGGATTCTTCGGCAAATCTCTCTTCTTGAGGTTTCCCCTCTACAAGTATATTCTCTTCTCTTCAATACATTTCTGAAACCTTACATTAAAATGGTCTTGCAATCTAGTGTGCCTAAATGAATAACCCCTAGAATGCCAAGAAAATGCTGTGACTTCTGCAGAGCTTGACATAATGGATGAAGTCAGATAAAGCACTTAAAGGTTGGACAAGCACAAAGGTCTTTGCTGGTTGATGCTACCTACCATTTTGTTTTAAAAGAAAATCCACTCCAGTGATAACATTTATTTGCTGATAACCATTAATTTACTGACACACCCACACACAGATGAAATGTGTCCTGTTTCCTGAATCCAGGTTAGAGGCTTATTTGAATATTTTATGCATCTTCTCTGGCTTATCACAAAGCTTCCCTCCTATGGAAACTGGCTGCCTGGGAGACATAAGCCCATTGGTGGGTAAAGGACCCTCCCACTCCTGAGACACAGGTATGCAGCTGAACCCATTAATCGTGTTCCCAGAGCAGACAATGTACGTGGAGGCAAAGAGAGATCTGTGGGCTAACGTGCTAACTGTCTTCCTCCTCAGTAGCAACTCAAAGGGTAAAGACAGCCATCCACCTCTCATGTGACAATGTCAAAGCAGCAACTTTCAAATTAGGAAAGAAAGAGGCAAATAATTGCATTGTGAAACAGAAATGCAATAGATCTGATGCAAGCTAGTGAGAAACACCTAATTTAGTGTTTCTTATCCCAAATCTTTCAGATGTTTCTATTTACCACATGCCCACTCTTGAGCTCTGGTTGCTTCAGTCAGCAATGTTTCCCCACTAGAGGCCACCCAACCCTCTGAGCTTCTATAGCTCACAGCCCCAAATACCAAATGCTTCACTTACCAGGGCACAGATTTCCATTCAAAGTCAAATTCAGAGACCTCATATGGAAAATCTCCCAAATTAAGAATTAACAGTGCAACCCACATCACCTACAGCAGCACCAGCTCAGGATGTGGAAGTAGCTTCTCTAAGCAGGAGGCTGTTTCTAACTCAGCCACCTGAGGAACAAGTGGATTTCCAGAGGGGCATGAAGAGCTGAAACTTCAAAAGCACCATCGTTACAGACCATGGCAGCATGTCCATGTTTTGGGGACATAATCACCTCATTTGTTTAGGAATGTTCATTTGTGGAACCAAATCAAATCAAACAGCTTATGCACTGGGTTAGGGTTGACCTGTACAATAATACACACTTATGGACTGCAGGTTTCCATCACAGGACACGCTCTTTTCACCATGGATATTGTGGGGCTGTACACCACATCACTAAGGCCACAGCCTCTAGCAGCCTGGCTATCATGCCCAGCTCCTGCTTTCCTTTCCTTATGGGCCAGAGTACCATTTCTGCTCCCTAGCAGAAATATTGAACTGCTCAATATTTACAGTATTTGTTGCTCAAAACAGTTTATGACCAAATAATTGTCACTTTCAATGTACAATATTCTCTTTTGAGCTAACATTAGTTTAAGAAAAAGATCCACTGCCTCATGGCTGCTGTTGGCAGTTCTCCACCTCATAGGGCAGTTTGGGAGCTCCACCACAGTTTTGCTCAAAGCTTTCCTGGAGCCATGCTATGAACCTGACCACTTTAACAAAAAAGAACCTGTATAAATAAAGTCTTCAAAGGTTTTGGCATATATGAGGGACCAACTCATAGGGTAAGAAAAAAGGACAAGGGATGGAAATTTTGTAAGCTAGTTTTGCTGCTTAGAAGAATTCTCATGTAACCCATCTGTATTTCTTTCAGAGTATTAAGACCATCTTCACTTCAGACAATAGGATCTGCTTTCACAATCAGACTGCAGTCTAAGGTATACAGACATTCTAAGTGTGGTATTTTTAAGTTGTTAAGGCTATTGCTTTGGAAACACAGAAGATGCAGTGAGATCTCCTTTCTCCATTGCCTGAGTGCTCCCAACAGTTTCCATGAGGGTCATTCAACAACTCATATCTGTCTCCAATCAGTGCTGGTTTGTTTATATTTATAAACAGTGATTTTATAACTAGCATTTGCAGTCCATCACTTTTTATAAAAAACCCTTCATAATTAAAATAAAATTATTAACCTAAAAATACAGCTTGATCATGTGAAAAAAACTACCAATCAATATTCAAGACAAGCTATGGAGTAGTTATTCTTTGTGGGTCTCGAAGGTCACACAAGTGATGGTTTTATGCTACTGAGTGATTTGCTTTTCACAATACATTGACAAAACAACACAATTAGTCTTGCTTCAATAAGCACACACAATAAAATGAATTAAACAATACAACATGTCTCATACATTACAGCTTCACTTTTGTAAACACAAAAGCTGCTTCACTAAGGGCATATAATTTCCCTGTCTGTTTTTAAATGATTGGCTTTGTATCCTTGTAATTAATTTTAGCAACTCTTGTCTCTGGACAGAAACGTTGGAATTAAATAACTGACCACACTTTAAAGTAGTATTTAAATATTCAAGATCCTGGAATTAGAAATGCTTGAGACTATAACAGTGCAGGACAAAGCACAACCAATAAATGGCTGGTTTATGAGAGTAAGCAGTCATTAAAAATCATGACTGATCAACCTTTTCTGACCAAGGGGAGCAAAGGTCTTCAAAGGCTCCTGTTCATAGCATGCCCTGAATTGCTTGGGTCTCTGACCTTTGAACTCTATCGCTTTGCCTACTTAGCTTATATCCTTTTATGATTGTTCATTACATTAAGGTAGTTGGCTTTCTACAGATGAGCTGAACCCACACTATCATGGCCAAGTAGAAGCTGGGTTTTGGTGTTTTGTTGGTTTGCTTTTTTTTTCCCAGTGGGTTCTCAGTGAATGTTTATTGTTTGCTATGCTACAGCTGTAGAGGACAAGTGACAGACAAATGAAACTTTCCACTCTTTCAGAGAAAATGAAATATTGATCACTTATCATAAGAAACAAAGAGCCTGGCATAAGTAGGGTTTGCATTATGAATACAAAATCAGTTACTTATCTCAGATTACTCTAACTATAGATAAATACATCTTTTATGATGAATGTATCTACTCCTAAATGTGCATACTTTGTTATGGCTATATTATATCTGTATATGGATGCACACATACACACACACACACGTGAGGAATTTCAAAAGAGCTTCTCAAGTCAATTCATTAAGTGTGTAGTGTGTTAGCATAATGCTAAGCTGCTTCTTATACCTTCCTACATGGAAGAATAGTTTATACTTACATACCGTTCTCTGCACTTTACATCTATGGTGTGATCATGCAATATTATATAATGCAACAGACAACTGTGCAAATAGTATCTTGTTTCAAAAGACTGCAATCAAGCCAGATCCATAAACAAAATCTAAGAGAACAGAGTTGCAATGGTGAGAAAGTATAATGCATAAAACCGGTTAAGTCTATTAAATGATAATGTTGCTTATTAACCAAATATGTTGTGATAGGTCAGTGCTGAGGTTAAACAGAAAACATCAATTGAACCATTTCCCTAAATAAAGCTCCAGGGTGCAATATTCAAAGCACTTTATTCAATAAAAAATGCTTTTAAAATGGTACTTTGGTGATTGGGAAACATTGGCATCATCCGTCAACCTAACTGCAGGAAAGTTCAATAAGCTAAATAATGAACCATTTACATTATTTTCCTTAGGCTCCAGTGATTTGCAAACATTGCATCAATAGAAGTCTTAAAAAAATTATGATAAAGACCTGCTAGTCTTTCAACTCTTAGGCTTTTTTCTGTCATGCTGCAATTTTTATGCTGTTTACATGCTTTTTGTAGCTTCATCTTTTTATAAGACTCCATTTAACATCAATTTCTCATTATATTAAAGCATATTTGTTCAATATGATAATTTTTCTAGTGTTTCAAGCAATACCTTTGAGAAACAAAAAGGAAATTTAAGGCTGTTTTAGAACGTAAACATTTCATTTCACTGTCATATAGTTTTAATGTATGAGTTGAAATGAAAAAAAAAAAAATTATTAAAAGGATATGTGTGCATTCTCTCCCTTGCAGCACAAACATGTTTCTTTGTTGCTGATTTCTTCTTCCACCTCCCTTTCCATCCTGAGTCCCAGATCTGTTGTATTAACTTTCAACTTCTTGTATTCACTTTAGCAACTTTCCTTTCCTGTCTTTCCTCTTTCCAAGGTCAAATTCCCTACCGTCTTCCCAGGGCACCACTTGTATAATTCTTGAGTCTTACAGCTGCTTCCTTTAGTAAATATGGGAGGAGAATTACTCTTCATGGGAGCATTTTCAGGTTTCAAACAACTGAACAAATATACAAAAGCCCATAGGAGAGATGAGTGAGCGGGAGAAAAAACTCACATAGTCTCTCACAACTGCACAACTCTTCACCTGATTTAGTAATACCTTTGGTTATTAAAGCAGAATGTTTACTTGATTTATAGTTGTCATCATATCTTCATAGACAGATCCTTGCTCATGCAGTCATTCATTACACTCAGTAGTACCTCACAGGCTCATTAAACTGAAATATTTAGTAAATATGAATGTATGCGCAGATGGAAATTTGTACACGTGCATAATACAAATCACACATTATACAATGTAACATAAACAAATGCCCTTCTGGCATAAACAAATGCCCTTCCAGCTTCTCAGCTCATAATGTGGATCAGCTCACACTATACAAGAGCACATACAGTATTATGGATTATTGATTTTAGCCAAAGATCAGCATCTCAAGTCCTGCCCAGAGTTTTATTTTCAAAAATGTTCTGACTGCTGTTTTTCAGTCACCGAGAACCAACCACTTCTTTATATTCTACAATCCTTTGACACTATGAAATGTGTTTATGGCATCTGGAATGCATGTAATGTCTGCTAGTTTGGTACTATATGAAGACAGATTTAATTTTATTTCTTTCATTCCTAAAAACACTTGTTACAGACTTGTTACTTTTAGCAATTACAGCCTGCAGTTTGAACTGCTAGAGTTTTGTTAGCATTATGTATGGTAACATAATAGACATGAAAACCAAATGTATACCATGAATAATACTCTATGCTGTGGCAGGATGAAGTTTGTGAAAGAAACATTGTCTTGTACGAGATCAACTTGCACAGTGAGAAAAATATTCAGGCTTTCAGGTACACACTCCCTTCACATCTCACAATAACCTTATTTTATTTATGACTAAGCTACTGGGGTTACAACAACAGTACCTTCAGAAAATGCTAGAAATTCTTTAAAACAAATATTTTTCAACCTGCCCACTTTCAGATGCAAACCAACCTCAAAACAGTCTATTTCTCTATTTTACTAAATCAACTACACACATTTTTATAAAATGAACTTACTTTGCAGTATTTTGAAACATGAGCTTTGCCTCTCTCTTCTAATATCTTTTTAGATTGAATTTTAGGCAATCAATTTAGGGCCCAAAACAGGATTATTCAGAAAAATAACTCAAATCCAATGAAAGCAGTGGGATATGCTTAAAATTTGGATTTCAATGGAAGTCAAAGGCATGTTTTTAGTGAAATGGTGTTTTAAATTTGTGCTACACTTGATGCAATTTTGAAAGAACCCTGGAGATTATGAAGTTGCCTAGAGTTTGAAGCTCAAAAACTTTTCTGTAGAAGCGCTTGAGGTTTGATGGCATTTTTCTGTTTGTTTCTGGGGGTTTTGTTTGTTTGTTTTTTCCTGTAAAGAATCTATATGCTAGTAGCATCTCTAGCTAATGCACCAGGTTGTCCATCACTCAGAACAGTTTCTTATTCCCTTTAATAGCATACTATGATTCATACATGGATTAATGTTTTGAGAATAAAGCTAATAATAAAACTTTAATTGCAATCCTCAATACAGTGTTGACCCCAAAGCACTGACTTCAGAGATCTTTTAGTCAAATAACTGAAAACACTTTCATGCGAAAAAGAAACACCAGATCTTTCCTAAGGTGTAGAAAAAAATAAAACCAAATTACTACTAATTTAAAAAAAACCCCTTCCCAAAACACTTTTCTTTCACAGCTCTTCTCTTTTTAACTTTGTTTACTCTGTTCTTTGAGAGATATGAATATTTTCAGCCTTGCACACCAACCTCATCAGGGCTGGAAGCCTGGTAAGTTCGATTTTCATCGCTGAAGTCCTGATCCACCTCTGCATATTCTGTCTCTGCAGACACACCAGCCCGGGATTCATACACCGGGGTCACATTGTGGCAGAGTGCGATGGCCTTCACCGCTTCGTGTATCCGACTGCTGACGCTCTTCCGGACTTTGGGTGCAGATGGCTGAGGTTTCCTGGATGGTGTTGAGCTCGTGCTGTTCCCACTGTTCTGAGAGTGGACCTTTAAGACCCAACACAATGAACAGTAAGCCAAAGTTCAAAAATGCAAACAAAACATGAATACTATATATCTATATCTGACTGTTATCTTTACAAAGGTAGATACATGACAAGGCTAGTAACCATCTATTTATTTTTATATAACCTACTGTTAACTCATTCAGCTTGTGATGCATAAAAAGCCTCATGTACTTCTTTTAAGAAATGATACATAACTATGGGCTCATCACCTTGCATTTATAGTCAAATTTCAGTAACAGAGCCTGAAGACAATTGAAAAATGTGAAATGAAAACAAGTATGCAGGAAAAAGGCTGAATAGGCTGACTGGATTCTGCAGAAACCCCTGTCACCTCACTTCAGATTCTATATTTTTCAATGATCCGTCACAATAGTCCTTTCATGTCTTTTGCACTCTATGAATTATTTTTTCTTTTTCTTTTTTAAACAAAGTATTTAAACCAGGAACCAACTGGATGAGTTCAGAAACACCAAGACAAAATATCAAGGGTGCTCTTTGCTTGCTCTTCTTCACCTGTGCCATTAAACTGAAAAGAAATCCTTTTCTTTTAAATCTTCACCTAAATCTCTGTATTTTAAAAGATCACCACATTTGTGCTGATCATAAGGGATCAGAAGAAGAAGAGATCAGAAGAGAACAGAAAAAGAAGAGATCAGAAGAGAACAGAAGAACAAAAGCAGGATCATTTCTAAGTATAAATATTAGGAGTCATAAAAATATGAACATTGCTGATTTAATTTATAACTTACACAATTTCTGTATTATTTGTGAACTAATGCAGTTATATGCTTTTGCTGCAGGCTGAAATATTTTTGTCCTTACAAGAATGCAATAATCTAATGAAATAATCATGCAAAATAACAGTTTGACACATAATTGAATATCACATTAGTGTTGCATAACCATTAAACTAGCACTGTTTTAAGCTATCCTTCAGAAACGCCCAAGCACACAACAAAACTAATCTTCCTCTCAAAGTACTATTTGTTCATAAATAGTTAAAATAAGGTTTTTTTGGGGGGGGATGTTTATTGGTTTTTGTTGGTTGGGTTTTGGGGCTTTTTTAAAAGTCAGCACATTAAATATATCAGCACTACTACCACAGGCTCTTCCATTCACTTCAATGTAACTCAGAAAACCTTTTCAGAATCCACGCTTTTTTCCTCCTGACTGCAATCTGCTGAACCGTGAACATTCTACCCATCAAATTACAGTGTTGTCTAATAAAGGGTTTAACTTTCTGCTCATCTGGCAGTGCTTTTCAGCTACTGCTTTAAACCTCTGCATTTGCATTCTGCTAACGCTGATGCCATTACAGTCACAAATAAATTAAGCTGATTTACTCCTTCTGAATTATGTTATGTTTATTGATGCTTGTATAATTTAATTTCACACAAATTCCATTAAAGATTATGCCCTCTATCACAAAATGCTTCCAGTGGGGAAATATAATCAGGTTATAATAGATTTGTGTGTTACATTAAGATGACAATAGTCTAGTAGGTCCACTGTAATAATAAAACAGAACACAAACAAGGGATAAAATCAATGTCACACAAGAACCACTGCCCAGCTAACCGGCAATTTCTATTATCATAGATTAAATAAAAACCTCACCATACTTTCTCAGATTGAAACAATTGTTTAGTTTGTTACTGAGACTTCATCATTGCTCTGTTTTAATGAGTTGCTACTAACACAAGCATAATCAAAGCATTATTTAAACATAAAGTAGTGTTCTATAAAGCTCGAAAAAAGTACGTTCCAAGAAGGTTCTTTTCATCATCTACTAATAGCAAACCTACATTTTGGAAATCTTTTCCCCACAGTTGAGAAGAAAAGCTTCCCTCACATTTCTTGTTTTAAGTATGTTACAGTTACTAAAAACTTGCAACCATGGTTACCATTCATTAAATTTTACAGTAAATTAGTAAAAGATTTAAGTAGTAAGAATTCCAGGAACTGTGCAATTCTTTTCAGATACCATATTTAACTGCAAAATATAGAAAGAGTATTAGTGAGCACCTCCCCTAGAAGACTGGTGCTTAGTTGTCAAACTCACTCAGACTAAGGTGTGCCATTTCAAGACTATCAGTTAATATTATTTATTGCTACAGTTGTTACTGTGAATGCCCAAATGGTACATTATGAGAAAAGCAGGTTTGGGTGATTTTTATAAACATAGTCAGTAGCAGTTAATTTCAGTAACACATTCTGAACCAAATTTGGACTGCTGATCGTCAGGTGAAAGAGCTCCATATTTCATTTTCAAGGCATGATTATTGTATCTCACTTACTATTCATGGCTATACCTACTAAGAATTAAATTGAAATAGATTTATACAAGGAAAAGAATTCAAGAAGGGGATTTGTTGAACTGTATAGATAGGAAATAATTAAGAGTTTAAGTTGCAAACTTAAAACCTACACATTTCATCACTTTTCCCTCCTGTCTCTCCTCTCAAAAGCTACATAGTATTAACTGGGTCCAGTGTGGTGTCAAATTGAATTTTTATTTTTATTTTTATTTAAAGCAAATAAGTAGGGAGCCATAGCTCAAAACACAGCACAACTAGATATTCAAATCAATTCTTGATCCTACTGTCCTTTTACAAGAGAAAATAAGACACAGACAAGGAGGTCAGTCCACAAACTTAACTGGGTCAGGCAATCATGTTTGTATATCCAAGTTCACTATGGAAAAGAACTTTTATATAAATTTTTATTATCATACTGTAAACAACATGGAAGTACTAGATAACCTTTCATTTGTTTCCTCTTCTGTCAATTTTCTTATTTTTTTTGTTTCAAAGAATAGAAATAAAAAATAAAGTACAAAGTTCAATCTAATCTCGGAGTAGAATCAGGTGTTTAGGAAGGTTTGCAGAAAGCACCCGAACAGTTTACATACATGGGAAATGCTTGCAGAATTACACCTTCCTTCTTCATCCCACAGCTGACCCACACACAGACAGGGAGTCACAATCCTCTTGTACACTTTCTAGACCAAGCACTCTTATACATCACAGGAACACTTTGCTCTCAAGCCATATGGAGTTTTCAATTTTCTCACACTTTCCCCCCGCCAGTTTTATGCTGTTTGAAATCATCTTAACTTTTTTTATAAAACAATTTTTAAATATACCTGTGTACGTTTTATTTTGACAACTACTGTTATACCATTTGGTTATATCAATTAATGTGGCTTTTCAATGTCTATTCTTGATGAGTATCTTCAAAGATATAATTACTGTTCATGTTTTTCTGGACAATTCCTTGTAATTTGTAGTCTCAGTAATGAATAGCTTACTCTTAGATGATTTGGCAGGAGGAAGACTGCACTGCACAGACAGGTTAACATAGATTTCTGCTAGTGGAGAACAGAACAGTAAATCCCTTTAAATGGGTATTATGAGGAACATTGGAATCAGGAGAAAATTATATACTGTCTCACATTTTTTCCTTCCATCATATTTCTCAAGAGATATCTACACATGACAACAAAACATCCCACATTCTAGACATAATCATTAAACACAATGCTTCAATACTGTTAAAACAGCCCCCCTTGATACTAAAGGTAAACGATTTATGAAATAAGATACCTGTGAATAAGAGTTTATAATATGACTCTGTATTTCATCCATTGTGTCTGTTCCATAGGACACAGTACCTAGGTGGAGGCGCTTAAATATCATTTCATTCTGTGTAAGTGTTCCTGTAATAAAGGAGAAGTATATCACAAAACAGTGGAAAATACTGTGAGAAGGCCACAAACCCCTCCCCACTACCTCCCCCCCTCACCCCACAATATCTTTTCTTTGGAAAGAAGGAATGAATCATGAGTTAGCATCAATTTAGTTAATTAAAGGAACATTTGTGGAGAAAGATCAGGGTTAGTCATTCTGGAAGAAATCACTGGTTCCACCTGCCAGCTGATTCTGTCAATAACTAAACATGCAAACTTGAAGAGACAAAAACTTTTCTTTATATACAAAAAATATAATTTGCAGTCTATGGATGGAACTCTCAAAATCCAATGCAAGACTTTGCACCATGTATCAGAAAATCTAAAGAAAAAAACCCCTGTGAAATTCCAAAAATTCATACAAATTTCCCACACTTCATGTACCAAGGCAGATATCCTGGCAATTGGGCACACTCAGTGTTATCTAGATTAAGTCATTAAGACCTAACATCACTTCCAAATTTGATAGATTCAGCCTCCAAGTGGTAAGACAGAACGAACAAAATCAGTGTTTCTGTGCTCACTTCACATTTGTAAGAAACTACAGGGTGTCAGTCAGACTGACATTGTATCCACCTCTGCCAACCAGTCACATCCGCTGGTTTGGAAAACCTCCAACTGAGGGGTGGGGGCTTCAGCCCTCCCTGATGGGGTATGTGAGGTACAAAGAGGTCACTACTGCTTAACTTTCCATGGTCAGCTCACAAAAGATTATTTTAATACGGGCCCTTCCTAAAATCTTTTTCCTATGGCTACTCAGGCAGAGCAAGTATAAAAATAGTATAAAGCTATTCCTACGTTTAACTACACAGTGTTGTGTCATTAAAATGCATAAATCTGATCATAAAAAAATAAACACAATATGGTACCAGAGCTGACATTTTTGAAACTTCTACAATATTTTTAAAATGGAGTATAGGAAAATTATCTGGAAATAAATACTGAAGAATAAAATACTTCATATTAATTTTATTTATCTAGACTATTTTTATTTCACGTCTTTATCCTAGTATGCCAAAATACATGCTAAGCCATAGAAGGGGAAAAGAAAAAGCATGACATATGCTATAATTATTATCATCTGCAAAACAACAGTGTCTAGCCAGTTAGCATCCAGTTTAAGCACTTACTAGGGCTAGAACTATCAGAGATCTTGAAAGATCCCTTAGGGCTGTAAAAGTCTCATGTCTTTCCCAGTTACATTTGAGATGTCTACCACTCCCACCTCCTGATGATACCTATACAGTAACACTCCATCTCCACTGTTGTACCACAACACTGCACTATCAAACCCTGTCTTTCTGTTTTACCAGTATAAGATGATCATTCCAAATTCCCCCTTTTACCATTAAGAAATTACACTTCCTGTTTGCTTTTCCTTACATTTTGTTGAGGATTTTTCTTTCTATAATCATATTATTTGTATTTTTAAAAGTAATTAAAATAAGGTTCATTTGAAATGCATAAATTCTCTACAAAATATGCATAACATTATCAAAAATTTATAGGAGAAGTTGAACATTCCCAAGGCTGGAAAACAGCTCAGGAAGACAAAGTTCCACATCTCTAGAATTAGGAAATTGGAAATTTTTGGTTACTTTTATGCATGGGAAAACAAAATTATTTTGTTTTACAGTAATCACATAAACAAAATTTTTCTACCTTTAGAAGCTGTACTTTTATTGAGACCTTTTATTAAATTTCATAACATTTTTTACTTTAATTTGAGACTAGGAAAATTCATTCTCCAGTTTGCACATGAGAAACATGAAAATTTCCACCAATAAACATGAGAGACTAAAATCTCCATTTCTAAGAGAAAGCAAAACCAAAACCCACACACTATGCAAAAATATTCAGCGCAAGAAATTTCCAAGCCAATCTTTATCACTTTCCTAACTTTCCAGGCGTGCTAATACCTTGTCACTGCCCTTGGCTTTGCCAAGCCTTTGAATTAAATAAGCTCACTCTAGGAGTTGTGAAACTAAATGCTAGTCAAAAGGTGAGACAGCAGGCAACTGTCAAACCTGCTTCCCGCTAGTTCTGTAATTGCTGCTTAGGAAAACTAAGCAGGAAACAAAATTAGCCCTATGATTATTATATGGAAAGATTATTTCTTCTGACACCACTAAATCAGTCCAACTCCCTATCATGCTTGATGAGGGAAAGGTAGATAGCTGGAAAATTTGTGTGTTCCACCCCCTCTTTCTCAGGAAGCAGAGAAGAAAAGCTTCTGCACAGAAAAGTATGGATTTTCCTATCTTGCAACTAACAGGAGCCAGGGAAGAAGGTTTAGGAAAAACAGGTCAGGAAAAAGAATCAACTTGTGTAGACATGGAAATAAACATTCTAGAAATCCTGGTTCAGAACTTGCATCTTATACATCTCTTAAAAAATCCTTTTTATCATATATGTAAATAGGAAATATCTATTACAAATAACTAAAATAAGAAAAAAAAAACCCCCAACAATTCCAGTTTGCTTGTGCTTCTCAAGACTGGTGTAAGGCTTTCAAGAACAGCCATAATAAACCTGATGTGTTGTTAGACAAACAGGGGTAGCTGAAGTTATGGAAGTATGCCCAAAAATTTCTGAAAAAAACCACCTTAACAAAATACCAGTTTTTCAGCCATCCACATGGAAATAAAGCTTCATCACATGTGCAAAATAATTTACTTCTAGATTCTTCTAATGAATGAAAGGCCAAAATGGAACAGAAACATTCCTGCCAACTTGTTCCTTGTATTACATGGTGCCAATCAGTCACATTACAACTTTAGCAGCAGTTCTGTCTTAAATTTTAGTGTTTTAGTTGAAGATTAATACTCCACGACAGAACAACACATCTTGTATTTTATGCCCCCAAATGCAAACCCTTCAAATATCTAGAGGCAGATTTTCTAATATAACCCACTTTTTGAACAAGAAAAACAACACAAAACTGAGCTCTCTTAGTCTGCTCAAGGTGGTAAGTACTATAGAATAGTGAAGGAACTTTCTATTTTTACTAATATTTTTAAAGACCTAGGTATCAATTCCACACTTTCAGGACATTGCCAATATGAAGAGTTATTAGATTTTAAAAAGCTTATTTTAGAAAAAGCTTCCAGCAAGTACATTAGTCAACATATGATCTGCTATTATATATTCTTGAGCTTCACTCTGGAATGCAGGTACCACACAAGGAAAACAGCCTGACAAAAAAGTTAGTATAGAATTGCTAGAGAAAAATTTAGTGTGTTCTTTAATGAAGCCAAGAGCTTTTTTTCCCCCTTCTTTCCTACAATTGTATCATTAAACACAGAGTAAAGCAGGCAGAGAGGAAATTAATTTCTAAGGAGAAAGTCCTGAAGGCATCATTCCTTGGGTGGCAACAGATGTGATTCACAACAGAGCAGCAGAGATTTTTTTGTTGTTGCTTTTTGAGAAGCAGATGCAGATCTTTCTGATCCCCTATTACTAGCTGGCAATTTGGACCAATACCAGCAATCTAAAAAGTCCAAAACAAGAAAAAGCATGAAAGTATGTACAGCAGAAATATTAGTAACTTCGTGAGAAATTAATGGGTGAGTAACTTCTCATACAAAATGAGTACTTTTTTTTTAGCTATTTCCTTAAACAGATAAAATGGCTGTGTAAATGAACATTTCTATGGAAACTTTTAGGGAGATCAGGCCTAATCAATCTAAGCAGTCTAATAATTAGGCTGTTGACAACAATCTGGAGACACAAATCTTTTCTATGAACCCTGGAAAAAATATCATCTAGTATGTAATGTAAAAAGAAAATGAAAAAACTCATGGTAAGCACACAAAGGATATGTCTGCTCACTCAGCTGCTCCATTTATGAACAGGCCACAAACATACCCACCACAAAACCACAAACCCAGTAAGTCCCAGTACAACCCATTAAGAATGAGGACAAAGACTAAGAGCTGAGCTATGCCTAATCTTTCCTGGGCAGAAGGTTACAGTAGAGGTAACAGGTAACTTGGGGGTACTGAATTAGGGAGTACCACTCCTAAACCATGACACACAGTTCTGAAGAGAAGTACCTATTTTCTCTGTGCCTTCTGTCTCCCACAAGCACAATACCTGTGTACTGAGCAGTATAAGAGCAACATCCATTCTCCCTGGATACACTTTGTATTTTCAGTGGATGGGAGTCCAACAGAAGACAAAAAATAAGGATTCCTTAGTCTGCAATCTTCCTGTAGGATCTCTCCATCAAAACAGTCCATTTCTAGTCTGCTCTACTCACCCTGCAAACCTAGTAGTACTAAAAATCTTAGAGGTAGAGCATAAATATATATCCATCAAAGTAAAGGAAGGAGACGTTATTCCATCAGTATTTTTTAATTATTCATTCTCTCTAGTTGCCTACATTGAAGAGGTAAAGACTAATTAAAGCATAACTTAAAAGATTAATTTTCAGAAAGAATGAATGAAAATCACTGTTCTAACAGTACATTAGGCACGTTTAACAAAAAAAGTCCACATACACCAACCTCTATTACACATATTTTCCAAAAAATTCAAGAATCCCATTGCTCTATGCATCTGTTCAATGATTGTATCTGTTAAGTATCTCATTTGGTCCAAACACCCGCTAAAATGTTAATTACAGAACTCACATACAAGTGTATGCATTAGTAAATAACTACATGTGGAAGACTACGCGTTTGTTTTAGCTGAACACACTGGTAGTTGTCATGAATAGCAGAAGGTTTCCTATCCCACACCCTTAGAAACAAAACCTCTCAATAATATTGCCAAATATCATTATTTTTCTTTCACTGTTAGAATTTTTGTACCCTGGAGAGGATGAGATACCATGCTCATACAAACTGCTACCGACCACCATAATGGATGATGCCTTTCTGTCAAACTTACATGTGATTCAAGTCCAAACAACATGGCATTTTGGGTAATGGATGCCATAATTAAAATGTGAGTCCTAAAAAACCTGTTGTTTTACTGGGTGTTTTTAGTAATGGCTTTGTTCTACATGAAGATAAAAACTCCCTAACAAAGGAATTAATGTATTGCTTTAATAGGCTGCACCCTGAGTTAAGTTTTAAAATTTATGAGTTCTCTGCAGCATTGTTCTTTAAACAATGGCATTGTCAAATGCAACCAGTGAGAAGATTAAAGTTCTCCCAGCAGATTAAGTACAAATTATCTGTCCTCCTGTTTCAGCATCATTTGTTCATTTATCACATAACGTCTAGTATTTCTGGTCAGTGTCAATATGCTCTGCATCCTTGCAGTTAACAGATGTCTTCTCTTGTCGAATGAATTACTTTATGTTTCACGCACTGGTGGCCGCAGATGTGTCACTATAGCAACATCATTAATTTCAGATCTTACCGGAAACATGCACTCCAATCAAACCTAATTATACCACATTGCTTTCTTGTCCCACAATAAGGAAACTATAATGCAATTATTGGGATACTTCATTTTCTATTATACTGTGGCAAATGAGAGAGCCACTGTGATGGACGCTTCTTGTCAAAAAGCTTATTGATGAAGCACAAACCCAATTTACAATCATACAAAGGACTACCTTGCAATTATGTTAGTAATGCAATGCTCCTTAGGCTCAACAACTAATTCTCAATCATTTCCAGTGAAGCTTGGACCACAATATAAGATTTTTGCAGACAGTTCTCTGGACTCCCTTTCCTTTTCAGAATTGAGAAAAACTTCACCTGTTTACATTTAACTAAATCAGCCTTTTAGTGCTGCTTTTTAGTAGCATCCACTTGGACAGATGTCTACAAAACTGACTCTCTTCTTTATCCTCTGACAGACAGGCCTTAAGTGGGCAGTAGATCAGAATCAACTGCTTTATATGACTAGAAATGAAAATTCAAATGAGAAAGTACTGAGAACAGCTCTTATAAACTGTACAATCATGCAATGTCAATCATAGATTAAGTGTACAGACTTCATTCATTACCTGATAGTATGTTTCACATTTATCATAAAATGCAGAATGAGAAAAATGTATTCAGGAAAGGAAACTGGAAGCAGCTGTCAATATACTTGGGTAAAAAGCACATTGTCGATGTGTTTGTCCAGAATGAAGAACAGTTTAAAATTTGCAGGGCACTTAAGATTATTAAAATACAGCAGTGTTTCCCAGCTCTGCAAGGCACAGTCAGTGGTGTGAAGCTGATGACGTCTCTGGGACTCCTGCCTTATTTTCACTTACAGCAGCTTTCAGCTGAGACCTGGGTAAAAACTCATAGGGTCAGACTGCTGACTCTGCCTCTTTCCTAAACATTTTGAAACTACTGCCCTAGAGTATGGCCTTTACTTTCACTTTTACGTCATTATTGTACAGATTCAGACCTTCCACCAGAGCTTAGAAGACCTTAGTCCTCTGAAAAGCCTTTGAGGTTGAACACCAACAATCATCCAAATGCTATAAACCACGTATCCTGGTAAAAGTCTTTTAACATTAGCCCCTTTTTAGGCATGCGCTCTGTGCTGCTTCTTAAACAGAACTGCTATGATTGCAAGTGGCATGATGTAGGTTGAAAAAAACCAACCAAACAAAAACCCCCAATTAGACACATAACAGGGTTGTTTCTCCTTGTATATACCAGTAAATAAAAGGAGTCCTTTCAAAGATTTATGGATGCAACACCACAGTTCTGACTGGAAAAATCCAGTATCACTGATTTTTTTGTGGATTTTTTTTAAAGGACAAAAACTTCAGTTTTGATCGCTCTTCTATTAAGTTCAGTGTAATGGCTGTCTTCCTAAAATAGATCAGAGGCAGTTTTTTTCTCTTGTTTGTTTTTTCAAACAGTCCTCTAATTCTCAAACAGGATAATAGGCATCAGAGACAGAATACAATTCCTGCATTGTAGAGTTGTGTGAACGAACTGTTAATATTTTATTTAGCAAGACCAAAGATTCTCAGTGCAGTCTAACTGTAAGTAGAATACCTCAACACTTGAACTGCATTTCTAGTTTGGTATGGTATCTGGAATCTCTACCAGCAAAGTTTAAAAAGTGTACATCAGTTTTGCTTAGAAAGTAGTGCTTTGTAACTAATCGTAGAGTTCACATTGTAAGTGCACTCTACTGCATTGTTTTGAAAATGAATTATTTTGAACATACTTCTTTTTCCAAACATATGCTGTAAATTACATATTTGACGTCTTCAACATGACAGCACTCAAAGGTACATAAATTATCATGATGAAGGGTGCAATTAAAATCAATAAGTGGTTTCAAATAGCATACAAATCATTAGGTAACTGAAATAAAACTTGTTAAAAGAATCACTCAATTCCTTTGAAGAATTACCACATTATAATTAACAATATACTTTTCTTTTATAAAGTAGAATAACAGCATTAAGATGTATATAGGATAACACATAGAAGAAACAACTATACAAGAAAAAGGGAAAGCATGTTTTGAAAATGTGACAACACATTATATTTACACTTCATTTCAAATATACAGTAATGGAAGTGTTAGCATGGGAGGGAATACAGAACTATATCAAACAGAAGGCAATATAAATTGTGCATTATGCTTTCTGAACAGTATAACAGAGGCCAACCCCTGCCCTCCCCAGCAGCGTCTCATGATTTTGAACTGTATTTTACTTAAAACCACTAAAAGAATTCTTCATGCTTTTTGAGAAACAACTTTCTTGGTTCAGAAGTTAAGCTTCTTTAAAAAAAACCCAGTGTATCAAACATAAATTATTTATTAAATCTCAGAAAGAAACAAGAAAGCACAACACAAGCTATTACTTCTTCACCCTCTCAGTACTTACCTTGTGATTCTGGTAAGGGTTGGGGCTCCAGTACACCAGGTAAGGTGCAGTAACAAGTTACAGTTATGAAATCAGAAGGGTCACAGAGGTGAAATCATTCAGCAGCTCTAGAACTGGTCTTAGTAACATAAAGACCAACTAACTTCACTGGGAGAGCAGATATCATTTTGGAGGCTGATCTCGTGACTTGTTTTGGAAATGACTTGCTCTCTCAAAGGCCATTCTTAACTTATTATCATACAATATTGCAGTAGCAATGAAGTGTAGAATAAACCAGCATCCTGAATGCTATTCCAGAGACTTTTCAGAGGAAGATATATGGTACTCTTACTCATGCTGTACAGTGTCCTCTTACTATAGAAGAGCTGTTCCCACTGGAATAAATTAGATTACTACCAAATACCAACTTTAACATCTAAATACTGGCCTACCAAGCCCATTGGTACTTGTAAAAGTCCTCAAACATATGTGTAAATTTTGAAAACCAAAAATCTGTAGTTAACTCTACTTTTACATTAGCATATTCAAGGATAGAATTAAGTTTAGAAATTTTATAGAAGTTATCGTATTGCAGAATGGTAACCTGATATACCTGTTTTATCCGTTAGTAAATAAACTAATCGTCCCAACTCTTCTGGTATGGTGCTAGTTCGAACAACTGTTCCAGGAATATTGTCATCTTTCATAATCATCCACCCATAGGCTGCCTTACCCATGTCCAAGTTCACACGTAAACTGCAAAGGAAATTTATACCATAATCAGTGTGAATATTAGACAAAGTGAAAGTTATAACCATAAAAATAAAACTAGAAGTTCTTTTTAGGATGTATGAAAAAAGAAAGCTCTTAAACCTATGTGCACCAAAATTTTGGAACAATACTTTTTAATGTATTTGTAGAGTATATATCACATTAGAAATTCAGGCTTCATCCCAGACTTTTAGAAGCTATTGCAATACAAACGAATGCAGTATCATGCATTCCGCATGAAACAGATTACAACACCTTGTGAAGACTCTTGATATAATTATATTACTACTCTTATACAGATGAGTAATACACAGCAAGAACAGATCACCATTCAAGTCACAGTTTTTATCTACTAAAAAGACCCAAATACCACCTATGTTTTCTTTATAATGTGAAATAACAAATATTTTTTTACCTTTTCAAGTCACTGGTTAGGTTTTTTTCCTTAAAAAACAATGAACAACATTTTTTCTTTAGGACAGTACAACTATATTTGTCAACTTCAATTTCCCAACAAATCAATGATATTTTTGTCCTTCACAAAATGTAGCTAGAGAGAGTCCATTGCAAAAAGAGAAAAGTGCTGAAGCAGCAAAATGCACTCTCGCTATAGCAAGTTGGCACTAATCTTTGGGTAGCGCTCTAATAGAAAATATACAATTTGCAGCAGGTTTTACTGATTATACACAGAAATCCAAAATCAAAAGTATATTTTTCCAGTTCACTTCGTGCATTCATTTTTTAAATATTTCCATGTCTACATCATACAAGAATTAACTTGCACCTTATATTCCTATGTTATAACAAAAAAGTTTTCACTCATTTAATCACATTTCTCTTCCCCATAATAAAATGCTCCAACACAAAACTCTATCCACCTTGCTCTAAAACATTAAAACACTACTTTCCTTTAGCTATTCGTCATGTTCCCACTACCATGTCAGAAGAGCAGTGACTAAGAAATAAGCATGTGTTCATTTCTCTTGACTCTGCTGTAACAGAAATAGTGAAAAAACTGGTAGGATGGTAGCTACATGGCCTACTGAAGTCACTAGGTATGTTCGGCATGGAGGAAAGGAGACTGAGGGGAGACCTCATCACATTCTACAACTTCCTCATGAGGGGAAGAGGAGGGGCAGACTCTGTGGTGACCAATGACAGGACCTGAGGGAATGGCCTGAAGTTGTGTCGGGGAGGTTTAGGTTGGATATCAGGGAAAAGTCTTCACCCAGAGGGTGACTGGGCACTGGAACAGGCTCCCTAGGGCAGTGGTCACAATCTCAAGCCTGATAGAGTTCAAGGAGTGTTTGGACAATGCTCTCAGGCACATGGTGTGACTCTTGTGGATGGTCCTGTGCAGGAGTTGGATTTGATGATCCTTGTGAGTCCCTTCCAATTCAGCACATTCTGTGATTCTGTGAACTATTTGTAGCTAATTTGCCAACTCAAGAGTCCCAAGTTAAGCAATGGCTTTGCAGTAACATAACTTAAAACTGTTCAAAGGTCAAAATACAATTAATGCACTTCAGACCTTTTTGTAACAGTCCTGACATCATCCTGACTTTACAGCATGACAAAAAGAGCAGCTACCAGGAGTTTTCATCCGTCCTCTTGGAATCACAGCAATTGATTGTGAATTACCTGAGGTAACCGTGGAGGGAACAGTGAGTCACAATCTGCACTATCCCATAAAGAAGAGATGCATTTAACTAGAATAGTGAGAGCATCTGAAATTTTGACACACGCTGAAAAAAAGTTTATTCTACATCTGCTACCTCCTGAATTTGTACGTCAGAAGACAATGCATGTTGCAGCGTAAAAAGAAATAAGATTTTAGATACAAGATTCTTGACCATTTAAGATGGTATTTTTTACTTTAACTACCTCTTATTTTCCTGTCAAAACATCATCGTCATCATCTGAATATCATCCTTCTCTCTGATGACATACCCCAATTAGTCCTGCAATATCTTCCCTATATATATTTTGCATGTCTTCAGACATGCAAATATATATAACAAAGGGACAGATGACAGAAGGAGGACTCTACAGATTCTTTTTACTGAAAACGCTACAGTATAGTGAGAAAAATACTGGCAGTCACTTGCCTCACACTGGTTAACTACAGTTCTACCCGATCTTACTCAATCCAGAGCCAGTACTGTGCAAATTATATTCTTATTATGCTTGCCTGTTAATTTCCAGAGCAAATATAAAAACCAAAGCAACACACTTCACACTGAAACCAAAGGAACAGCAAAAGATTTACACCTCTTAGGGATGTGAACCTGCTGGTTAGCCAGTCAAGTACAAAGGATGCTGTCTAGCTCGACAAGATAAACACAAGCACACTTACTTTATTTAAAAACAGATGGACATTTGCTCTAGCCAGGAGCAAGTGGATTAACTGGAAGATGAAAGCTGCTCACCACCCCACTTCAAAGCGGCATTTAGGCTATAATTTTTTTGTGCCTGGACTACCAAGACAGGAATTATAAGATGGACACTCTGTTTAAGCACTGCAGTCTCAGGTACATGGCGCACACACACAGAGACATCCACATGGCTGCTCTACCCATGGAGATCTACAAAGTTGTTCAGATAGGAAAAACTGTGCTTCAGCAAGATTAAATCAGAAAAGTCTCTCAAAGCTCAAGTGCAGGGCATATCTTCACTTGCATCTTTTATAAGCATGTGTCTCACCTGGTTTTGATATTCTAAACACTCTATGCATTTAACTATCATCTCACTTGAGTATAATTTAAAGGTAAGGAAAAAAAGAAAGAAAAAAAGACTCTACTTTCTCTTGCTGAGCAGTGAGGAGAAATCCATATTCAAAGCATTAAGGCATTTTAGGAATTACCCTAGCTTTTGAGCAAGCACTGCTAAGTGGAACAGAATGTACCCCCTTTATGCTGATGGACCTAATAGAATGCTGGCAGTGCTGGTCTATAGAGAAATAACGTCTCCCCAATGACTAGGGAAGTCCAAGACAGCTTTTTGGCACACAGAGAGATATTGGGTACATGCTTGAATTGTTAAGATGAATAAAGAATTAAACAGGAATAAAAATGAGTGATATAGATTAATTTTTTTAGTATTAATTCTAAAATCTGTACACTGTATCCTTCTCTGACTCCTTTCATTTGGTGTTTTTTGACCTCGAGGAAACCTTTTCCTTTGAAAACATTGTAGCTATTGCTTAGCACATTATGGAAACTGATGCATACTAAAAATGATGATGGCCTATTAATAGTGAGTTTGCTTTTGAAACAAGAAACCTCTCTAACAGAGCTTCACAGGAATGCATAAAAATATTTTACTAAAAAGTCCAAGAATTTTTATATAATAACACAAGGAGACACTAAGCTTACGCAAAATAAAGCTACTTTCAGTGCCTGAAATTAGCTATCATTTCTCATAATTTCTTTGCAGACTTTAAGAAACCTATTTATATAACCAAAACCATTTTAAACTCACCAGTTTGCAAATCCTTCTCAATTTAATCCAATTAAACAAACTCCAAACACATCAGTTACTCATGAAAGCACACAGAACAGCATCCAAGGTAGCATTAGCACACTGTTGCATTAGTAACACTGATTTTTAGCAAACCAATTAATATGTAATATTTAGGCACAGTATGTTAATACAGGAATTTGAAGGCTGTTGCAGAGAACAAGCATATTTAACAAACACATAATGCAATGTTTCTTGTCTCTCCACCTCAGCACTTGTTACCCTAGAGCAGGCAATCCTAAGGCAATTTTTATCCAACTTGGAGATTTATTCCATTAAGAGCCAGGGTGGCATTCTCTACAATTCAGCTTCAGAACAAATAAATAACACAACATTTCAGAATCCACACTGCTTTTAACTACATATTAAAAGCAAAGAGTTGTGCTCTTATTCCCTCAAAAACAACACCAGTATTTTAGATTAAACACTCCTTTTTACAGGACTTCTAAATTTTTTTTTTTTCATGAATTGTAACATTAGGTCCCCTTCTACAGTTTTCTGATTTTGTTGTAAAAAGGACAAATTTGACAATCAGCAAGGTCCTTCACTGAGAAAGTTTGACAAATACATTTAGAAACTCCAGAAACATTCTACCATTCATGACTCAGTGAAAAGCAAAAAACTTCAAGACTTAATGAAGTTAGCAAGGGCAATTAGTAAACAAGTGATATCATGCCAAATAATATTCAAGTATGATTTTTAATCAAAATTAGATGGTAGGTTTTTTCCTAACTTTCTGAGCAGTTCTGTATGTGTAGAAGTTTTGTAACAAAAAAACCAAAGCCCTGCCAAGACTCCAGATACAGTATGAGTACCCATAGTGGTATCCACTTTTTAAAATAAATGAAGCAATTGAGATGTAGTCTTTTTATTTTCAGGACTTCCTTCTACGTGAAAATGATACTGAAGGTGATGCTTGGGTCCCATTAGTATCCAAAACTGCACCAAAGTCCCTATGGCTACGCTCCCTAGCCTTCTTAACACATCCCTACTTTCTTGAAACAGCCATAAACTATACCCAGATATATGCATTATTCACAATTTAAAGAAAAAAAAAAAAGAATAATTTTTAAATTATTGGCCAAGAAACAACCAAAAATATTTTAACTTCAACATGCCTGGAAAGTTAAATCTTACAGAAAGTGATTTTTTGGAGCCTAGTAACTTGTATTAACTGGCACTAAACAAATAAAAACAGAAGTTACTTTATTTAAGCACAATATTATATAAAGATCTAAACAAATAAAAATGAACCTATAGACCATCTCTTTAATTTCCCCATCTGCCACATTTTATTTGATGAGGAAACTGGAATATAATATTCCTTTGTGTTTTGTCCACTACATATATTTTTATTTAGATTTCTCTGCTATCTGTCTGGCACTGCAAAGAATAGCCTCAAAACTGCATTCAAAACTATAAAATTGGTGTCTCTATTTCTCTTGCACTAATTTTTTTAAATTTTGCCTATTATGTGAGCATATAAAAGAAAATTAAGGAAGTTGCACATAGCACTTTGCATAAAACCCTGGCAGTGAATGCAACTTCAAAAGAGAACCCCACACATTTATGATAAAATATTAGTGGCAAAAATATGTGTCAACCCTGGATTGCTATAGCACTGTGGCACATGCAGTTTTTCAAGCGCCAAATGCAACCCAGATATAGATAATTACATGTTGTAACACAGATAGCACTTAAAAACCCAGGAGGAAATCTACAGAATAATTAGCGAAAAAATTGATCTATTAATTTCTTACAGGCTTAAAACACAGAAGAATGCAAAATACAAATAAAACAAGCACCTTTGCATAAGAGATGCAGCATGTGCAGCTCAGAGCAACAATAATTGCCTCCTATTAAAAATGTTTCTTTGCTATTATCACATTTACCAGGTCAGTGCCGTCTTTCATTAGGCCTCTTATACAAAAGTGACAATACTGGCATTAGAGATCCAACACAAATAATTTTTAAAACCTGTTTTTTCTGGGGTTTTTTTGGTATATGGCATTTTGTGGTAATTTTGTGGTAATTTGGCATTACTTGCTGTAATACCATAAGTTTAAAACCAGAAAAAAACCTCGGAGCAAATAGGCAACGTTGCAAGATTTGAAAGGAGGAAGATTTACTACAACAGATCAGTTTAAAAAATTACTTCTTTTTTTGACTGATTGCGCTCAGTATTGGGGCCAGTCCTATTTAATAATATCTGTAATACTGATCTGGATGAGGGCATCAAGTGCACCCTGAATATGTTCGTGGAGGACACCAAGCTGAGTGGGAGTGTTGATCCGAAGGAGGGAAGGAAGGACCTACACAGGGGTTTGGACAGGCTGGGTCAATGGGCAGAGGCCAATTGTATGAGGGTCAACAAGGCCAAGTGCCAGGTCCTGCCCTTGGGTCACGACCCCAGGCAGTGTCACAGGCTGGGGCCAGAGTGGCTGGAAAGCTGCCCAGCAGAAATGGACCTGCGGACGCTGGTTGGCAGCTGCTGAACATGAGCCAGCAGTACCCAGGTGGCCAAGAAGGCCAATGGCATCCTGACTTGTATCAAGAATAGTGTGGCCAGCAAGACCAGGGCAGTGATCGACCCCGTACTTGGCACTGGTGAGGCCACACCCTGAGTGCTGTGTCCAGTTCTGGGTCCCTCACTGCAAGAATGACATTGAGGTGCTGAAGCGTGTCCAGAGAAGGGCAATGGAGCTGGGGAAAGGTGTGGAGCACAAGCCTGATGAGGAATAGCTGAGGGACCTGCGGTGTTTTAGCCTGGAGAAAAGGAGGCTCAGAGGGGACCTTATTGCTCTGTACAACGGCCTGAAAGGAGGCTGTAGCCAGGTGGGGGTCAGTCTCTTCTCCCAAGTAACAAGTGACAGGACAAGAGGAAAAAGCTTCAAGTCATACTAAGGGAGCTCTAGATTGGAAATTAGGAAAAATTTTCTCACCAAAAACTGTTGTCAAGCATTGGAAATAGCTGCCTAAGTAAGTGGTAAAGTCTGCATCCCTGGAGGCACTTTAACAGACCCACAGATGTGGCACATAGGGAAATGTCTTAGTGGTGGACTTGGCAGTGCCTGGTTAATAGCTAGACTTGATGATCTCAAAAGTCTTCTCCAATCTAAATAATTTTACAATTCTGTACTTTTTCTATGTAGCATGAATATCAGACATTTTAAGAAAAGCACAAAGCTAGCTCAGGCAGCAGTACAGCACCATACTGGACAGTGTAAGACGTAGCCGTAGCACAAGAGAGACACACTGTAACTTCTGCTGAAAAATTAATTAGTAAAACGTCATGAAGCATCACATAATGTTTTTCAGTCTCTATAGAGATTGCGCTACATACCATGGTATGGTATTACAGCACAGTTCACTAAATATGTATTAAACAATTGCTTAAGCCACTTCATAAGCAGCTCTTTAGCTCTTCCACACTGAAACCTTTGCATCATATATCTAATATATATTCTGTTTCTGTGTGTGAGACTTCATACATTGATACTCTCACATCTATACATGATATAGATTAGACCTCCTACACAGCAGAAACTACAACATGATTGAAAGCAGCTTAGCTGCTCATTGCTGTTAGACAGTCTCCATAGGTGTGACTTCCCTGGATCTCAGGAACACACAGAAATTCATGTCCGTGTGATCTGGGATTTGAGGGGCTATTAATGAATTTCAGACATATGACCTCCTAGCAGTGTTTTCCTCACTGCCCCTGAAAACAGACAGACATACCTTGAATGATTTGATTTAAATCCTTCTCTTAAAGACCTAGAAAAAAGCCACAGCCAGAAACCATGTAGTGTCCCAAAACTTTACTACTTAAGTGCAAGGGAGTTTCTTCCAGTCATTCAGGACAGCTCAGTGACTAGGAGCCTTGGGGTGTCCAAAGGAACGGACAAGAGACATTTCAGCTTCTGTTCACACTAAAATGAAAGGATCCTTTCTAAAACGATGCTGATTAAGCCCCTGTCAATCCAGCTTTAAACTGCCACAAAATATAGCACCTGGGTGATCCACATTTTTAACAGATCCCCAGCCAATACCTTATAATTTTACGGTAAATCCTCTCAATTTCTTAAATGCTAAGCAGAAGCACGTACAGCTACAAGACTCACACATCTGTACCTGAGGCAGCAATTTCACCAAAGATTGTTTGGCTAAACCTAACTTATCTTGAAAAACTTTTCTGGACACTTTTTTTTTTTTTTTTTAAACAAAAACCAAACATACAGACGATCACAACACAAAGTGCAACTCACTTTGTCTTTCAAGGTGTGGAAGAAGACTGGACAATGAATGAACAAAGTCCACTGGTGGTGGAGAGGATCCAGTTTGTGGGGGAGTACCATCACTAAGCCTTGTCTTTGGCCTGGGCTTTCTGAAGCATTTGCTATGATAGCTCAAATGAGCTGGTAGACATGTTAGTACTCAAGGCCAGGGAAAACAACAGAATAATTTTGCGACAAGGCTCTCTAACAGCCTAAACACCTTTCCTACGCCCATATGCACACACATCAGAATTTTCATCTCAATAGTAGTTGGTATATCGCATCCTACATTGATTAAAACCTCTTCTATTCTCTTGCATTTAAAATTACAAGATCTCCCCCCACCCAGGGCTTTCCATGAGCATGACTGTTATTGCCCTCCAACCCTTGCCATTCAGAAAGCAGACAATAAAAAAAATACAAGGTATTCAATAAAAGTACCTTATTATTAAAAAAAGTAAAGGCAACATCAGAGGCCTAAGAACTTCCACACTGGTATCACAAAGAGCAGCAGCATGGACATACCTAAGGACACATGCTCCCTGCTAGCTTGCTACATGACAATTGCACTAGGTGATACAATCTAGTTGGCTAGAGCCAACTAGAAAAAAGCCTAAAAATACTGAGGAACACGGAAAAACTCAGACAATGAGTGAAGATAATCCTAAAGAGATTTATTTTTGTTTGGGGCAGTCTGTCAAGGACTTGCTTTATATCCTCCTTCCCTGATAAATCTTAAGAAATTAAAATATCTGGACTTTTTAGGGCAGCAGATTGCCTGTGGAGGCTCCCTGGGCTATGGTTTCTACATATGGAAAAAGAAAACATCAATGACAGAATCACTTTTAAGGGCTGAATGTTTCTGGGGGTGTGGGGCTGTTCAAAACATTTTGTGCATCATGATTGTAACTTACAAACAGTTTAGAGATGGGCTAAGCTTTTGACGTCTGTTTACTACTACTTTTTCTTCATTTTTCTTGATTCCTTGTACACAACAGAACATGTGCAATGTTGGGGGCTGATTTTTTGGAGGTGAGGGGTGGGTAGTTGTTGGTTGTTGGGGTGGGTTTTGTTGTTTTGTTTTGTTGTTGGGGTTTTTTTATGTTTATATTTCTGAAATCTTTCATACCCCACAGTAATACCCTGCACAAAGTGAAGCAACATTGATCTAGAGGAGTATTTAGGATGCAGCTGAATCACAAGGAACCAGCTTCTTTGTGGAGCACCTAAAAAGTTCCTCTTCCTATTAATTATAGGAAAGGCAGCACAGAGATCAGTTAAACTCTACTAACTCTATCATCATCTTCCTGATGATCATCACCAAACACATCTAGCCATGAAAATTCATTTTTATTGCATACCTGTAAGTTCCCTTGCTCTGCAAACCAAAAGCCAAACACAACTGCAAAAAAGCTCCACAATTAGAAACTTCCTGAATTCTCTAAAACTATCAATCAACACATTTCATGCGTGCCTGAAATTTACCTACAACACCTATACAGCCTTAATTCTCTTGCATCCAGTCACAAAGATAATAAAATAGTTAAAATTTATCCTTTAGTTAGAAGTGATCCTTTATATCCTTAGCTCATTTTTCCCCTCCCCTGGAAGTTTTAAAGTGCACATCTCAGTAAAATGTAGACTGAACCACTTGAATGGAGCCATTTTTACCTCTTCACATGGAAAAATTGCTTAATACTCAGGAACTGTGTGTGTATGGGGGAGGATGGCAACATGACTGAACAGCATCATACAAGCAGTAAAGGAGTTAGGACAATGGCAGTGTTTGGAAAGATATCTCAAAATGGTGGTTCCAGCAGATTTGCCAGAACCTTCTTCAACTTCTCAATAGAATCAGCTTCTCTTGCAACACAAAAGTGCTATAAAATAAAGTCCTTTTAGTCATAAAATGTTAAGACAGAGGGTTCCTGAGTATCCCATTGGTCAAATATGGTCAAATATTGGTCAAAATTTCCTTCACACAGACACAGACGTAAAAAATGTGAACAGAGTATCACGTAAGTAATGTAAGCTTAGATTAAAAGACCTAATGAAATTCTCCTGTTATTTTTCTTTTCTTTACTATGTGAACTTAAATATTGTGTGCATGCCTGAGGGGACAGGTCTTATATCTAGCTACAGTTTAGATGTTACTAACTCTGGCTGATCACTGGGCTTACTGAATGATGTATCTCAAACTGAACAGTTCTAGAGAACATCTAAAACTAACAATTACCTTAATCTAAACACTAGGTATTTTAACAGGAGACAGTATTTCCATTTTACAAAGACAATACCCATGCAAAGAAAAGAATTCATTTCAGAGTCAGTGTTCTCACTTCTGTGTCCACAGAAGACTTGATTACACACATGGATATTATTTCGTGTTCCAGTTTATCTGCAATTTGAATATACAGTACTCATGCTTAATGAATTAATTAATTCAGGGCAAGTCTCTACTTGGTTACATGTTAAAACTCCTCTCATTGTAAAAGCGCACCTACATTATTCAGCCATTCAATTTAAATTAATCATTATTGGGGTAAAAAGTCTGTATTTTAACCAGAGAAATGGAACATTTTCAGTACTTAAGGCATTAAAAATAAAATTCCATAATGCATATAGCAGTTCATTCAACTGCATGCTTCCTTAAACCACTTTCTCAAATATACCAACATTGTACCCTTATTAATACATTTATGCTAGCAAAGGATTAGATATCCTGATTACTCCAGCAAGATGAACATTATACAAAAAAAATACAACAGTATTGTTTTCTGCACAGTGATCCTTCAAGAATCAGCAGATTTGTTGGCACCTTCTCCTTCAGCTTCCTGATAAGATCAATTTCCTTTGCAATGAGAAGCAAGTATAAATTTCAAGAAAGCCACATTCAGTGAAATTAGACAACTGTATTTTGCTTTCATTCTTATACATACCTGATTGGGATGATATAGGAAAACAGGAGGAGGAACCGGAAAAGGTTGCGATACCATGGGCCTACAAATCCTTGCAAAGTTACCATAACAACTGATAGTGCAACTAAAGCCAGAAACAGGGCTTTGGTTAGTTGATTCAGCTCCAGGTCCAGCAAGCCAACCTGGAGGAAGAAGAAAAAAATCAAGATAGTCAGGAGTTTTTCTTAAATTGATGCTTCTGCAGTGCAAAGAATTAGCGATTATTTGCTTTGGTTATTCCTACCTATTAAAAATCCATGCACAATCAGTAAGATTTAACTGAACTTTGATAACTGCATTGATTGTTATTCCTATGCTTGCACACAGAAGATGATCCCTGATTTTGTGGCAATAACAATCCCTGGAACCAATGTGAACCGTCTCAGCCAAGGCTTTTGAATGCCTTAAAGTCTGACACATCCCTCCTCCATTCCTTGCTTCAGGAGAGGAATACAGAAGGGCAAGGAGGAAAGACAATTACAGATGAACAAATGAGCAGGGACAATTTTCTTCTGTCCTGCATGCAGCAAAAATACAGGCATTGCACATTATATCTGTAGGAAGCTCACTGACTGCTAGAAGATCAAAACCCTGTTAGAGTCATGAACCAATGGGCACATGGGACAGAGACTGTGACTTCTCATTCATGTGACAAGAGCACTGAGACTTGTCACTATGCTTTCATCCCACTCGGCAAATATGAACCAATGTCACAGAAACGATTTTTAATTGCATGAAGGTTTCACTTATCCAATATAATAATAAAAACAATCAAGTGGAAGATCCATTTTCAAACCAATATAGTAAAACAGAGCTTCATCTTTACATGAGTAAAAAGGTATTTGATTTAGAAACATTTTATGTAAAACATTAGGAGAAGCTATCTTTCATCCACAGTTTCTCATGAAAAAAATATATTTAAGCTATGTAACTAAGACTCTCACCATTTCAATAATGTATGATGTAAGCTAGGGTATTTTTACTCCACTTTTTCGGATGCTCTAATAGTCAGTAAAATATGTGGGAAAATTATGTCAGGAAGAGTTTCCTAGGCCCCATCACACATGCCCCTTTTATCTCCAAGTCTTGCCAGTAAGACCAGTAAAACACAACACTTCCTTAGATAACAAAACAGTCTGCAAAAGAAACACTTTAAATATAGTTCTTAAAAATTCCAGCAATCTTGCTTACACATGGGCTGTTCCTTCCCTAGAGAACCAGGCAGCTGAAGACCACAGTGGCTGATTTATCAGCTGCATTTAAAAAGCAGCACAACGAGGACAAATATCTTGCAATTTCCGCTGCTTCAACTACTACATAGTTTATGCTTGAATTATTGAGAAAAATAGGTTTTTGGATTAAAATGAAGAAAAATGAAGCCAGGGAAGTAGAGCATGTTTCAAAGCCCAGATCTTTTTGCGTTGACAAAGGCAGCCTAAGTTTCAGGCCTCGCTGAGGATCAGATGAAGTCATTATTCATTCAGTCAGGGAAAAAAGACTCAATTACCTCAACCTAAAGATGCTATCAATGAATGCAAAGTGCATATTTTACTCTATTCATCCAAATCCCATTAAAAAGTGAAAGGAATGATTTAATCTGGCCTTCTAGAGTTGGTCTTTTTTTGTAATAAAATAAAGAATCACTGTCTTGCAATATGCATAACTACTACCTCACACTTTTTTTTCCCCTGCATCATGGTAGTGAAAGCCTATCTCTCCCCTCTCCACCCCCCATAAAAACCCCACCCCAGAACAGAAATGAATAAAGAGCTTCTTTGGAAAGAATGCCACTTTTTGGACAGAAACATTAAATTTAGTTCACTGCACACTGATATGCAGCTAACTCAAAGTATTAATACCTTTCTAATTGATGAAGACAGATGTGAATTTAAGTTTGGGATCCAACAAAAATGTGTGGAGAGGTATTATGACAATAAAAAAGTTGATACTGAGAAATTTTCCATGTAATAAATCTTTTGCTCAAGAACATTTGGTTTGCTACTGGTAATGCCATTCTTTTTAATACAGATCCACTACTTGCCACAGTAAATTTTAATATTTTTATTTACTATAGCAAGTGAAGCCAATTTCAAAATCCTACTTAAGAAGACATACAAAGAGAGTAAGTTACAACAGAAATGCATTCCCCATTTCTCAAAAATTAGTTACTCCAATGTACTGAAGGATACTTAATTAGTTTAATTCTGTGCCTTTCCTCTAAAACAATTTCTGCACTTGACTAATGAAACATTATTGAATTATCCAGATAAATTTCATGTAGAAATTCACTACGATTCTCTAAAATTCATCTGAATATTGGAAAAGTGGATAAACTTAATTTTAACTATACTGTGACTTTATCAAAGCATTTGTAAAATATGCCATCTTATGAAAGCTGTTTCTTTTCTTTGGAAAATAATAATAACTAGAATAACTATGAAAATATGAGAAATGGATGAATTAATAATTGGAGTAATTTTCCACGTTTATTGTCATTTCCCATGTTAGTAAAACAAATTTTCTTGTACTTGTCATAATATTTGTTCTACTTGAAACAACTTAACAAAATTAAACACACCACTGGAAATTTTAATCTCCAAGGGGAAATTTGTACATAATGTCTAAGAAAACCACAATGGTTTTGCAAAAGGCTGCTCTACGATAATGAACACAATAATTGCCTGTATAATTTAAAATGCTACTAATGGCAACAACTGCAAATCCATTTAGCTTCTCTTTAATTTATGCACAGAGTTTTAAATAGCTAATGGTTCTCAATAAAATAATGGTTTATACCATCAATTGCCTACTTGCATGGAAAAAAAAGCTGACAAGTTTTTAAAATACTTCATTTTTGAATGAGGGAATGATTCAAGGTCTACACTTCATATTTTGGACCACAAGGTAAAATTCATTATCTTATGAGAAAAACCTTAATTTCATTAAAAAGTTGAAAACAACAAAAACGTTTCTGGTTACTGAAGTACAACCTGAACAACAATATTGCTGTTGCTGCCCTAGATGCTTAACTTTTAGGAAAGGTTATCTTCTGATGCTATCACTGTAGCAATAGAACAACTATTTTAACATTAAAAAATGAGTATTACTTTGAAAATGAGAACTTTAAAAATGCTAGAATACTGAAATGCAAAATTTGATAATTAAATGTTATAGAATGGCAAAGATTTCTCAAAATAGACTAGTGCAGGCATTTTTCATTCAATTACAGTTTAAAGTGCATTAGAAATAATTGCTCATGAATAGCCTTTAAGTGCCCTACTTTAATACTATTGAAGTATTAAGGCACAGTCTTAGGACAGACTTCCCCCTGCAACCAAATTCCTCCACAAAGGTAATTATATTTCAGTAATCAGCCTGATTCTGCACTGCCAATCACTACATTGACTACAATGAAATTTCATGGTATGTATGTTTGAGATGGATTTGGGTTTTAATTTGCACCATAAACATAAAAATTTTCTTTCCTATTCTTAATACATGCTCTGAACTTAATTTTATTAATCCCTGAATACTAAAATATTATATATGTGTTCATTAATTGTAGCCTACACTTAGATGTAAAAGGTACATAACAGTAAATATTTTAAAATACTAAAATTCAAATAATATATCTTTCAGCTGCAGGGTGACAAAAACAAGGTTTGCCTAACAAAAATTATTAGTAGCATTTAAAAATTTATTAAAAAAAATAGATTATACTACACAGTCAGCTGCATTTATCCAAACCCCCATGACTTTCTTCAATAATCTGTTAAACCCTCCCTATAGTCCTTAGGAATAATAGATTACTAATCTGTGTTTAAAGGCTAAATAAAGAGACACATCCTTATCTATTTACTTTAATCTTTGACACTAAAACCACAAAGAGCAACTTTGGAATCTAAATGTTTCTTCTTTCTTACCTCTCCTAATTCCTATGATTCAAAGTCTTGACTGCTCAGCAATCCAGATAACCACATTAACCAAATATAACTATGAATTAAAACAAGTAAACTCAGGTTTAGCAAGCATCTTGCCTTAATTCACTGTACTCAAGCAATGGTCTGCACAAGTATGTTTCTCTACAAACCTGACTTGATTAACGTCACACCTACCAAATCTTGTATACAGCATGATACACTGTTTAATCAATACCTCACTCATTCTTTTAATCAGTAGATTCAAAGGTGGGAAAAGCAAAGAAAACACAAAAATATACCAAGTGACCATTTAACAAATAAAGTCACCTGTCCCTGCTTTTTCTGAGATCAATTTTCAAACATCCTAGTCACTGGTTTCGCTGCAAGAGCAACAATGAAACCTTGAAAATGTTTTCTGAAGCACTGAAAACCTTTCACAGGTTTTATTCATTTCAGAATTGAGCAATAATGTGGGGGGAGGACTGGTCTACTTGACTTCATAAAACTGAAATAAACTTTACTTATTTAGTGCACTCCATTGGACTTATACAGAAGTAATAACCAGAAAATAGTTCATTTGATTCCAGTAACATTTTCTGTCTTCCCTTTAGCAAAAAAAAATTCATCTTTCATGCAATCAGACCTTTGAGCAAACTGAAATATTTGGTATCATGTTAATATTTCAGGTTTATGGAACTGAATTACATAATTGCTATGCTGATTTCAATAAATAAATGTAGATACTTAGTTTAATTGCATCTCCAAAGAAACAAATTACAATTACTGGTCTGTATTCTTACATAACTTAGTTCATCTCCAAGGCATAGGCATTGAAAACAGCAGAAATTTTAAAATTCAAGAAGAAATACATGGTCACTGTCCATTGGAAGAGAAGTAAAAGTACATTTTTTTCAGTGTTTTGATGCATATTCAAATCCAAAGGTTTAAATGCTCTTAAAAGCAGAATACTTTTATTACGTTTTGAAATTACCCTTCTGACTTGCCAGCTTTACTTTAACACACTATTCATAAATGCATATTTATGTGTTTTGAAATAAACGAATCACTTTGGAAGCAGAATTCCCTTTTGTAGATAGCAAATGCTATCTGTAATGCTAAAAGAAAAGAGGACTCAAACAGTTCTTTCTCTCTCTGCCTCATTTATTCATTCATATTATATCATTGCCTTTTCCAGATTCAACATTATCTGAGTCTGGATACTCAAATCGAAACTCGAGAGTCCTCTCCAGGATTTTAGAGGTGCTTAGCCCTCTCTAGCTGTTTGCTACAATAAAAACTGTAAATGAGCTATTTCCACAACTGCACTTCAGTAGGGCTCAGCAGTTTGAAGTAAGGCACTCGTTCTGTCAAATGCTAGTCACAGATTTCATAACCTTCCTAAGTGTGTCCTTTTCCCATTGTATCGTAGTTTACCTGAACGCCAACGATTTACTGTATTGCAGTAAAACATTCTGTTTCAAACGCTTGCAATGAAACGGAACACTACCCATTCTTAATATCCTGCTGACTATAAATCCGGCTTTCATTAACACTTTTGCGGTTTGGTAAACTACACCGCGTCTGCAAATACTCTTCAGTCTGATGTTTGCTCTTAGAACGAGTCTTTATGCAGAGCAGCGAAGCCAAGCCGCGGGTATTGGCTTTGGAGCCGGGGCGGCAGCGCTGCCGTGCGCGCTTTGGGCAGCAGAGGGCGGGCGCGCCCGTCCGTGCGCACGGAGCTGTCGCGCTGCCGCCCCGGCACACAGCGCCCGCAGGCACGAACGCTCCGAGCTCAGCGCTCGGCTTTCACACTTCGGACTGGGCGCTCAAACTATTCTATTTCCTCCTTAGAAAAAAGTTACACTTCATGCACCTTTACACAGCCGCAGCCTGGCACCTTAAGGCAGCAGCAGGCAGATGCTGTGCGACCACAGGTTCTCTGACTTTCGTATGTATTTGCCACGAACGGGAATGATTAAAACGTGCACAGAGCACATTAAGAAACCGAAAAGGTTAACAGCCCCTTAAATTCTGGTGCCCATACAGGGACTGTGGTGTGTTACAAACATATTCTCCTCCTATTAGAAACTACGAGTTGAAAACATTTTCTCAAGACCACCCATCAGTTTAGAATAATTGCTTCCATAATCTAAGCTAACTAGTCATACTGGGAACTTCAACAACCAAAAGTACTCACACAGTGAAACTACAATTCATCGTTTTGGGTTTTGCTTTTTTTTTTTTTCCAATTGAAAACAAGCTAGGTACACAGCACAAAAGACATTTAGAATTTCTAAGCACTCGCAATCCTCCTTGTATCTGGTCAATATTACTAGAACATGGAATTCCAGGGGGGCAAGGGAAGAACGGGATTTAAAGGTGCTCGATTTTACCCTGGAACACTATCTTCAGATTTATATTTCCTGTGTAGCTTTACATATGCTTGCTATATCTTCTTTAAGCTTGGCCATCATCAGCTTCAACTCAAGACTTTTCTAAGGATGCTGTCATGTAACAAGGTCTTTCAAGGGTCAGAATACAGAATAAGCAGCTTTACACATTACACACTATTATTAAAACACACTCAGTGGAGATGGGATTCTTTCAAATCTGAGTAGATTAAAAAAACATGATTTACTCTCTCACAGATTAAGATAATTAGCTTTACCAAAATAACTGCAAAATTAGCCCAGGAAGAACTGGTTGCAAAGCTGTTATTGTGTAGAATTTGCAATTATATTAAAAAAAAGAAATACAAAAATTTGAGATACATGTAAAAAAAAATAAATAGCTGAGTAACAGGTACTACTTTCTGCAAGAAAAAACAATTACAAAAGGGACCTAACAAATTGACAGCAAAAGATAGCTCTTTCATTTGTGCAAATTTTGGGAAATGTAATATATCTGCACTTCAAACCATGCAGCTGACTGGTCTAAATCACCTTTTCATATAGAAAACTACGCAAATATAGTACTGTCGTGGTAGGGACTGAATTTGTGGTTTTTATTTATGGCACACTATGTTTAACAATATTTCATAAATGGTATGAGAACCTCACAGCTTTTTCAAAGATATCTTTGAAATTGAATACTGGAAAACCTAAACCTAAAGAAATCCAACATTCCCTTACTTCACGTTAAAAATAAGGTGTTAGTAACTCAGCTCCTCATAGACAATCTAGATTAAGTTATTAGCAGAGATTATTACATTTTGTAATGACCTTAATCTCACACAGGGCTGGGGGAAGAGAGGTCAGAGCTAAGGTTATCAAAACACATGGCAATTTTTCCATTAAGAATATAATTAAATAAATGAAGCCAAGAACTCAGAAAGTTTAAGCTTATTTTAAGGTTTCACAATTTCATTTTATCCCAAACCAAAAGTAAGCTTAAAGACAGTTGAAAGGGTATATTTTCCTTCCATCTTACTCAAGTTAAATTGAGAGGTGCATTTGAAAATTTTGTTCCATGTAAATTACATATATTTTATCTTACTACACCTTGTTATTTAAAAAGTTAATGGAAGTTTGAAAAAAACTTCAGTGAGAAACAGTGATACATTAAGTTGGTGCTTATGCCATAAAGTAGATGGAAATCAGAGCTGCAACCTTTCTTCATGGACAGTAAAAGAAGTAATACAGTAGCTACAACATGAGATTAATAAAGTGACTGAGGCAACTCTCCGAAGATGAATTAGCTAATAAATGTAGAGAACGAATAAAAATTCTTGAATGAAGAATTACAATTGGGAGTATGCAGTGATTCACTAATTGGCAGAGCATTTCTACAACCTCTCTCAGCCTCTGCCATGTATATCTCTACTCCATTATTAAACCTGTCTCAGCGTGGGTCCAGACACAAACACAACCATCCAGGTATTCTTCCACAAGAACTCTGGTTTAAAAAAAATGAGCAACCACACAACACAAAGCATCTCAAAGTTTGTCTCGAAGCATTTACATCTGAATCCAATTCATAAGGAATATGACTGTATAGTTACATATAATAATATTCAAGAATACATGGAAAAATGGGTGAGAAAGGAACTGAGAAAAAGACAGAGCATTTTGACTGCACTGAACTTTTGTCTCTGTCCCTAGCTATTCCTGAGCATAAAATCCTATTAGCCTGCAAGCTGAGAAGAAATGTTTCAAAAGGTCTGAGATATGTATTGAAAGAAAAACTTGTTTTTATTTTTACTTTAAAATTAAGCAGGAGCTTGAAAGCTCCATAAGGTGGGAAATCAGCAGTAGTCTCCTTAAAGATTAATTAAATGTCAGAATATAGGGGAAAATGCCAGAGAAAGGGGAGTGAGCCTTCTTCACGTCCGAGTAGAAACACCCAAAATACATCCAGAGCAATGTCCACAACCATTTAAGGCACAGAAAAAACAACTCCTCTCAATGAAGACTTGTAGATAAGATTTGATGTGCAACTTCTGACTAGTAGTATGTAAAAACATCAATTTTAAGACTCAAATATGTAGCAGAAATTATCACATGAATTCTAGAATTTCTAGCTCAATTTTAATACACTGATGTATTTACAAATAAAACTGTCCTTCTGAAACAAATATAATTTTTTTTAGAGGAGGAATATCAAGACTTTAAAGATGGTTCTTAATCTTTTTCCTCTATACAGTTACATGCTATTCATAATTTATATAATGTCTGTGTTACTAGTGCCTCCTGTCCTAAAATAAATACAAAATATGTTTCAAGACCATTCAATAGAACAGGTAGCTTTGAAATTATTCTTGGGATGATACAAACAAGTAAGGCTCTGGAATGATACTGCTCATAATGTTGTTCATAGAGATCAGAAGTATTTAATTGTCTTTCTGGTCAACTATACAAAAGAGCTGTAAATACGTACAAATGTATATACATAATACATATTTTGATTTTTGTACTTAATTCCAAATCTGTTTTTACCCCCAAAGAGCTTAATATTTCAAAAATTATGTTTTCCTAAGGTTTAAGAGCTGAATAGCATTATCAGAATTCAACGATTAAGTGGTGTGTGTGTGTGTATGCGTGAAGGATGGTGGTTTTATTAAACAAAACCTCACCTTAACAACAAAAATTAACTTTTTAATATCACTACATTTTTGAGGTTTTTTTCATCATTAAATTTATCAACTGAAATAGCTTTATTTCTATTAAGCAAGCAAAAACAACAACAACGAAATCTTACCATAAAAGTGAACTCCTTCTTTTCACGTTTATATTCTTAAATATATTTTATGAACCATTTCATACTTAATGGTTTGCAAGCAATCCCAACAGTTGGGAATTGTGTGAAAAGTTGCAGATTGACAGATGAAGTGAAAAGGTCTGTATTAATTTTCCAAATAAAGATATGCACAGAGTGGTATTTCACTATGATTATACTATAAAGTACCAATTAGAACGCATATCAGAAACTAGAGCAAGTTGACACTCTAAAATAAAGCAAATAATTTCCAGTTGGAGGGGCAGAAAATGTTAATATGCAATGTTCAAGACTACAAGAATCTTTGTAAAAGGAAGTAGCTAATAAGGTTTAATGATGCATGTCAGGAAGCCACAGTATGTAGGGAAACACAGCTGGCTTCATTTTGTAAACTATTTGATATACACATCTTTCTAGTTCACGATTATCAGCTGTGCAAGTGCCACAGGGGACAGTTTAGCCTTCAGATCAGGATATTCTTCTTGCTCTCTAAATTACAAGTAAAATACATTAATATAATATGGTGCTGTAGGCTAGTGCCCTGACTAAAGCTTATCAGCTTACAAAAAAGATTAAAGAACTCTTCTGTAAGATTCAGTTGGAACAATCTCAGCAGAATAAACAGGCTGAAGAATACCGAAATAATAAATATATTTATAATACAAATCTACACACATTTTTGAATGTCAGATTAAACCCTGAAAGTTACTAAAATAAACATGAAATGTCATTTATATTAGTTCATACCATTTCATGATGCATGCACTTCTTTTATTATTAAATTAATATTAATAAAGAAATCATGGGTATTATGGATAGATAGCAGCTATACAAAGCAGAATGCCTCCTGCTTTACTGCAATCCAAGTTGCTCAGTGACTGCAATATGCAGGTGACAGCAATTAGCAGCAGATGACAGAAGCACTTTGAATTTGTACCAGATGGCAGCTAAGGGTCATTGGAAGCTAGCAGACCTTCCACAAGGAAACTGTTGTGTAGTACAACTATAAAACTCCTCATTACTTAGAAATAAATTATTCAGGTTCTCAAAGAAAACTGGAAGGTCAAAATAGAATATAAAATATTATGCAAGGCATTAAAAGCTCACCTGTTGTTCACAGAATTAAATATATTTAAAAATAAAACAGTGCATACAGAGCGTATCGTCACCTCACAATAGGGAGAGTCATTACAAAACTAGTAGGAACATCAGCTAATGTATTTACTAAATGATTCAAACCTGTGTCCCAAAGGAGGGGCTACATAAACACACTTTTTCTTCAGGGCAAGAGTAAGATACTGACTGATTACATGCTTCAATGCAAGAGGAAATAAAGGCCAGGGGAAGATACATACATGGAATACACCACTTTAATGGGTACCCCTCCACACTTCTGCCAGTGCCCTCGACAGTAGTGTATCTCATTTGCAAAAATTAATTCCCACAACCATGCCCTCCAAATTTATAAATACACACAAATTTGCTTAATTTTTTTTTGCTGCAAATCAGGAGAGAGATCCCCTTAGATGGAGCACAGCCCTGCACTTTACCATGTAAACTACCTCAACAAGCCAAAGAACAGACAAATTGATTTGAGCACAAAGAAGAAAGTAGTGATACAGTAATAGCTGAAACAAAAACCCAAAAGTGAGAATAAGAGGTGCACATACAGCCAGAAAACCTTTGAGAATTTCAGAAGTATGTTTAGATAAGGTCAATGAAATGGCTACTCAGCTGCTTATAGGGAGTATCTTCCCATGCATAAAACTGTTAAGAAATCAACCATGCATTCACGAGTTGAAGCAAAAAACTCGATAGCAGAGCAGATGAAAGATACATGAGTTGCGACAAAAGTAGCTTTAAAAGGAAAGTGACAGGGCTGGATAGACTAAGGAGGAAAGAGCACATGGAAGGATGCAGCTAAGAGCTGAAGAGGGGAACCGGGATCATGATCTTTTACCATCGCACAATGAGTGAAACTAACCAAGACAGCATTTTTCAAGGTAAACAAATTGTGACAGAGTATTGCATGATAATTTCATCTTATCAAAGACTTCTATCTTCACAAGTGTGCTACATGGTTAGCGAAAAACCAAACATGGGCAAGATGTGTAAAGAGATGAAAGAAAGAAACGGCTAGGTGGAACTAGTAAAAATATTAGAAACCAGCTAACAGGGTGGAAAATCAGAATAAGGCAAGAGGGAAGGTAGAAGAAAGGTATATTGAATACAAAACAGAGGACTGGTGCTGGCTGAATCACATACTGAAACAGAGATCATAGATATACTAGGGAAATCATGACAAACTGAATCAAAACGTTTTTCAACAGTTCTAAGGAAATAACTGTCCAAACACTTTCAAACTTAAACTAGAAAAACAGCTCTATATGATAGGCAGAACAAAAACAACAACAACAACAAAAATAAAAAAGGCGCCTATCCGTCAAACCCAGTAGGTAACAGCAAGAATCTTATTTTCTATCTTGAACTGAGTCACAAGTCATCTATCTTTGCTTTTATAAAAGAAAATATTTCAGTGGATTCCTTGGAGACTATGAGATTAAGAAAAGATTCCACAACATCTCCAAATCATAAAAGAAATGAAACTGAATGCTGTTTTGTATAAACAGTATTTTGGGATACATTCCAAAAGATATGACGGGAAGGGAATGAGCTTTAAGAATAGGAAGACCAATCCACTCTTTGCAAACTAATCCACAGTCTAAACCACATTATTTTCATCTGGTACAAGCTGGAATGCTGATTTTAATGCTAAATGTTATCCACAGGCTTGCTCTCTGAACTGAGGTAAAAAAGAAGGGCAAAGACTGTATTTGTTAAGAATATGACAAGTTTGTTACTTCAAGCATGCAAACACAACTCAGTAAATTATCTTAGTTATGATCACTATGTTCAGCTTACATCAAAACAAATACTATGTCCTGATATGGAGAGAACTTTCCCTCTAGATATCCATCACTGTAGACTGAGATTTCAAGTCATGTAAATCATGATGGTTACTGAACCTCCAGTACTTAGAGAAATACAGACTTCAGCTGCATAAATTGAGTCGCAAAAATGAAAATCTCAAAAGATGTTTTTTATGCTTGCTCTACACAAAGAGAAGGCTATTGAATAATATCAGTAAACAATAATTTATGCTTGTAAAGCATCCAAATACAAGCCGTGAAAATCCAAAGAGCATCTATTCTAGGAATGCTCTGCAGGTTTTAAAGATCCTAGTTTCATTAGGACATTTATGATATCCTTCTTTCATAATGATTTTAAAAAATAATAACTAATAGACTTTGAACTTACCCATCACTAAAACTAATATCTCTATTCCTTCTTATGTAATTCCTTTCCATACTGGAAAAAATTAAGCATATTCAGAAAAATATGAAAAAAATTGTAGAAATCACAAAAATTATGCAAAAGAAATATTATATAATTAGATTATATCTAGTAACAACTAGACTTTTTAAGGACCACAGGCACACCTGACATTCTACACAGTTGCAGTATCAAGCTTTTGGAATTGTATGTTTCAGGAATGTGTTTGCCTGGATCTTTACTAAGGCAAAAATAATTCCAAAAATAAGGTTTCAGATTTCCAGTAAAATACCCACAGTAGGAAAAAAAAAAACCACAGAAAAAAAGTGCTGACTGTGGTACATTGCTCTTACTAACAAACACCCTGTGCACAGAACAAAACCCTAATGTAGGAAAAGACACAAGAGCCTCCTTACACAACATCAGTATTTTGGTTGCCACCTCTTTGGCTCGCTCACTGCCAGCAAAGCCTCACAGGTAGAGCCTTCCGAAGGCAGTGCAGTTGTAAGCCATGGGATGAGGTTCCAAGCACCCTCCGAGAGGCCGTGCCCTTTGCCCTTACCCTCTCCATCTCCCAGCAGATGCATTTGGCCAAGAGTTTGATTAAATTCTGAATGGAAACAAAGCTACAAGGAGTAATGTAAAGGTAAAAGCAAACTCCCTCAACTGATTAGCAGCAGTGGAGGCAGCAGCTGAGAGGAGCCTCTTTGAGAGCACACTGGGATACTCCACACAAGCAAACTGTGCAGGGAATGTCCATTTTGCACTGTCTCCTGTAGAATGACAACACTTCAAATTATTTGTTTTACCACAAATCATTCATTTTAGCCTAGTTTGCTACGGGTAAAATACATATAATTTCTGGTGAATAAGCAACAGGTTGCTGCTATTCCATAACTTGATCCATTTTAAAAATTGTTCTGATTATTTTGTGAGATTAATCTATTTTCACAGATTTATAGACTACTTCAGAAATGGTATACTCCACCACTGATCCTTCCTCAAACACCAGTGTGAAATTACATTGAACTACTGAGACAAATTCTAATCTATGCATGTTCTAAAAATGCTAAGACAACAAAATCCAAGCAACTTTTTAATGGGAGTCTCCAAAATGGGAAAAGAGAGATCACAGACCATTAAGTAACATTCTTGATGAAAATCACAAGAATTTAGTACTCCAAGTTAGACATGGCTTGTGGCTTATCATTCACATTCTGGCACATATTAATTTTTATCCTTCTATAATCTTAAATTAGGGAATTAATTTAACATTGTAGGAATTTTATAGCTGTGAATACACTATCTGGCTTTGCAAAATCAGTGGAAGAGTTTGCCATCAACTCTACAATATACAGTAACTCAGGAGTTTATCCAGAGTATAGTGAGAATTCTCTCTCACTACCAAAGAGCTACTCCCTTACTTGTTCTGTATATTGTTGTATACTAATTATTTGTTTAGAACTAAACTGTATATTGTTGCCCATGCTTTGCCTTGCAGTAGGACTGTAAACAGAAAGTGGCACCAGTTGGAGGACAGTGTTTCAACATCAATGACCCAAGCAGCAGTACCACAACACAGTGCAGTCAAGCTCTTCAGTCTGGTCCTTGGGCAGCATTCAGGCTGAGTGCCTCAGGCACCACAGAGCACACTATGTACATGTAGCCAGAAGAGACCTATCACATGCCTTGGTATATCAATTGCATGATATGTGTAGCTGTTGGTTTCAGAACAAACCAGAAGTTAGGGCATAGGTTATTCTGTAACTTTAACTGGTGAATTGACAGCAGGTCGGTCACATGATGGAACAACTTCTTCTCTAGCTCAGGGATATAACAGTAAAGTAGATAAGCAAGTGATGATCTAATATTTTTGAGATGCCGAAGAAAATACATTAGGATCAACTTTAAGGCTACAGGCATCATGTGCACACAAACCCAAAACTAGTAGTTTTTTAAATCAAAGAGTACTGTAAAACATTCAGCTAGGTTGGATGAGAAATGAAGTTGAATACCTTAAATTGACCACTCAGTTCCAGTTTCTTTTGCGGCTCTTCTGTTCTCCACCCACCCCACCTCCTTTATATCTTGTGCCTCAGTTTCCTATTTGTAGTACTACCATTTTATTTCTTTTGAGGAGAAAAAAATATAAACTGATATTAAAAAAGCATTGCTAATGTGGATTAAAGTGCTCCAACAAGTCTCTGAAAAGAAGCAGCTGTAAATAAAATACAGGAGTGCACAACCCCATCCCCAGTAAAACAGATTGCTTGCATTAAGTGATTTCTGTCTACATACATACTCAAGGAAATCAGTCAAGACTTTCAGTCTTACTGTTTTCTTATTGTCTTAATATCATTGTATAAATCTAGCACTCTTCCAGTTTTGAATATATGAAAGAAAACTAAAAACCTCAGCTCCTTTATGTGGAATTATGCTTTCTCCATACTAGTCATCTAAGGATTGAAATTCCCACTTTGACACTCTTGCTATTTCAGTTAATGGAGTTAAAGATAATTATAGTAGGTAGATGTTCTCTCTGTCTCAGAATAAAGGACAGAAATTTTGCCTTTGGTTTGACGAAACACTGCTGACTGTTTTCAAGCATCGTCATTCCTATGTTCTATTTTGGAACAACAAATGTGCCTCCTCTGCCCTTTAGACCTTCCCAAACTTTTAAAGAAAAATACCTTTGTCTTCTGCCTTACCTACTACTCTTCCATCCTTCTTGCTGAGACACTCTAGGCTTTTCAAGGGGCTACTCTCCTTCCTGTGCTCAGAGATGACAGCACACAGAGAGAGAAGCATCAATAACACTACATTACATGCATTTCCCTGTGGCCTGATCCCACGAATTCTCCCATACACCAAGAGAGGGATTCTCATACTTCATGGGAAGTTGGTAGTTAAGCACTTTCTTGGACAGAAGCTCTGTGTCAGGGGACAAACTAAGTATGGGGACTACATACTACCTGTAGGTGACAGCTTTCTCAGTTTTATCCAATATAAAGGCAAGTTTTAGGAGGATTAACTACAGCAGACTATACTCCAATATAAAAGTGCAGCATTAAACTTTTTCTTACAAATCCTTAACGTCACGAAGAGCGATGTAACAGTTTTCACTGTTCTGCTTTTACCCTGACCATTCAGACATACAGCCAGAGAACGCCATTCTTCTCAAGCAGGCTATGAACATCAAATTATCAATTTAGTAAGAAAAACATGCAAGTGAAGCTACTGGGCTCTTGCACAACAGTGGTGCAGCAGGACGAAGTCAATGCCTTTATGAAGCTCTGAACAGAAATGCAAGATGGAATTAAAAATGTCAGCCTCGAGGTGGAACAGGTAAGAATGGCTTGCTAATGCCACTAACAAAATGTTGGACAACCTAATTTATTGATGCTCAAAAAAAGTGTGTCAAGGCAGTAGAAGCATATATTTTGACTACTGAAAAAGCTATGCTGAACAAGGAAATTGGTGAAGTGGCATCAGTTTCTGTGAACACACGAATCTGCTCCAGCCACTCTATTTCATGCCAAATAAAGAACTGGAGGGAGGGGTGTCCTTTTTTAGCAATTTTCAAAAATTACTCTCATAAAAAGGGAGAAAGAACACAGATAAAGGCATTTTAAACATAGAGAAATTTTATGGGAGGAGAGAGAGAATGAGAGAGTGAGAGTGTGAGAGAGAGGGAGAGAGAGGGCGAGAGAGGGAGAGAGTGCAGTAAAGAGATTTTACCTCAGTTTAACAGCATAGCAAGACTGTTTTCAAATAACCAAGGGCAACATATACATACAAAAAGAAGAAACAAACAACCACCCTTTTGAGATTTTCATTTGTTAAAAAAATATCAAACCAAAACAGCAAACAAGCAACAAAAGCAGGAACCATAAGACATGGAGTAGTTAGCTTTCAGGCTACTTAAGAATTAGGGTAAAAACAATATTACTATTTTCATGAACACTGAATGGTTACTATGAAGTTTTACTTCTGATGTTAAAACTTTACAGCAGATGTAGAATTCCATAAAACAAGGGGGAGGAAAAGTGTTTTGAATGCTGCTTGTAAGGATTAGCAACATTAAAACTATTTTTATACTAATCTGAAGCACACTAGGCAGATTACATGCTGTAGCTCCTTTAGAGAGGCTACTGATTTTGCAGGAGTTCCATTTAATTTCTACTCAGTTTGATGCATTACTGTGTACATTCTGGGTATATATATATATATATATAGATTGCAAAGTCCAAGTAATTTTAATGTTTCAATCTTAGTACACAAAATACATTCCCTTGAATTTATTTCCACCTCCTTCCAAGTATACTGTGTTTTTTTTAACTTCACCCCCAAATTCTGCTTCCATTGATGGAAACAAGTGACATTTGCAGAAGGGTTGCACTAACAGTCTTGCTTTCTATGAAGATCAAAGCTGCAAAAGCAACTCTGAATTTAAATAACAAAAAACTGTTCTGCACCGTGAAGTGGTAAGAATGAGAACACTGCAGAATTCCAGAAAAAATAAATAAATAACCTTAGTTTGTTAATTTCCCTCTTGGTTAATTAACACCTATAAATGACCTTTAGCATTGACAAGTCCAACTTCATCCAGAAAGCCAAGGTTTAAGAATATCTATCCAAATAGGATTGATTAGTGATTACAGCATTGTGAGGAGCACAATTCAATCTGATTTTTTTTTTTTCTTTAAAGGCTGGAATTGCATTCCTGAGTAAGCTGATGTGACTGCCAATGAGGTAAAATGCAGAGAGCCATTACACTATAATGTTGATGTTACCACTTCTGCATTTATCCAAAGCACAGAACATGCATAATTTTCGACTGAAATTAAACCTTGCCAGAAATAATTTTTCTTTATATTGTTGGAATTAAAAACATATTGAATTGATCCATTAAGAAAATTCTATGCTCTCTATCTTTGTGTTTTTCAGACTGTGTCTGCATCCTTAGGCAATGAAACAATTTTTACAATTGTAATAAAACAAGTAAGTGTTGACTTTAACTTAAGAAAATTGTTGCTCAAATGACTAAATACTTCAGCAAACACAATAAATCCTTCTAAGTTTAACATACAGATAAATCCCATGCTTGAACAGGTACATAAATTTCACAATTTTTCTTATGCAAGTTTGCTTAAACTTCTTTCAGTTTTAGTCTTCTGCTGAGTGTTCATAGAGCAGGTCTGAATCTCTAAATTTTAATATTGGTTCATTCAAAAAGAATCTACTGTTAAGCATGAAAACTAAAAATCTACCATTAAAAAAACCCAGTTTATAGTACCAAGTACAGCAGTAATGTCATTCTCCAGCAAGAAATACAATTGTAGCACTTATCTGTATTTCAAGGAAGAGAGGACTGGTAAAAGAGTCAAGCCCATGTACTTCATGCTTATTTCTGGACATAGGAGTTTCAGTTCGACAATATAATTTGGGAATCATATCTCTCAATGTTTGCTTTCTCCCAAAGAAAGGAGACACCAGCATCATTGAACTAAATTCCCAACACGAGTATATCAATACACTGTACATGAAAATCTCTAGACTGTTATTTTTGTTTTCAAAAAGCAGCAGAGAGAAACAACGTGCCATTTAAACCCAGCTTCAAACAGTACTGGAAACAATTCTTTCCTAAAGCAGAAAAGGCAGCAGACTTCTTTCCTCTCAAGTTTGCAGCAATAGCACAATTGATCAATTTAATTTTAATTTTGTTTCAGCAAGTTGGATCCAAATTTCTTTTTCTAATGTTCAAATCTTTAATCTATCAACTGTAACATATCTTCTACTCTCAAAAGCTATTTTAGACTCCCTTTGCCCTCCTTTTGGCTCCTAATGCTACATACCCTACCTAACATGTAAACATTATTGTCAAGCTTGAGAAAACACGGGAAGGTTCCCAAAAGCACCGAGGATGAATGAACTAGACTACTCTTTCTCTACCTACTGCATGACTAGCTAGCACAAAATATTACCTACAGGCAGCAAGTGTCTTATCATACAGAAGTATGCAAACCAATTCCACCTCATGGTAGAAGACATAGAGACAGTAAGATGCAGACTCCACAGAAAGGTACAACTAAAACTACATCTTAAAAATGATGACAACTATTTTTTACACTGCAGTACTGCATTTTATCACTTACTCAGCTGTGAGAGCTGTGTTTTTCTGTTTTCAGTTCCCAAATTCATCCTTACTGGTCATATTACATGATGGTTACTGCTTTAAACAAGGTTGTTCAGTCCACACAGACAAAATCCTCATGCTGATATTATTGTCGAAATATTCACACACAAAAAATTTAACATTTACGAAAAGTCTAATACACTTCCAGAATATGTTGAATTTGGGTAATGCATATTACATTTATACATACTCCCTTATCAATTTACTACATTAAATAATTTCATTTTAAACACCTGTGAGAACTGTTTATTAGTCAGAAGTTCAGAATTCTTAGAGAAAGAATCTATTACTAAAGGGCTCATCTTTGTATCAGATAGAATAGAAAATAACTATAGACCACAAACATTCTGGTTCCATTTTACTCTATTATTTTAAAATGCATGCTACAAAGATAAAAATAATAAAAGACCATCTTAATCCACATAATGGTACATATCACCTGTCTCTGTCAATGAGACATGTAAAAGCACCTCTTTATTAGAAACGCAAATCAATACACTCAGGGGACTGCAATAACTGCTTCAAGCAGTTTGTATTATCATTTCATTCTTGATGTTCCTACTCAGAGCAACTTATTATGAATGGCGTGAAAATGGCAACCTGTCACAATTGACTTTTTTTTCTAAACCTCTTACAGTAATTTTTTTCCTTTCGTAATATAATTATCTTCTTACTAAACACAGGTCTAGGTTGTAAGGTACAGCCCACAGCTGAAGTTTTATTTCTTTAAAATTGACGGTGCTTCCCAACTTACATTAGAAACATTACTGATTCAGTGAACAGCTATTTGCTTTGTTTAGAAAGAACTTTGTATCTAAAGGGAAGCTTTGAAACTTCTGGTATCTTCTCAAAAGAAAAGTATCTTGAAAATGTTTTAATTGCTTGTAAAAATCCCTGAAAGATTGTTCTGGACAATGACTGGAACCTCAGTTATCTTGTTCTATCACCACTGGGAGCCTGAATAAACTTTAGTAGTCTGTTATAAACACTCCTTAAAACTACTGTGTACCGTTAGCCAAATGCTTTACAGTAAAATAATCCAGAAGAAGTAAAGTGAAAATTAATATTTAGCTGTGAGACAGAATTATAAAAGTCTGAAGATGCACATTGATACTTCAAAGACAAATGCCTCCATTACTCCTAGCTAAAGGAAGAATAATTTTACTTTCAAAAGGAGACTGTGGCAGAATTCACTTCTTGTACCAAAATTCAAATTAGTTCAGCACAGTAAAAACCTGCAGATTTTTGGGTTTAGGTACATCTGGTTTTAAGTTTTCTGAGAACAGAATCTAGCAATCCCAGAGTAAGACTAACTTACCTTATTTTTTGGATTGGATGTGTTCATTACGCTTCGTGTTTCCTTGCCTGTGTAAATAACAACACCAATTACAGTTCCTGAAAAACAAACAAACAAACAAAAACCCAGAGGTGTCAAGTAAATAAGAGATAATTTTTCTGAATTAAAACTTGCAGTAATTTAGCTCCCTAAACAATGCAATTGTATGAAAAGGACCCAATATTTATGCACACTTCTGAGTGCTCTTTTTCAAAATGTACAATGAAGAATCATTTTAACTTCTGCAATAAACATCCATAAAGATGATAACACACTTTCCTTCTTTTATATGGAAACTATACTTCCAATAGAACTGGTTAACAGCTTGTATTTTAACTTAAAATTTCCTCCAACTGTTTTCAGAAGTTGGACAGTGTAAATAACTGCACAAGGAATAAAGAAAAATTAGTAATGTGGTACTGAATGCAGCACACACTAATTGCCTGCTACCTCTGCCATCTATAATGATGTAAAATCTGGTTCAGACAATTAATTACTTTGATAGAATGTCATACAAAAATATTCCCCTCTTCATTAGCTTATAAAAATGATCCTCAAGTTTTAATTATCTTTTAGTCAATTTTCACAGCATGGTATTGGAAAATTTGGCTTCAGCATCACTAAATAAATTTTTATATTAAGCAAAATTTTATTTTTTTATTAATAAATTATAACTATTACACTGTAACACATTCTAGCACTATAACTAACACTATAACACTTTCTAGAATAACCTCCCCCTTTATTTCTATTACTTTATCAAGTGACCTGACCTGTACTTTATGGCAATACAACCAATAACATGATTTTTGTAGTGGTCACTGTGCTATAAAGAAATAATTAACATAACTATTCAGAAACTCCCTGCTCAGAAAACTTTAAAATATAGAAGTACTATATGCTTATCTGACATTAACTTGTCTTTGGCAATCAGAACCACATGTAAGATCTGCTACCACTACTCTAGCATAACAGGTCATAAAATGTCGAAGAAACACCGAAAGAAAAAAAAGATTACAGTTTAAGATGTTTGCATTTACTCTAAAATAAGAATGTGTTTAACCTCAGACGGTAACTAAGTTTTGTGCATCTGCTCACTCACTTCCTCCCCAGAGCACCAATGATGGGATGGGGAGGAGAATAAGAAGAAAAGAACAAAAAAAACCCAAGCAACCAATCTCCCCCCGTCCTCCCCCATAACCCCACCACAACTCATGGATTGAGATAAGAATGGTTTAATGATTGAAACAAAGTAAAACACAACAACACTAGTAATACGCATGATAATATGGATGATTATAAATACTGTAATGGAAAAAAATAAAAATACTCCCAAACACCTAAGTGAAACAAGTGATGTGAAACACGGCACCATTTCTTACCACTCACTGATCAATGCCCAGCCCACCCCAAAATTCCTCCAACAGTCATTACTCCATGATTTCTGAACGCTTTCTACTGTCTCCAACCAATGCCCATATATCCTTTTTGGGGCACTTTATTTTGGAGTGATCCTGAGCTGACCTCTGTCCAATAGTCAGAACGTACTGGACAATACTCTGTAGGGAACCCCCTCCTGCACACTCCAACCACCTCTGCCTTCACAGCTGTTTAGTTCAATAGAAGCTGGGGAGGACTCTACATTCCACGTGGCACATTTCTATAAAGTTTCACCCAGCTAGGCTACTGCAACTCAGAAAAATGAACTGTCCTACTTGTCTCATATTTTGCTCTTGAAAAGTTGGTTTCAAAGGTGAAAGTCAGATAAACTCCATTTTGACTACTGAACTTAGAGCAGAATTTTGGTTAGATCTACTTTCTGACATTAGCACAGTATCAGTGGTAAGTAAGTGTTCCTTAGATCTGAAGTACATTGGTGTAGGGAACTCCAAGCCTAGTTTCAGTGTCATCCCACAGTGGTTGCACCAGGGACAGTTCTCGCGTCCAATAAAAGGAACTGAATCTAATTTGGGGTTTCTGGAAGCTTAGCTCTACTGTGAGCTGCAGCTTATTAAAAGCAATGACTCGTATTTTTATGTGGGGCCTCTGCAAACTGGCTCTCATGTACACTGGGAACTCATTGACAGGTGAGGGCAGAGTGGTTAATGAAGGAGGGAGAAGTTAGGAGATACCACTAGAACAGACATGAGGGCCTAGGGGAAAAAAAACCAACAAACCAGACTTGTGAAGAATTAACACACACAAATAGTGAGGCATACTCTGAATCCAGTGTGTGATCATATCAATTCTGGTATCTCTCAAGCACCACATGAACCATATAAAAACTAGGATGTGCTCAAATTAATTAAAAACGTATGATGTAGGCATTGGCAGAAAATACTGCTTTTGACAGCTGTGCAGTTATGTAAATTGTTCTGGTTTTATCTAAAGTGACTTCACAAGACTGATACCTGCCAAAATGATGACAGAATTTCATTAATACAAATCTTCTCTTAATAGGTATCCCAGCAGGTTTCTCAGAAAACTGCATTATCTTGCTCAGAACCACACTGATCATTACCACAAGTGGAAAACAAAAAGCTTAAGTTCATATTGTAGTGGATCTTTTGAAGTTTTTAAAATTTAATTCTGACTTTGCTCTCTCCCTTTCTGAAATGAAACCTACTGAAGCTTTCAATAAACACAAATACCACAGTTATAGATGCCACAAGCACAAATGATCTGAAAGATAAGTAATTTAATCGAAGATAAACTAAGAGGTTTTCAGAATACTTGGTGGTTTAAATTATTTATTTATATTTAAAGGTGTTCCTGCAGGGACAGTAGTTTTTCAAGTTTTCACTAACCAAAATTTCCTTCCTTAAGGCACTATTATTAATTCCACAGTGATAAAACAAATATTAAGAATGACAGAGACTCTGTGCCTTACTGCTACCTTTTAAAAACATGCTGGACTGTTGCCTGTAAGTGGAAAACTGAGAATATTTTTTCCTATCTCACTTACTAAATAATAACAAAAGGATGACTGCATGCTTTGGACTTGAGAGAAAGGCTTTTGATTTCCATCTCTGCCAGAGACTTTCAGTGTGATCCAGGCACATTAATCTTTGTCCTTTCTAGGGTTAGGATAAACATTATACAGACGGTCACCAGATCTGTGTCACAGCTTTACAACAAAGGGCAGAAAACCCTGCAGATTGGATAGCAGCAGGAATCTCCATTTAGATATCTAAACTGCCAGTTTTGAAACTGGGTATATATTAGGTGTAGTAAAATGGATCTTTTTCCCCATTTATCTTACTGTTATCCTAAGGGGTAAGAAGACATACTAAATCCAAGGAAAGTAAACACCTCCCGAATGTACAAATTTGAGTAATCTCACTCTCCTGAACGTTATTTTTTGATAATACAAAGGACATGGAATAGTTTATTCTTGAATTGACATTACCCAGTTTTGTTGAACCAAGTTTTTGGTTCCCAAAATTCACAAAGAAAATAAAAAGTCTTAAATAATAGCAAATACTTTTCACTTGTACTGCTCTGGCGAGAGGCGCATTTTTTTCTCTGCAGAATACTTTTTTGTAGTATCCTGGTATTTTCATGAGCTTTGGTAATCCACATTCAAGATGCAGTTGATAAGAAGCCTTGAAACCTTTAAACACTTAAATTTACTGTTACTGATCTGCAAAATGATTGATTTGTGGTCTCTTTCTTCTAGAACTGTCAGGGCATCAGCAACCAGAGCTCAAGTTTTGTGAAGTATTCCCCCACATAATTCCCCAAACACTTTTCCCAGCCTAACCTTGACCCTCTGTATCACCTTGACAAATAGCAATGGCATCTATCCTGGAGATAGTAGGCTCTCCTACTTGATGCAATGCAGTTTTTGTAATATGTCAGAGAGGAGTATCAGGAAATTCAGCATCTATTAATCACTGGGAGGAGAGCCCGCTCAGCCAACAACTGTCCTGTATGTCCTATGCAAAGCCTTTTTTAAAATTAAATAAGGCTTTGTATTTGCAACTCAGTTATATGTTCCTTTCCCAGGCATAGGTGATGTAGCTGTCTGTCTCCACTCCTGAGACTAACACCATCAGCCAGTAGTAGTATGTCAAGATAACAGTGTCAGGTTGACCCAGAATACAACAACCTACAAGGCGTTGGCAAGGGCACACAGGGTCCCAGTGAGTCACACATTTGCTTGGCTTAGTAACAGATGATGTCCAGGCTGCTTAGAGAGCACTGGAGGAAGCAGCCTTCCTCCAAGCTAGATTTCATTAAAGACTGCCATACTGTAGAGTCTTAGGGTAAATGAAGAGATATGGAGGAAACATTCCAGGGCAGAGCCCTAGCCCCCACCACCTGGACACAGGCCACAAACTCTCTTTCTTGAACCAAAGTGGCATAGTATTAATTAAGAATTAATTAATTAAGAATTATTAAGCTTGCACACAGACATCATAGACTTTCTGGGTGAAAAATACCTGTGAGTAACCGAACTATGAACCTAGACAGTAAGGAGACTGAAATAAGATAAAAATGTGGGTGAGGTAGCTGGCTACAGAGTAGAACTGCAGACCTTCACATGCTATGGACTATTTATTCTTCTGTTTTTATGTAATCTGAGTGTCACTCGTCTGTAGAAGTTGTGCACAAACAAAATCTTCCACTGCATTTTTCAGACATAATTAAGGGCTGTGATCAGTCATAGTAGGGGAAGGGATGTAGAGGTGCCTGCAAACTTGTGTAGGCAGAGTCCACCTTTGATATCCTTCCACGGCAGGTTTAAGCAAGTCAGCTTATATGTGTTTATAATGCAGTCAGACAGTGACCTGTGTTTTTATTAGGATTTTCAGTTGTCACAAATCTTGGAAATTCAATTATGAAATCTACTTAAAAAAAACCCCAAGCAAATTTAATTAGTTCAGAATCAAGTGCTCTAACTTAGCTATGTACATTCAAATTAGAAGTGAGATGGAAACAACTGAATGATATCAACTGAATGAATTATCAACCAGATCTAGAATATCTTAATTTTAACAATCGGCTAGATGTTTTACCTTATGGTCTTCCTCATCACGACATGCACAGTGCATTTATAAGACCTTATAAATGCCTTATTAGATAAGCAACAGACTGAAGACAATTTCCTACTTTTTGCTGTAAGTCTAATCCTATCAAATGCTAAAATTACATCCACAGAGGTCCTGAGCAATTCTTAAGATATGGAATTATGCCATACAGAAGTTACATGAGAGAAGCACATTACCACAGTATTAAATTGTAGTTAACACATAAAATGAGGTAAGTGAAATGAATGATATACCATGGGTTAGATATAACTAATGTTACAAAATCAGTCACTGAAGGAAATTATTTTTCTCTGGTAACTTAAGCTAACTTCTGTATGCACATCATGACACCATTTTTTAATTTCTTGATCACATTATTTTTCCCTTCAGAAGGGGTTGCAGTCTTGAAGAGCCATTCAATATTTTGTACTTTGTATCATTCAGTGAGTTTGCCCTGAGTATCCCTGAAAGTCTTATTTCACTGTTGAAAACTATGCTCCAACAAGAGAATTATCTTTTCCTATGTTTTTCTACTGCCATCATTAATAATGAGCAGAAGTCCTTCATAAATAATTAAACTTTCACAAGACCCCTCAGAAGTAAAAAGCTGAAACTTATCCTAAGGTATAAATTTCAAGGAGCACTGTTTCCATAAATATGAGTGCCAACTTCAGATAGCAGATCAAGAGCTCTCAGTCAATAGCTACACTTCTAAACAAAATCATCTACCCTGGAAATGAAAACATGAACAGCTTTCAATTAAAATTCAAATGTTCTGATTCAGAATTACTGACTTTACAAATGCATACTCTTTGAGTATAGTTTTCCTCCATACATAGATTTGAGGAAAAGCAAACTCAAACCAAGTTTACACAGTATTGAAATTTATAATTCATGAGAAGCATATTTTGATAGAAAGTTAAAAATCTTGGCTACTTAAGTTAAAAACCTAACTGAGGACAATTTTAGGCATCATCCATTTGACTGAACAGTTTCAGAGTGAATAGCTTTCCAGTGCAATCAAACCAAATAACACTGAGAATCAAGGAATATGACTACCTTGCCAGCACTCTGGAAAGGAATGCTCAGTCACAGACTCCTTTGCTACCTCCTCAAAATTAACCTCTTCCTCATAGCCTTCCAGCATGCCCTTCACTGATGTAAGAAGTCTTCATAGTAGGGACTAACTTTCCAATTTAGCTGGAGACACTCTTTTACTTTCTTCCCCTTTCTCAGCTGTTTCCAGTTGTTTCAATTGCCCATCTTAAATCCTAGTTCTTTTCAGAAATCGTGCACTCCCAATTCGTTATTCTCAGCCTTTTCATGCAGAAGAATAACGACAGCCCTTTTGACTTTTCTTACACACAGCAAAAATGAAAGAAAATAAATTTCTGCTCTTAAAAACAGAAAGTTACAATGGCTTAAAGTCTCAATACAGTATCTAGATAATAATGTGATATTTATAATATCTGGGACATACATGAAACAGTAGTAATAGTGAGATTCCAGATTTTAAAATCACATAACTTCATAACTGATCTTTCTGATTAAGATTTTGCCTAATAGAAGATACTAAGCATGGAGTATACATAAAAGAAAAACTCCTAAAAAATGCAAAACCACCCTTGCTTTTCAGCAGGGAAAATGATTCACTGTGACCTAAACACGGCACCTTACAACTTGAAGTTTTAATTAAATCAAAAAGGTCAGCGACTTGAGTGGGCTACAACGGACTGCACTATTGCAAGAGCAAAATTTAAGTACAAAAACCCCCAAAGCTATTAAGGAGGATTAAAAATGTATGAAAATATTTTGAGCATCATGATGAAATCACTGGAAGGTGGAAAACCAACAGTTTAATAGCCTACAAGACAAAAGTATTTTAAAATGTGAAGTATTAATGGCTTTTTAAAAATAAGGATACACTTTTATGGAAGTTTTTAGACACATAATCAGCTTTGTATTGCAGCACTTACCTGAAGCAACAACAGTGCTTGCCCATAATGTATTTTCTATACTTAGGCTTTCATGAACTGCAGGATCGCTGTCTTCCTGTTAAAAATATGAACAGCTAGTAAGTAAATCACCATCACAAAAAGTTAAGAACCATGTCAAACCATTGGAATAACTTGCACAGGATGTTCGCATCCTTGTATCAATCACTGTATAACAGCATTCATTGCACATACTTTGTTTATATACATAGACATAACTTTCAAGAAGTGAAATAATGCATGAAGATCGTATTACTTATATCCAATCATATTAAAGAACTAAATACAGAAGTATTTTAAAAGTAACATAGTCTTTTCCTCAGATGTACCAAACTGCAGAACAGTTTGCTACAGCATGCAGTTAGTGATTTATGAACACTAACTACCAAAAATTAACACCCTCTTCTCTATTTAAATCATCTATAATTCATACATTAAGGTATGGTCATCATAATTTTGCACCTGATGAATATTATATAACCTTCAGGGAAGAATATTTAGACTTCTAAAATGAAATGTAGGCTTGTATTATCCTACCACATACTTACAAAATATATACTGCTTGGGAAAATACTTCCAGAAGTAAACTGCTTCCATGATTACTTTTAACTTCCCCCTTCTTCCTGCCCTCTCTCCTCCCGAGCAATAATGATCCACAGATTGTAAACAGACAATCTCTCATAATCAATTTGGAGCACGTACAGATTTGTTACTCATTAGCAGCTGTGAAATGTGCTGTTTACAGCTAAAGGAAACTTTAAGAGGTAGGATAATCAAGTGTATTTGATCAAATTACAGATTGGTGCTAAACATTTTGCGGGAAAGAAAGGATGACTTACTTATCAAAGTGCATAATAAATTCTACATATTGTCAATAACCAAAACCTACATCCCTTTTTCATCACTATTTTGAAACAACCACCAAGCACAGGATGAGCTACATAGAATTCTGTTTCAAGAAAAGAAAAATCTCCAACTAAATACATAAATTTTTGTGTGTACATCAATGGATCCCTGTATAGTAAGGAAACTACAGTTCTTAGTCTCTTAAGTGAGGAAAAATCATTGTTTAAAAGGCATAGAGAACCATTCTGTCAAAAACAGAGGGGAAGAGAGAGAGGTTATGAAATTAGCCCTAAGAAGAAGACCATGAGTTTTGAATCAAGACTTATATTCTGATGACCCTGGGATTAGCTCAGTTGGTTAGGGCATGGTGTTAATTTTGCCAAGGTTGTGGCTTCAATCCCCATTAAGGGCCATTCATTTAAGACTTGGACATGATGATCCTTGTGGGTCCTGTACAATTCAGAATATTCTGTGATTCTGTGAAGAATCATCAATGTTCTGTATTATTAGCCTTAAATTAAGAAAAAGGGGAATTATTTTTTTGATTCTTACCTAAAGAATTAGTACTGCAAGAATTATGCTATAATTCTATGCATTATTATAATGGTCCTAACTCAATGTTTAGATGCCTGATTTGATTTAGAAGTGTTCCCAAATTATTTGGATTCTGTGGTTATTTCTGTGTTTATTCCAAACAGAAAGTTAAAAGAACTGGAAAACATTCAAAAAGAACAATAAGGGAAGTCAATGTAGCTTCCATGGTAGATATGACTAAATAAACCTGATCTCTAATGAGGAATGTGACAGACATCTATGAAACAGGCATCTAAAAAGGGAGGATAGATACTGCTTACTCTTACCAAAGAAGAAAGAAGTCATAAAAAGTCAGCAAAATTAAAATAACAGGCAATCGCTCATAAATATGTACCTAACCTGTGCAACTTCTTCCCATTTGAATTTTAAAAGGTTACACAGGTTCAAGGGTGAACAGGGTAAGTTTAAAGAAGGAAAATTCATTACAGGTGACTTACAGAAACTACCTCAGGAAGTTCCCACATCTTGAGTTAAGAGACAGATGACTCTTTTGAGGAGGCACTAGTGTGTCCTTACTCTACCTGTATTCTCCTTCCCATAACTCTGCTTCTCACTATTGTGAAGAACAGGATATTAAGCCAGGTAAATCTTTTGTTCTCTCTTATTCTTCAGTTAGCAGATGTTAAGACGGTGAATTATGAAACTCTTCCGTATCACAAGAAGAAACCAAAAGCCCTGCAATGATTGTGGAGAGCTGACAATACAGTCAGGGAAAAGTCATTTGTCCAGTGCCTACCACTGCTGCAAGACTTAGTGGAATACCTTCTTTTAGGTCATTCAAAATAGGAAAACATCAAATGAGCTCTCTCTTTCCATTCATACTCATCCACAGAATGTAATGGCCAATCATTTAACTTCTACTTATTTCATTACAGTACTTCCATGTCTTTATACCCTCACCTAATATTTTCAGCTTTCCACAGTTCATTCCATCTCCCAAATACAACACCTTCCATACCCAAACAGATTATGACTTAATCTTATTTTTCTTTTGTCATCAATTACTCAAATGAAAAATAAAAGGTGTATTTATGAGTTATGAGTTAAGCTGTTTCACACTATTTTTATTTCTACTTCTGGAGAGATGGTAGGGATAGATGGAGCAGGGAAGGAGAAGGACTGCAATTCCTGAGTAAGACCAGACATGTGTTAAGGAGAAATTTCTGCAAATTTTCTGACACTAACAGAACAATATATGTTTCCGGTTAAATGAAATCCATCACTCACTCTCATAGCAGAAATTTGATGTACAAAGCTTCTTTGTCCAGCTGACAAAGTTTCCACTTAAGGTCTACTGGGTTGAATTGCATTTGGCAGTTGTATGTTTATTGGTCCTTCAATTCTGAATTAAGTCCATTACCAGAATGGTGCAGTTTGGTATTATATTCAAGCTTCATATTCAGGCTCAGTTTTTTAATCCATGTGCAGCATTGATCATAGGGGTTTAAATTGTCTAAGTTCTTATTCAGAGATTAGCTGGTAGCTCTTGCATGTACAGAGAAAAAGGAAATATGATAATTGTAATAAAAATTGAATATATCCCATTCTCAGTCCTTTCATAATTAATTTCATAAAGTCCTTTCATTAATTCATAATACAGTTGACCAAGGATCATGACGAATTTCAAGGAATAATTTAAAAAGTTTCAAAGCTACATTTTTTAAAAAATTTTTGCAAATAATGACAGAGGTCTTTGAGACTAAACACCTAATTCTTGAGTGAACCAGTGTACCACTTCTATTTGACCTTTTCTAGCTCTGTTCCTGCATGACAGGATGCAGTAAAACAACCCCCATGAACTTTTGTAGTAAAGTGGAATACATGTTAATTTATTTAAATCACTGAAAGAGATTCCTTCCCCACTCCAACCCCACGGTTAATTCCCCTGGATATGTTCCTCTTGGACAGTGTCAGATTAGGTTCCACACACATTAGCTCCCTAGTCAAACTGTCTGTATAGCCATTACTGCCAGCATAAGGAAGTGGAGTCAAAAGGATTTGCAAAACATAATACCATTCCCTTCACTGGCAACATAAAAGTAAGCCAGATGGAAGTGAACACAGCCATTGCTTCAAAACAGGTACTTCTTTAACAGCAAATATGAAGTAAAAAATTTACTACTAAAATAAAGGATGTATCCAAGAAAACATCTGTATAATTAGCGTCAGGCCAGAGATTCTACTCCTAAATTAATACAGCTACATGCACCAGTTTTTGCATCAAGGCAGGTTTTTTTTTAAGCCTATGACAAGATGCTATATTGGGAAAAATGATATATATAATATAATATAGTTCTGTACCATAGGGAAAAAAGGCTTATTGAAGTAGTTGGACTAAACTCAATGACATTTGTTTTCTGAGATTTCTACTAGAATATAAAAGTTGAAGATATATTCCCAAAGTAAATGAACAGACTGCGGGGATAGCACAGAGCTGCAATATAGAAGAAATAAAAGGAAAATATTCTTAAGAGAATGGTGAAAGAAAACCCCAAATTTAAACAAAAAATAGACAGGTTTAAAAGCAGGAGACACTTTCCATGATTTCTATACAGAAGTAAGCAAAGGTTAAAACATACTGGCTATGCCAAAACACACACTTGTAATGCTCCAGAGTACTCTTTAGGGTCCAACTCGTAAAAGCTGGGTTAAGAAGCATGGTTACCTTTTATTGCCTTTTTACAGATTTTCAGCATTGATAAAATAGCTCCCATATTTATCAAGGTTACAGAGGAGCATCAGACAGAAGAGAAACTCTAGTAGTTACATCAGTTTACATCCTTGTTCTGTACACCACTATTTAAAAATAAGTTCAAACACTAATTTAGCTCTTGATACATTGTCTAGTAAATGTGAAAGGAGGAGAGGAATTAATTTATGCCCTTATTTAAGGGCCAGATATGATCATGCAAGGACATACAGCAATTTTCATGCACTGACTGCATACAACACACCAGTATCCATGGAGAACAATGGAAAACTTCATGTGAAGCTGGCAAATATCAGTAGAGTACAGCAAAGATTTTATGCCTCCTGACATGGTTATGCAGGTGTTGTGCAAAAGGTATCTTCTGTCAGCTCTCAGATTTTTTGTGGACAGATTTGTATTTAGAACTTGCTCACTCATAAAAACTCCAGTGCTGTGCTCCCAAGTTTCTGGTTTGTTTTATGGACACACACTTTTTGAAATTATCTAAGTTTGTCTTTTACATTGTTAGTACTCTGTCTCCATAATGGGGGAAAAAAGAAAAAGAAAAATCAATGTGCTATTACCCTGTCAACCTACCCTTGCAAGAATTCTTTGAACATCAATGCTTAAGTAGAAAAAATGTATGCATTAGCATCACTAAGCACACTAATTTTTTTCAGCTTTAACATAAAATAGAAATGAGATGCAAGAACTGATTTATTGTAAGAAGCAAGGGCTCACAGCAAAAGCAGAAAGATAAATCAGTAAACAAGTGTCCTAAAACAACATTTCACAATGCAGAAGGTACACCATTAACAAAAACCAACCTGCTACAAATATCTAGTGAGAGCTGTGAACAAAATTTGAGGGCAATGCCCTCAGACGCTTGTACACAGAATTTCAGTTTAAACTATCTTTCTTACTGAAGCATCCAAAAAAACCATATATGAAATCCTGAAACTATAAAACGCATCACAGTTATTTACATATATCAGCATGTTTGAATCACACAGATCTTATTACATGTACAAACAGAATCTACAACAGGGAGCAACTGTTTAGTGATCATTTCCCAATGTCTCAATTACATATATCAGAGTTGTTAAAAAGATTCCAAAGAGTTCAATATATATTTAGGAAAGCACACACTTAGTCACTGAGACAAGAATAATATGAATTTACAGCTGTTAATAGAATTTCCATTTGGACAATTGGTCAATACAAGGTTTAAGTAAACACTGTTGCTTACTGCCTTAAAAAGTGCGAACAAATGACATTTACTTTGTAGGCAGCATGGACTATGTAACCTGTATAAATTGGTCTTCGAGAGCCAGCAACTGCAATATCTCATTCATCAGTGTATTTACAATTGTGAACTGGAATTCCAATTACAGAACAAAATCTATTACCAATTTGAGTCACGGGTGAAAAACCCTTCTCTTTACCTCCCCAGCAGTTAATTCTCTCAAATTATTTTAGAAACAAACTATCAAGAGGAATGAGCCTAACACCACTGAGTTTGGCTAAAATAAACAAAACAATCACTACATCTGCTAACATACTGCTACAAAACTGTAAGCCTATTTAAAAAAAAATAATTACTACCTATTAGGACACTCCGCTTCAAAGGGTCAACTTTAGCAGACCACCTCTTGAAAACAATAGAAACAAGTTCTAGAAATTATTGCATTGTTATATTCATATTCAGTTTTGAATACAATTATCTCTGGAAAAGAAATTCAATAAAAAGCCCCCAGAAGTAGATTTTAGTTTTATTTTACTTTTTGAGAAAACAAAACTTTGGAAGTACAGCAGAAATGCTGTTACACAAGGCACACTTTTATTACACATAAGCTATAGCAGGTACACTGTCTCAGGCTACTGCTATTATTCAGCTTGTCAGTTTTTGACATATATGAACAATACATCAGATGCCTGAAAACTAAGTACGCTGTTCACAAAGAGTTTCACATGAAAAGATTAAAGTGATGTCAACCAACAAATATTCAACTCTCCAATTCTGATTTTTTCAGGCATTCCTTATGCATTAGCTTTCTGTAATACATGTTTAACAGAATATCTTTTATATGAAGTATTGCCCTGGCAGGAACATTGGAAAAAAAAACTGCGGTAAAGCGAAGGAAAGATCTGATACAATGTTGACACTAAGTACAGGTCTCACTTACACTGAGGTACTAAAGGGAGAAGTAGAACTGTATTTACATACACTACTTACCCGTGTGAAGGTACCTTCAAAACTGTGAATATCCAGCTGTGGCTTCTGAGCATAAACATAAGCATTGATTGAAAAGAGATCCTGTAAAACAGATTAATGTACTTACTTATGTATAATCACATATTTTGAAGACTTGGTAAAGATTCCAGTTTATGACCCCCACCAACCCACTTCAAACTAAGTTCACACAATTTTTGTCCAACTAAGAAACATGCTGCTTTTTTCCAGTATATTTTGCTATAGAGGAACCAGATCCAAGTTGATATCCTAAATGAGTTGACAGTTCAATCACTACGGTGTTTTACATTTATAACATGAACTAGATAGCTTATCAAATTTATTTTAAGAGTCCCATTTTAATTAATAATAGTGTAATCTTCAAATATTTTCCAGATATTTGTTCTTTTAAAAATAAAGGAGGTGAGGTAATGGGGTAGTTTGTTGGTTGGTTGGGATTTTTTAATGAAACTGGAAAAAAAGTCCTTTTCCAGCAAGGACAAAGCCAACTGAGTACAAGAGGAAAGAATGAAATTGATTTGAGTTCTCTTGAATGCTCTAGCAATTCTGTGAAAACCCCATAAGAAAACCCCATCAGCTTCAGGAAAGCCTGGCTACACCAACAGGATTACCCAAATGTTTAATGCCAGGGACACACCAAAACTATTCTGATAAAATCTGGTCTAATATACGTGGTACCATATTGCGGCAAATAATCCATGAACGTACCCTAAAACTAAGAATAGGAAACTTCTAAGACAATACAGTAGCATGATACATAAATAGATGGCAGTATAGTATAAACAAAAGAAAAAAAATCTGATAAATCTGATGATTGTTAGATCTTAAGAGCTGTCCCTAGAGGCCCAGTGAGGTTCACCTTAAAATTCTGAAACAATTATTTAATCAGATAATTGTTCTAAAACATGCACCTTCCACAGAAAAATTACCACAGACTAAAACCCTGATACAAAGGACTGTTTTTAATCACAAAAGCAAACTCTCTGGTGCTTTTTAGATGGTCAGGACCAGCAGCAGCTAAAAGATTTCAAAAGGAGTTGACCATTCATGCATGGGTCCACAACAATTCAATTTCTACTCTGGAGACGAGCAGATGCTTGATACCAAGTCATAGTCTATCTAAGAATTCTAACCTCTGATCAAAGCGAGGTTGTACACCTTCCCACTGTATGTAGCACCTAATTATTTGGCTTATCTCCAGCCTTTGTTACTAGATTAATCTTGTAAAAGGCTAATCAAACACCATCTCTGGGGAGCAAATTACAGGGATACAATACCCTGTTCCTGCTAGCCAGAATGTGCTGCCTTCAAAAGCAGAATTAATTTTACAGACTCTTTCATGGACATATAACCACACCTTGGCTCAAGTGCTACTTTTAAAAGCAGGCCATTATTTTTTCCCATAATTTTGAATGTAAGAAGAAATAACTACATTTCAATATTTCCCAATTTGAACAGTGCAAAAATTAACTAAAGGTGCAATTATCTACCCGTGTTAAAGTCCTGAAGCCCAACATTTTTATATCCTTTAGTTTCTCTGATACAATGGCTAGATTGATGAATATAAAGATTTTTTTTTCTTTTCCTTATCAAAATTAATATTTTCTTAAAATCTAATGTACATTTATGTAATATGTTTTTAGTTTAAAAATGTGTATCTCTATTAATAATGAATTTGTGTTTATATTATGCAGACAAGAAATTTCTCCTTTCATAGCTTGGAAAAAACACGCACACTTCATATTTCATATGCTTTTTAAAACATGAATGAAATCTGAACATTGAATCTCACAAATTATCTTTATCTTAAACCAGTAGGCATTTATTGTAGTCTTTCACACGAAGTTCATTCATTGTATCCTTGTTCTTCCAACCTACTTTCAACAGGTTCAAGAGAAATAATTAATATGAAACTAATACACAAGTGGTGTCCTATATCTTCATCATTCACTTCTTTCCAATCAGTTATCACCTACAATTTAGCTAATCCAAGCTATTATGTGCTTTATTATGCAAAGAAAAATAAAGAGTCTCTCAGTAATGGATAGCACAGATGAAAACTAATACCACACACACACTCATATACACAATAAAAACTGCTAGTGAAATGCGTCAACTTCTCTCTTTTCAAAGAATGACTTAGTGGGAAGCAACATTAAAATAAAAGAAAGCAGAGCAGAAATATCCACCTTTAAAAAGTGAATTGGCATTTGTACTGTAATGTATTTTCCTGGTTTATAATCTTTCTATGTTTTGCTACTGTGATGTTCTCCTTTGTTACATTTCAAATGCAAAAAATTTCTATCAATGATACTCCTTTGGTAACTTTTTATGTTTTAGTTGCCCTTTTGTATTTATGATTTAACATCTAAATTTTCATGTTTTCCTTTTTTTCCTTTTTGAATTTCAACTCTGAAACAAACTTACTTATCTTTGTGAAAAACTGAGACTTGCACATTCCCTGCACATTATTGGCATTACTCTGAAATGCCACAAGCTAGAACTGGCATAGTATTTCAGAAGTGTGCGGGTTGGTTTGTTTTTCTGAAAGAAAAACCTATTCTCTGAGAGAAATCTAGGTTGTTAGCCCATTGGCATTTCATCCATGAGTAGCAGAAAGACATAAAATCATATTACCTGTGCTCAGATTTCTGAAGTATTTTTTCATTATTAAGCCAAAGAAAGGAGTTAAAGATTCTTACTTTCTGCAGCCAAGTGTTCTGTACTCCAAATGGACATCATTCTAAGGCAAATAAATCACAGTAGTTTTATAATATGAGGTAAAGAAAAAAAACCTGAAGAATGGTAGTTACAGAAGACAAACTTCCTATGAACTCCATTCAACAACCAGCAAAGGTAAAAATACAAAGACCTTTCTTCACCAAGTGCTGCTTTTCCAGTATGGAAGCTTTGCATTTCTCTTCTCAATGTCTTGAAAGAAGTCGTGAGGGTGACTTTAACAAGAAGACATCAAGATTTGTAAGCAACAGTACATGTAAATATGATTTCTGCTCATTAGGCAAGAAAAATTTACCTTGTTAGGTTATGTCCCTAATGTTATGTTAGGTTATTGCTTTGCCTTATATAAAAGCAGGATAAAGGGAAATTACCTTAAATTATTTGGTTCTCTTATTTCTAGAAAAGGCAACTACTTTTGATTAATGATTTAACTAATGGGTGATTTGTGAAACTCAGCTTCAGTAAAGACTTATTTTCAAACTGATACATTGAACTGTTGATTCACTGAAGCCAAATAGCTCTACTGATACCTTCAGTGGAAACAGTATTCTACATCTAAAATTACATTGCTTTTAGGATGCAATAAGGGCAAATCACCTCAGTTATTTTCTTATTCAAGATAAAAAACCATGTTTGGGTGGGGATTGTAACAGTTCTAGATTAAAAACCTACATGGAAGATGTGAATCTCAAATAAAAAAGAAATTATTCTTACATAAGAGTAGATGAGATCTTTCTTAAAAAATTGATATGAATTTGATTATCTCATACTTGAAAATAATAATTGAGAAGAATGTATTTCATCCTTCTACACTGCAAGTCAGAAAATGACTTTGTGATGGTACAATAATGAAAATGTTCTCTTTTGCATTTCACAATTTAAAAATCACCACAAAGTTATCAATAACACATAAAAATCTCCTCTATTAGGTCAAGGGCAACATTTGTTCACCTTACTTAAAGATCATTAAAATACATTCTTAATCATAACATGTAGTTCATTGCAAATAAAATTGCCTTTGGTTCAATAAAACTAATTAAATGTAAATGGTATTGTTTACTGCTGTATGGATCTTCTGATATAAATCAGCAAGTCACCATTTATTGAAAATTACAGTGACCTCACTGCTGTTAATAAATATAGCTGATCACAGAAGCTGGAGAAGAATGCCTCAGAACTCGTGTACTGCCAGAACTGTCCCACCTATAACTATGAAACTGCAGGAAACCTAATCTAGGTGTTACCATATTTGCAGCTCAACTATCATTAAGTGACTTGCTGAAATTTTAATTCTCTGATCACATTAAGTGCTTTAGAAAGACAACAAAATCTGTACCGATCGTCTTGGTGGTGTCATCTGCTCTTTAAGAAAAGCTCTGAAGGTCTGCAGTTTATTTGTTCTGGGTGTCACAGTGGGTAGGATTACAGTGCTGCTCTGTTGACACGGCTGACAGCTCATGCCAACACAAGATACTCAGTCTCCTACCTGAAAGGAGCTTGTAGTGAGGTGGGGGTCGGTCTCTTCTCCCAGGTAACAAGTGACAGGAGCAAAGGAAATGGCCCTTTGGTTGCTCCAGGGAAGTTTTAGATTAGACCTTAGAAAAAATTTTTTCACAGAAAGGGTGGTCAGGCATTGGAATAGGCTGTCCAGGGAGGTGGTGGAATCAGCATTCCTGGAAGTGTTCAAAAGGCAGGTGGATGTGGCACCTGGGGACATGGTTTAGTGGTGAATACAGCAGGGCTGGGATAATGGTCATATTTGACAATCTTAGAGGTCTTTTCCAACCTTAATGACTGTGTTTTTATAACTAAAGAAATTAAAATGACTGACAAGTCTGGAGAGTGTATTCTGTCCATCACAAGAGCTAACTCTTCATAGTCTATTTTATAATCTATGCAAGTTGAGCATATTTAACTATTAAAAATATATTTCAATATGGGAACATGAACTGTAAGTTTTGGCTTTGAAAACGCATCAAAAAACGTGGAGAAGCCACAGAGGAGAAACCACCACGGCAGGCACGTTTGATGAGTCTCCAGAGGCCACTGCGGGCAGAGGCTGACTGGAATAGTGAGATCCATGGGGCGCCACCTGACTGCGCCCCGCTTGGCACCAGTTCTGCCTGGGAGAAGCAGCCGGCTGCTGGCTAATCACACGCTCATAAGGATTTCCTTTTGGGGACCAGGGATTGTGCTGCCATGCCGAACTCCTGCACGGGAGGAGGGCTGGGTCCCCGGGCGGTGGGCGGCAGGGACGGCTCGGGCCCCATGGCCCTCGGGGCCGGGCTTAGGGTGCTCACAGCGGTAGCCCCCGGGTGGGTGCCCCGAGCTCCCCACAGCTGTCCTGGGCACACAGCGGCACTCGGGTGGCACTGCCTGACACAGCAGCTGGAAGGGTCGCTGCACAATCTGCCTGGCATTGTGTGCAGGAAAGGAACTCAACTGTGTCACTGTAAAGAAATACAGTTTTTTTGCTGTATTTTGACTTCCTGTAGGGCCCACCTCCATAGCTTATGCCTCTATTATGAGCACAAAAATTAGCCTTACAGTAAAGTAATTTCATAATGCTATTTTTTGTTAGATATTCATAGCTTGCTTACACCGCCACACCAATCTCTGAAGTTGTCTGTCCACAGAGTTTCTTTACATGACTGACACTCCTGCATATCATTGTCACTTGAGTAAAGGTAAAAATGTCTTTGCAGAAGTCTAAGAACTACCAGTGTGCTTTTCCACAGGAATGGAAACAGTATTCTGTGATGGGCACCGAGCATAATTTTCTGTGACAGATATCGGAATCCCTTAAAAACCATTTACATTTGGGTGCCATTAGGCTACCACTTCACCAAAGTAAGTCACAGACAGACGGGGCTTAGGAGTGAAGCAGATATATGACATGAGCACTGCAAACAGTCTAAGACTTGCTGGGAGCAGCCATTTAAATGATCTCAATGAAGAACCACCAAGTGTAAGTGGCTGACACAGTAAAAAAATTTGGAAGTATTTTAGTTTAGTTGGCAGGAAGTATTACACCCAGCATCAGGATGAAATGTCAGCTTAATGCAGACAAAGCCTTGTCTAGCATGGGTAAGCACCAATAACTGCGTGGTGTGAGAAAGGGCAGAGGCAAATCAACTGCTTGGTGGCTTTCATATGCTGCTGGCAGACAGGAAAGGTGTGTGAAGTGGAAACAGCTCCTGATTAAACCGCACTTGATTATACCACTCAGGTTATCACCTACAGCTCAAGAGGGACAGTATGAAGATCTTGCAAGAAGCCCAGATCAGTTAGAGGGAGGTTAATAGCCCCAAGCAGAAACAACAAGGAAGAAATGGCTACTGTATTGCACAGTTGATTGCTGTACATTGTTTCCAAGACACACCAATAATTTTTTGGCGATATTTTGCCTTCCTTCTGCTTCAACAGCTACCACCTGAAGCAAACCTTCATGTCTGCAGGAAGATGAGGCTGCATGTCCCACCATTCAAATGCAGGCATCCCAACTTCAACCACTTCTGATTTATTCACCAGTCTAAAAAAGTTCAGTCATTTAGTTCTTCAAATCATACTGCACAGATTTAACCATAATTTTGTATTATCTCCATAGATGCTTAATGCTTTATTTGTCAAGTCTATTTATAATTGATTTGTTTTTTAAACTAAGGACATAATATAAAAGTTACAGTACAAAAATTGCATGCTCCACCTAACATGAAAGCTAGACAGCTAATTCCATGCTTTCCTCCTAAGAAGGAGGGAAAAACTTCAAACATGGCTTTAGACATTTTAGGGGAAAAAAAAAAGTTAATGCAAAAGGGTTTTTTTTCTGCTTTTCCAAAGGATAGTGCAGAGAAACCTTTGCATTGTAACTTACTCCAGACTTCAGCCTCAGTACACCAAGATTTCTAAGCACAGAACACCAAAATTAAATCTCTGAGGCAGTGCTTTGCATAGTATTTGCAGCTGCAGTCAGTGCTGTTTCCAAAACCAGAAGACAAACAAAACATAATAGCTACGTTGAACACAGTAGTAACTAGTGGAAAAGTACTACTTAATAAAAAAACCAACAAAGCAAGATAGAAAGTTGACTGTATTTTAGTCAAACACATTGCATCTTCCCAAAATTTGGGTATTATTTTCTTTTTATGAGAAAACAAGAGAAGGCCGTGATTAAATGTTAAAACCTACAGGAGAGGCATTATTACAAAAACTAAATTCAACTGCAGGTTACAGAATATTTGTAAAGTCTGTTCTTGCACCAGAACTAATGACTTGAAGCCTGACTTGGCATCTCTGTCTGGCATGAAACTTTGGTCCCAAACCTTCTTCTCAATCCTATGAACTGCAATGTAACTACTTTCTCCTTCTCCTGTCACTTGTGAAGCCAGAGGTCAAAGAATATGAACACCGGAAAAAACCTCTCCTTTTTGCTAATTTGAGTGTGCAGCAACTCTATTTCTGGAACTCTCTATCTCTGTAGCTGCAGAAGTCCTGCTAAGATCGGGCAGACAATCTAATACCTTTTCCATTGAGATGGATTATAAACAATCCTTTCAAAGTATATTTGTCTTTAATAAAACACCTAAAAGATTTAGTGTCAAAACACCAGAAATTCTGGGGAGGTAAATTTCCACAAGCTTGTGACTTGAGTATGTTTTCAAAGGAGGTCCCCTAATATCAAGCCAACTCGTCTGTGTAACAGCAAGCTTCCCCAGTACAAGGGAAACAATTGAGCTTCTTGTAAAGGAGACATTTATACAATTTTACATATGCTTTTGTAGGTAGGTGCCTATTTTGAATGTGTATATATATACACACATACACACACACACAAACACACACATACACACACACACCTGTGTCCCTTCTAATGATACTAGATTTACTTGTGACACAACACATGTATGCACTTAAAAAATACCCACATTCAGGCCACTCTTACAGAGCCCTCCTTGCAAGAACCTGCACATTGCACCTAGTCAGACCAGACAGCATGTTGACAAAAAAAAGCACTTCACCTTCCAGGGGCAGACTAATGTTTCCCAAGCTCACAAGTAAGTGATTAAAGTAATGGATCCTGAGAGAAGAATAATTTGCACTTGCAGTGCAACGCTTGGTTGAAAACACTGTAACTGTGATTTGCTTTTGCAGAGTGTGGATCTCAGTGCGGATGACAACAAGAACCACTAGGCTGAAAGACAAAAATCCAATTCTGACTCAGTCTCTTTTCAATGCAAAACCAAGAATATTTGCATAACCAACTTCTCATTCAGCATCTGGTGGAATATCTGTGTCTCATTTATGGCCAAAACCAGACTCCGGTAGCAGGTATTTTCCAATACTTACGGTAACTGTAACAATCTTTCAGATAACAGACCTGTATGCACACATAGAAGATATCTTGAAACCAGAGAGAATGCTTACCCCCAAAGCTGGCAATCTTTGTGTGCAACTGACAGCAACCTTCAGTTTCCAGTCTGTTTCTCCATCCAGCTGGTCAGTTCGAATGAAACATGAACCTTAAAGTCACAAAGAGACATCAAACTATTATTTTATTTTCAAAAATTCTGTTTGGGTTAGAACATTTAGAAGAGTGAAAACAACACAATTTACAATCATTTTAAAATAAATGTGCAACACATAAAAGGATTTGTATTTTGGAGTGTCCACATGCTTCCTTCCAGGAATGCTTTAGATATGACACAATTGCACCATTTTTTCCAATAAAATTAACAATATGCCTGTTTATGAATGGAGGTAGATTCTATTTACAGGTTTCTTAAAAGTTTCTGAACAGGTTTTCACACATTATCATCAAGAGATACAAATTCAGCTGAAGTCGAAAAAGGTACAGTTTTATTGCTTCATGTAATTCTGTCACTCATACAATTCCAACACAACAGAATAATTAACTGATGCCTGTGACTTTTTTCGCCTTGCTGGTGTGGCATCACAAACTTTCATTGTCTATTGTCTCCTGGTTTCTCTGAAAAAAAATTTTTAGAAGTCCTTAGAATGGACAGCATTCAAAACAATGGGAATCTGAATGTATTATAGGAAGTAATTTTTAATCATCTGCTGCTATCATTCATCCAAGACTAAAGAAACCTGTCAATACATGCAAAGTACTTAAGATGGGAGGAAAGCTTAAGATACAGACTGCGGCGGGTCGGCCCCGAAGCTGCCTCCGCCCCCCTGGGCGAACTCCTTGCTAGGGCTGTCATGGACTCCGCCCTGGGATTGTGGGAGGCGTGCCCAGGGCTCTGACTCTGCCCTCTCTTCCAGCAAGCTCTGTTCTGTTATATATATTATTGGTTACTTTGAATTGTACTCCACCCTTGTTTGTAATTATTGGTTCTGTATGCTTATCCCCACCCTTTCCCTCTCTCCTTACTGGTTAACCTACCCCCTTTATAAGCCAGCGAAAGAAGTTCTGTAAGGGCTGTTCCTCTCCTCCCTCTCCCCCTCCCGAACACCTCGACCCTAAACCCCTTACTCTTAATAAAGGGGAGATAGGAGGGGAACTCCCTCCCGCTAGCCCTTTGCCTCGTCTGCCTCTAACTTTTACGCCTACTACAACAGACTGATAGAAACTGAAAAGAATCAGTGTGCTGTACAGACAAAAAACCAGTATTGAAGAAACAGAAAATTGAGACCACTGCGGAGCCTCCCCTCACTCCCTTAACTAGTTTGATGGACATCATCAAGTCTGGAGTATTAAACAAGTTACTAATGTAAGATTCAAAAAAGGCCACACACAAACATTGCAGATCTATTAAAAAATACACAATTGACATTCCACCAAGCTTGAAGCCTTTTAAAAAGGTGGTAAAATTTTAGCAATATTCTTCCCAATTGCTACACTAGAGAAGCCTTAAATATTTCTGAAGTAGTAACTACTGATAGTAATTCAGAAGTAGTAATAATTTCCATTATACTGCAGCTAAACAACTGTATACACTATTATAACTGGGTGCTATGGGTGTGCAAAGAATAGATTTTACAAGTTACTCATAAATTTTAACAAACAGACATATGCATATATAAACATACCCATAATCCATATTTCAACCAACCCAATAAAAACTAACAAAGTAGTTTCATCCTTAGAAGTGATGTGGTGGCAATTAAGTGGAAGAAAACACTGCAAATGAGTTTACTCAGGTTTGACTCCTATTACAGGCAAGAAGAGAGTCTACTAGAATGCGTCAAGGCAATATGTCAAGAAAGGGTACCTACCAGTGAACACAAATTAAGAGAGAGATTATTCTATAGGACACATGGACCCTGGTGTAAGTAAAATCTAACAGAACCCAATGTTTTATCCATCAAATCCTGCAAATTAAGCAGTTTGATGAGCAAACAGTCTGAAAGGACATGTTTGAGAGAACCCACCTGAAACTGTATGTGACTAAAAGGTAGTGTTTTCGCACAACAGACTTGAAAGAATCTCACAGGCTTTCATGTAACAGCTATATTTATATTATGTGCATCATAAGTAAACCTTTAAAATCTTTAAATGTTAATATAGATGGCTATTGGAAAACATTATCACAGCCAAATTTCACCCAAAGCCCAGAGATTCAAGCTGCAAAGCTGTGTCTAAAGTTCTTGAAAATCTGGTTTTAAATTTTAAATGTAATTCTTTATGGATTTTCTTCTAAAAATAAAATACTACAAAGCACTTTTTGAAGAGTCAGTGACACCCACTGCGTTATAATGAAGTGTGAAATACCTACGAACACCTAGAATACCACAATATCACTGCACGGTCTGTCCGTGGCATAGATGAGCCTACTCTCCATCATACTTTTCCTATACAAGACATTTCATGGTTCTCTTTACCCTTCCTGTCAATGGTTGCTCTCTTGCATCAATTTCATTTAGAATTATACTATAGATCAATGCAGTTCAAGACCAGTGTGGCTCCTGTGAATGGCTGACTGCACATATATTCATTTAATAGAGCTCACACTATGACATGTATTGGCCAGCTGCATTTCCTCTTCACTTCAGCAGTTAATTTCATCAATAACTTATCTTATAGTCTGTTTTCCTTTTATCCAGAAAAAGGGACTGCTTTCTGCCAAGTCAGCTTTCAATAGTGATCACAAAAGCAAAACCGAAACAATACAATCCTCTTCTCTACCTCAAATATTGCAACAGATTTGACTAAGTAATTTGAACTATTTTCTAAGGTAACTTGGCTTAACTAAACCATAAACATGGAAGATAAAACATGCAATTAGAAAGTATAAAAATAACTCTTCATACCTACCAAAAACCTTGAATTTTTGTTAAACCAAATATTCCCCACTATGTACTGCGTGGAAGTCACACAGACTTTACCTTTGAGAGGTATTTGAGCAAGCAGTACATAAAACTTCTAAAAATCAAAGTCTTTTGAAATAAAGCAGTATTTTCATTTTTCCATTTTAAAATGCTTGGAAACATTTTACCCTCCTCCCCCAGCCACAAAATTAAAACAAAAAAATTGTAAAAATTGTGCTACATAATTCAGCAAAATGCTTTAGGTCAGTATTAAAAATCTCTTACATTTCTAACCTGAATATGACTTGCCAGAAAAAAAAAATCCCAAACCACCTATACACGTCAGGAACTGCGATTCCTTCTCAATACACAAATAACTCTTGAACATGACAATTATTTCACAAAGAATGGATTTTTTTAAAGTGTGTGCTACTTTACAGAAATGCCACTACGTGTTTTAAGTATTTACCAATCAAACATAACTGTTTACAAAAAGAAAAAAAAAATTTAAAAAGAAAGAGAAAGAAAAATTAAATTCCACACTGAAAATGAGAAATTATCATAAGGCTACATACAAAGGAGAATACACAAAATTAAATCTTTTACTGTATTCAGTAAGGCCACTCAGATGCTCATTTTGTATAGCTACACAGTCATTCAAAATTAGTGAACAAAGTTGTACATTGTGATCATCTGACTTATCTCCATCATTGTAGTGAAAATTTTGGAATTATCTGAATTAGAATTTAAGGTTAATTCAAGGAAATTACACTGGGCCTAAATAGCTTAATCACTTATCAAAGGGGTGCAAACTTCATGAGTATATTTAAACTAATTTACACGTAAGTATGTAATATTCATTTAGCCTAATCAGTTCAAGACAGGCAGAAATCAACGCAGAGCAAGTCCATGCAAGGTGCTGCACAAGTAGCAACTAAACTGATTTTTGAAGCCATTTCAGTTGAAACTGAAGTTGCATGTGAAACCTGAATGCTTAAGAAAGTCCTGGGACTACAATTATGTTTTGGTGGTTTAGCAAGACCACAATTATTTGAGTCCTGTCCAGAATTTACCCTAAGGCTGCTTTTCCAAGGAAAAACTGCACCTCAATACAAAGGGTGAAAATAATTTTAAGAACTTGAAATAACTATGTAACTTCACATTATAAGGATACATAGGTAATTAACAAACTTCTTACTTATGTTTATTTGAGATATTATGGATAAAAATACCTTTTTTTAAAGCTACTTTGTGTGCTAATAGAATATTGAAGAAAAATAATGTTTATGGCGTTTTCAAATAGAGATAAAAAAGCTCATCTGTGATGGCAATAATGTAGAGCCATGATATGCCTGGCCTAGATTTGTGAAAAAAAGATACTGTTAATACAGAGTAAGCAGGAAGAATTCTACTCACTCAGTGTGTGCTGGACTTAAGGCTTCAGTCAGAACATATCTACAGGATGTGCACACATCAAAGGCTTCTGAAGTTGGTGTGGGTGTACACATGTATCAGTGACCTACCTGTCACTAGGAATCCTGAAGAAAAGGACCCTGAACAAACATTCTCAAACTAAATACAGGTCATCCTTTGAAATTCCTGGTTATATCTTCACCTTAAACTTCAAAAAAAGTGAAGGACCGAAAAAGAAAGGAAAAAAATTCCTCCCAAACAAGAAAGGGAAGCTTCTTAATCAAGTAAAACACAATTAGATCATAGGCTTTCTCTTAATACAATGCATCATCATAGCCTAATCTAGTTTTTTGTACTACCAAACTTGCTGATCATATTTTATGTCATCAGTTCTTTATATGTGGATATCTTTAAATTACTGAAATTACAGTAATGTATATGAACTCGTGCTGCTATCAAACACTTAAATCTCATTTTTCTATACATACTCCAGAGTATTAAATACAGTTTTTAAAACAGGCTTCTGAAAGCAAGCTATTACTTGGGATTTATGTTTTCTTAAACGTATTCTAGCTTCCAGGGTTTATTAAGAAAGTCACTCAGAAAAGAAAAGAAAATTTGCTGTGTATTAATTAAATTATTTGTTCCTATTTTATTTGATTTGGAAGTGTTGTTGCTTCTGTTAAGCAGCAAGTTCGATAATTTCTCCTTAAAACAATTAGCTTAATATTCAGCCTGTTTAAGAAGTAGTTTTTATAGAAAGTGTACTTAACACAAGAAACTCAAAATAGCAGTATTGACAGACTAAGAGCAATTACTTCACAAAAGGAAAGTAATTTATTCGATATAAAATTGCATCACCTGATTTTCATGGGAAGCTGCAATGGAAAAAAAATACATGTTATCTTAATTACATTGAGATTTAATATTTGAAATATGTGTGGAAAGAAAATCTCAAGGGCCCTAGAGAAGTTTAGTTTGCTGCAGAAATGAAACTGTGTGTTAATTGTAGCATCTCCTGTGTTACATTTTTCTTTCAGAGATGCTTTAGGCAAAGGCTGTTCTGTTGCAGTCTACTGCTAAACTTTTCTTAGTAGCCTGATAGTGCCCTTAAAAAAATCAGACAGACACAGAATACCCTACCAGTTATACAAGCATGGCAATAATACTCTTGAATAATCCTAGACGGATAATTGAATCCAAATACCTCAAAATGTATGTATCAACTCATGGAAATTCCCTGCAAATCAGACTCTGGAAACAGCAAGGAAAACGTTTAGGTAGAGTGGGATGATGAAAAGACAGAGCTTCCTCCCTGCTTCTTTCTTGATCATGAAGTCTAGTGGCTTTGTTTCCACAAAGAGAATGTTGGAAAACATACTAATACTTAAAGCTAAAACATGCTAATACCTGAAGCCAAAATATGCAAATACTTTCTTTCCAGGACTGGCCATGTTTCCTGATAAATAGCAACATAAAAAATTAAGATGGTTTCCTTGCCATAACAAACTAAATTATCTTACTTGTCTTGTATTCAAAACTTAATTTTCATTTCTCAGCTCCTGGCCTGGAATAAGAGTTTGAGAAAGTAGTTCTAAGTCATGAGATGAGACACAAGAGGATTCTCAATTCAGGAAAAAAGACCCCACTAAGGAAAAACTTATTCTGACTAGAATTACAAAGCAACAAAGTGAATGACACATTATAAAAGGAGTTCCACACTTATTCACTTTTTCTGCTCTTACTTTGAGCAATCACTTAGAGCAAATCTTGTCTTCAAATACACCTATTTAATCAGCATTTTACAAGTGAAATTATTTTTTAAAATATTTCCATTTTTAGATTTCACAAGTACTTTCAAATTCCTTCCCCACAGAGCCTTACCAGTCAACCCACACGCAGTTATTTGTTACAAACATCAGTGTACACAGCGAAGAATAGTGTAAAAGAAGTCAATCAACACAGAAGTTCTGAAAACTGTATTTAATGTTCTCTCAGAAAACATTAATCTTAGCAGATTTCTGCTTGCAAATTTTTTGCTAATTATCAGCAAGCTTAAAAAGTCGACTCGCCAATAAGTACAAAAATGAACTTAGAGGTATAATTCAAATATGCCATAGCACACCTTTTAATGTTATACTGTGATAAAGATGCATCTGAGGGAAGCAACTATAATTTAGTTGTATATAGCAGATATGCAGGAATATGTATATTTTACAAGCATACTAAAGACCAGGCACCCAAGTCTTCAAAAGGTATTGTCTTTTCTGCATAAATGCAGGGTTGAATTCCACACTCCATTACAGATATTGTCAAAAAGCAACCGTAGAATGTCTACACTATAATTAGCCTACAATAAAAAATCATAAAACTAAATTACTTTCTATAATATATAACTGACAAGAATTCCTGTCTTATTATTCTTAAACAGACATAATGCTAAACCACCACTACATGTCTGAGTTATTCTCTGTCAAATCTAAGTAAATAAAATTATGTCTCCCTTCTCTCTCAAGAGCTGTATACAATTAATTTTTTACAAATGAGAACAACAGCTACAACTAATGCCTTTCAAGCCTCAGCAAAACTGAATTATTAAATCTGTCTGCCTGTATCCTATTACAACCTACGTATGAATACTTGATTTTATTTTGTATAATTGACAACAGTTGTCAGGAAAGGAAGGTTTTAATGGCCATCAAATTAAGATAACTGGTATAAGTGTCAGAGTGAAGAGCCTGTGTCAAGTGTTGATGAATTAATTGATAGGTCAGTGGGAAACAGGGCACGTGGAACTGTGGTGTCATAAACAGCTTTATATTTTCTGGCAATATTATCAGCCTTCCTGCTTTAAGTGAAAAATATTGAAAGAGATGGGTCACTAGAAGGTACCCAGCAAAAGAAAAGCAGACTTTGACTTTGCACATGTACACCAGATCATTTACAATCAAGTTAATTTTTAAATCATTTATATTACTTAAGTGACTACGTGCATGAAAATTTTAAACGGATGACCAGATGAATATCAGCACCAAGATGACATATTGGAGTACAGAATTTCATTTACTACTCTAACAAGAAGCTTTCAATTATGATAGCTTCTAAGGAGGAACAAAACCCCAAGACACGTGAAATATCCCAAACATTTAAGCTACAATGCCATTCCATAGGATGAACATTTATAGAAGACTGACTAAATTAGTTTAAAAGCATTAATTTCTCTTAAGACCAGGGAAGAACTGTGTGTACTTGAGATATTTGATCTGAATTAAGAAACCGATGAAGCAATTGATTAATTGGAATTTAAGCCATCAGTCACTGGATCCATCAACAGTTTCATTTACATTTTAAACAATCAGCTGATGGTCTTATAGGATACCATGTATTAATACACAGTCAATATGATACCCCTAAACTCATCACAGCTCCTTATTGACAGGAACTCAGATGTTTTTTAATCCAAGCTCGATCACATTGCATCTTTTTTGAACTGCTGTATTGATTCAGTATGCTTTAGGAATTTTTATCTCTATTAAAACATTATGGAATTCTCAGATATAGCAAACAATGTTCCAAGTTTTGAAAAAAAATCTACATTCATATTCACATTCTCAAATTTTAGCTTACTGATTTATATTATTTGAGCTATACAGAAGTATACTCAAAAACATTAATCATTTCCATTTAATAGGAGTTGATGCACCACTTTGTTCCATTATTCTTCTCATGCATACTAGCAATCTTGTTTTGCAGAAACCCAGTAATACAGAAAAAAACCACTGTGCATTATTTATGTCTTCAGAGTAATGACTAAATCAAAAAGTCTGCCATTGACAATGCTTAAAACACGAAAAAATTCTCACTTTTCAGATAAAATAAGAAGACTGACGAAAGAGCTCCATGATTTGAGAGCTCTGACAGCATAGCAGAACTCATTGTCCCCATCATCCTCCCTAATGCACTTACATATTTCTAAAGCCTAGTAATACAAAAAATACATATACACCACAAAGAAGAGTGCTTATAGAAGACTTAAGGAGCATTTCCTCTTTTGATGAAAGCAGAGTTCAGAAACAGAGGAGGCTGAGAAAAGCATATGGCCAAATACACCAGAATCCACTGAGAGCACATTTTCCCTCAAAGATTTTAGCAGCAGCAATAATAATCACCTTGAAGGACATTACAGTTACTAAATTAGGGGGAGCAGGAATAAAAGCCTTGGTATCTGATAAAGCTTAAACACAGAAAAGTACAAGTCAAAGGAGTTGACAAAACCATCAGGTTACAATAGGCATGTGAAAAACAAGAGAATAAATTTTTAGTTAGAATTTAGCAGGGAAAAGCACATTCTCCTTTACTGTTTGGTAACTGGGGAGAAACAACAGACCCAGCTATGAAGATTTAACACTGGACTTCATTAAAGCAAAAAGCAGAGGATTTCTGATCTTTCCTATTTCTTTTTACTTGATGGACAGAGGGAGGCTGTGTAAAGCTACACAGAAACTGTAGCTGAAGAAGTTAAATTGAGCTAAATTACATTTAGCCTTCATACATACCAAGAGCAGTGACAGCATAGAGACACAGGCCACAAGACTTGCATGAAAAACCCACTACTCTCCTCAGCTGGGTATTCCTTGCAAGACAGATTGGTCCAAGTTAGGTTTTCTACCACTGGAAAGAGCTGCTAGACTAAGGTAGCTCAAGTCTACACAAGCTTCCATTCCAACTCCAGCCAGACACACACCTCAATACCCACATGAAAGTCAGAATCAAATTAGCATGTGCAAGCCATTCTTTCCTCATGAACGTACTAAGATAAATTTGAGGATCAGTTCTGAATTTTTAGGGAGACAACTCTGAATCTACTGCAAGATTGCTCCTCATTAGACCTAATAATTAGAACTTCGTAGGTCATGCAGAAATTCCTCTTTCACAATAAAGATGAGGCCCACCAAGAGACTTGTTCCAATCACTTCAAAGAGCCAAGGTAATATCAGCAGATTGCCCAGTAGAGCCTTCAGGTAAGAGAAGAAAAGAAAAATACCCCAAATTCAATAATCTAAAAGATGCAAAATGTGGCAGTATCTTAACCCCCAAACCTAATGCATGGTATCACTCTTATGAACAGACACTTTACAGGCAACATATTATAAACTGCTTCTGCACAAGGAATTTTTGAACCTTACTTTTGCAAGAGTGGTTTTTTGGTTTTTATTTTCAAAGCCTTTGACAACACTCCAACAAGTCTATCAGTTCTTAATATACATACAGTTTTTTGCCTGACTTGCCCTGCCTCTGGGATCCACTTCGATGATTCTCACCTTCATTTTCTCTACATTGTTCCTGAAACCAGGGGAATTGTTTGGGATTTTGGGATATTTGGACTGCTACTCCAGCCAAGCCACCAAATCCCCTCAAATTTCTGGGGAAATGCATTATGACTGGCAAATAGGAACAGGCTAATTTATGCCTAACACAATACACAGTCTCCTTACAGATCAATTTTCTCAACTCTTGCTAGTCTTTTTTTTTATAAATACAGGAAATAAATAAATATTAAAGTATTTCTTTGTATTGCTTATTTTGCTGCAAATCTAATGAAGTACGTGGACTGTAGTAGTCAGACTAGTATGCACAGAAAATAAAAGATAATAATTAGAGAATGATATATATTATCATGTCTTCTAATAGTATCTTACAGTGTAATTCTACATTTCTAATAAAGTATAATATTATTAGGAGCCTAACGCCTGCTGAGACCACCTCCTTCCACCACATAACATTCATACTATCTGACTATATCTTAAACAAGTAGCTGATCACATCAAATCACTATTAGTCAGTGGCTTAAAGCAAATACCAAAACATTTCAAGCCCGAGTTAAATCAAATGCTAAAAACAGAATAGGAACTGAAGTAGAGAAACAGATTAAAGTAGTTTGGACAGATTGTTGGCAGCTACTCATGCCCTGAAGATAAACTTTTATCTGGCCATATGTGCAAAACTTAACGCTAGTCATTTATCATTCTCTATAGCAATAGATTTTCAAAGCATTTTAGTTTCCAGACAGGTAGGTTTTAGAACACTTGTTTTCTAAACATAATAGAAAATTCCAGAATGTGTGACAAATGCAACTCCTCAGCCTTATTATTCTGCAGTAGCTGGTTTTATGAAGAGATAAAAAGTTACATCAGCTACACAACTGAATTCCAAACTGACATTTTCTCCTCTGGTTTGATTTTCAAATATCTGAAGTTCTAGAACAGGCTGGGGCCCAGAAAATTAACTTATTTGTAGAACACTTACTTCTAACTGTCCAGAATAAATAGATAGTACTAGCATCACCTTGATTATATTTTTCCTTGCAGTGAGTTTGCAGTTCCATTTGGCAAAAATTTTCTACTAAAACCTGCTTTTTAAGATCTACAAAACTAGATCTCTTAAACAAGTAAAATGTATTAGCTGGCACAATATTCTCTTTTTGTATAGAAATGCATAAAAATTCATAATTTTTAAAAAAATTTTTTTAATTAGCAGAATTAGTTTGAGATGGTAGACTCTGGAGCACACCTTTACTGGTTACCTCATGGCTCCTTCCAACAGAAAGTGAAATTATATGAGTGATTACTTAAGGCTGTACTTGCATTGCAGAGTTTATGCCAGTAAAATGGCTAGCATTTAAAATAAAAATCACATCGGAGAGTTATACTGCTACAGAAATGAATTGCTACAAAGCCTCAAATTAAAAATTATTTTCTTGTTTTATTCCCACATTTTACTTTTACCATTGTTGTTAAAGTAATTACAAGTAAAGAATTCTGAAAACTCTTAACTACAGATTTTAATGCAAGTGAGATTGCTCTTTTTGCCACAATTCTGCAAAATACAAACATGTTTGCAACTAGTATTTTATGTCAGAGTAAATACACCATTTTTGAATAGTTTCATAAGCAGAATTCAAGACACTGATCTGTGCAATAGGGGATGTCCAAGGGGACCTTGACAGGCTGGAGAAATGGGCTGATGAGCATGGACAAAAAGAATACAACAATGGCCTGAAAAGCACAGATGTAGCAACTGTGAAACCCGCATTAACTTGCAAAGAATTAAAGGTTCTTCACAAAGGACTGTTAGAATTTTTTAATGATTTTCCATTTCCCTACTGCTTGCATTGCACAGCTGTAGTGGTATACAAACAGTATTTTGAAATGTCTGCACCAGTAAATTATTATGGACCAGATTTAAGGACAAACACAAAAAAAAATTGGTTTATGATAAAAACCGTTGCATGAGAGCATACTTGACAGCAGTGTAACTGATCAGCCACTGGGAGTTGCTCTCTCAAGAGTATCACCTCTAACAATAAAAAACCAAACCAAAACAGAAACTTCTTTTGTCAATTTGGTAGCTGTTCAGAAGTCTACAGCAGCTGAGGCACTAAAATAAATTTGTGACGTTATTTTACCAGACTTCTCCATTCACTTTTTCTGGACAAACTTTTACAAGTTTGTTAAATGATAAATATTTTAATGTAGTACTCTCTCTCTTGAAAAAAATACTGCTTTTCCAGAAGTAGTCGCTGTTACTCTACATGGAATCAAGTATCTACCAAAAAATTTAACTCCATACAGAAGATGTGTTAGGTTCAAATACTATGGTCAGGAAAGCTCAGACAGACCAGTAAAACCACTTCCTGTTCACCCTTTGGAAGTTCACTTTCATCAGAAAAAGCTGAAGAGAAAATTCAGCTCTGCTTTTCATACCATCACAAAGAATTATCTGTGACAAAGAGGACCTCAGGAACAAAAAGAAGGGTTTAACTAAGATGAATCAATTCTTACCCCTAAAAGCTATCATCCTACCAGTACTGTGATTAGTCTGTCATAGGCCTAAGTAGTTAGCGGTAGTACAGAATAGAAACAATTCTTTGCAGTCCCAGTGTCCGTGGAGCATATCGCAAGCCCTAAAGTTTGTTACCCCTTGGCTATTCCAGCTGCAGACTTTAGCAAACAGTCTCTTGAGCCCAAATTCCACGTGCAATCAATTTGTACACGGAATTCTAGTATTCATGGTATTCTGCCATGCCATCTTTCTCCTAGAAACTTTTCACTTGTGGCCAATTTCAACCACATATGGCAGACCAATGATCTCAGAAGTTAGGAAGTTCCTTGAATTTTTGTGAAACAATAGAGGATAAAAGAGCCACATGAAAAACAGAAAAGCCAAGCTGCTAGCTCCAACAGTCATCTGTTCTAGGACCAACCAAAACTGATAGTTAAAATTAACATTTGCTTAGAATGAACCAGCCACTCCATATGCTAGCTTTTCACCATGGATAGTAAGAATCAGAAGTTACTAGAGGCATGTAAATAAAAAGCTTGTCTGGAAAAACATTAAGCTTCATTCATTCTTTTTTGACACTCTGTAGCCACCCCATAAAGTTTGTGTTCCTCTCAGAATTTCACATTTGAAAGTGAGAAGAGTACAAATATTCCAGAAACACCAAGTCTTACAAACACATGTACTATATTTTCAGGAAGGACCACACCCAATTCAGGTCAAGATCATGTGCTAGCATAGAACACCTGACCTGGATGAGAAACCAGTCACTGCACCAAGACACAGCCAATGCAGAGTGCAAGGACTGTAGCTCAGAGAAAGACAGAGTGTATCCTTGAAATTTTTCTTGTGTTTTACATACACAGTATCTTTGATACTCCCACAACGAAGTTATTAACACACACTTCAGTTGGCAGTTTCTGTGGACAGTTACAAAGTTATATGATGGTCTCTGGAATGCCCTGTCCAGCCTTTGATTTTTGACTGAGATGACACATAGACAAATGAAATGCAGAGAACATGCCAAACAAATTAAAAATGATCCTGAAAGTTTTGTTAAGGGCCACTTAAGATCTAGTTTAATTTCAGCAAGAGAGCTTTGTGTTGGTGTAACAGAGATTTTGCTTACATTTGCATAACAGCTTTACACTAAGGTAGTCCACTGTATTTGGCATGCTGCCTGCTTATGCAGAAAATGAAAATAACGTTTAAAGCATCTTTTGCAACCAGCTCAGCATGAACACTTCCTTTCATTTGGTGGAAGGCTGATAAATGGGACAAGTCATCCAAATTGCTTGTCAGTTCTGCCATATGTAATGAGTAAACCCAAGATTCAGTCATAACTAACTCCCTCCTACCTTTTCAAATATACAAAACTCAAATAAACATTTCCATAAGTTTTTCATGCTTAATCTTTAAAAATTATTTCTATTTATTTCGGAAGTCAATGAAAATCTTTTGGAAACCTCTGTTATACAGGGAGCCTGACAGCAGCAAAGAATTCACATCTGAGGAGTGATTTCCAACTGCTCCATCCCCCTGGGAAGTAATCCTAACTCAAAATACGAACAGCCACCTAGCTGTCTCCGCTCATGAAAGAGAGGAATGCCAATGTTACAGACTGTCACATGAATACAAAAGAAAGTTCCACCTATATGAGCCTTTAGACTCTAACTTCTGTAAAAGTCTGATTAAAAACCAGGAATCTTAGAAATTAGATACAGACACACAATTAACATCAAGTTATTATATCAGATCTTTGAAGAGATCATTCGAGCTAAAAGACAAGGCATTTGATAAAGAAATGGAAAAACACATCAGATAACGAATTAGTTTTATCAAAATAAGCTTGATACCCCAAAATGCAGCTTCTACACAGAGTTAAAAGTACTCCAGAAAACAACTTTTTTAGTGCACTAGTGCAAAACTAATTTTTAGAAGCGCATTGGGGGGGTGAGTTTTAGGATGAACTTTGTAGACTGCCCATTTATAACTCAAACTGCTTCTTTTGTTGAGTGAAGATATAGGATATTGCAGTGCTGCAGACTATGTTAATATGTAATGTAAATATTGAAGCTGGAAAACAGTACTTTACTCCAAAAGAACCTTACAGGGAGGATTGGATTTTAAGATTAGTTCAAACTCTCCACTTTACTCTTTATAGATTTATAGGAAGAAGATATAGTTAAACCACTTTATTGCACAGAAGATAAAATTACATATAGAACATAAAACCATGCAAAAACTGTTTCACAAAGTACTTAAAAGTGTCAACTATAAATTAAAGCATAAATCAGTCAAAACTGCAACATCAGGAAGAAACAATTACAGATGTAAGTGTTCACTCTTTAGTCAAAAAACAATTACTGCCATATGCTTGAAGTTTAGGAAATTATTTTTGTGTGGCTTTTTTTCTTGTTTTGTTTTTAAAGAAGTGCAACACCAATAAAACTAGTTAACCTGTTGCTTGTTTATAGAAAATTAGTCTTTTTAATAAATTGTGATGCTGAGAGAGAATAGGAAACTTTGTCAGTCCAGGCCAGTTACAGATGATCACTGCATCTAACCAGCATTAGCAAGACACAGTAACTATACAGTAATTTCTTCTTTTAGCAAATATATAGTTCTACTAGAGTTCCGTAGGCTATTAGAAATATTTTTGTCTTCTCTTTCAAACAATCTCTACAAATTTAGGCTTTTATCTGAAATATATGATAGAAATCCAGTCCCATACTGAAATACTATGTGCCACTAATATAGGGACTACCAATATCACAGCTATTAGCTTTGTGAAATTTAGTGCTGTCTGACAAATACCAGACAGTTCTTCAGGATCTGAAGAGTAATGGTAATATAAAGGAGGAAAACTCATTTGAGTTATACACGGGGGCATCCAGTAGCAATTTCTAAACTTTACAAAACAGCTATAATTTATAGGGTTTTTACAAAGGAGATATTTGTTTTTCAAAGATTAAGAGTACTCCCCTATCACCATGTGAAGAGAAATAGCGCTAACAAGAAGTACTGTTCTTTCTCTCACTCAAGAAAATTCCTGGGGTTTTTTTTGACTGACCAAAAAGACAGTATTATTTTGAAGTAAAAAAAACCCAAAAAAGTTACTTCAGGGTTTTAGATCATTGCAATACATTTTCCCCAAAATAATTATTTTAAACAAATATTAGTAGGTTCAGATTTTAGTTCTTTTCAATTTAATATCTGAAATAAAATCAGATGACATCTAAATGTATGTTGCAAGACAATAATTAGTTGAGAATAATTTAAAATACTGTGAAATCATACTAATCAAGTACAGTATTTTAAATGTATTTGCTAAATATTTTTAGTATTTTTAATATTTAAACCTTTTGTTAAAACCGTTCATAAAAATCATTTATGTAGGGAAACATATCTAGAGAAATCTCATGTTCACAGTAAGATTACTCTTGGTTTACAGTCCAAGCATACTATGTTCGTTAGGTATGGATTCTCTCCCATTAATCTGATGAAGATAGAGTTCCATCAATCTATTTAACCATTTCAAATTGGCCACAATGCACAATCTAAAATTTTACCACAAACACCAACTTATCATGTAACCAATGTGAATTGTCAAAACATACCTGTTTTTTCTGAGGTTCTAAGAAACACCATGTCAGATGGGATTCGTTGATTCTGAGAGGACAAGGACAAAAAAAAGGTGTATTTTTTGTAAGTAGGAAAAACATGAATTCCAATCAAAAGTCCAGTAAGATCTATCACCAAAAGGTCACACTTGGATTGAAACTCAATTAAAATAGGATTTCTCACAGTACTTTACATTCAGCATTTGCAATTCAGAAATCAATATTTTCGAAAAATTATACAATAAGCAAACAACAGCTAATCCTTTCAGATGTTCTTTATAAGTCAATCATAAACACCTGAAGAACAGATTAACATTTTCTTGACTGAAAACAGTACTTCAAGAATATAGATATCTAATTAAAATATCTTAAAACATAATTTCACTGAGCAAAACTCTGACATTCAGTTAGCATATAGAATAGAAAAAAAAAGGGTAAATTTAAAATATCCCTCTTGGCGCTCAAGTTGCAAACATTATGTATACCAAGCATTCTCCTCTCTTCCAACACACACAAATACACACAGGGGAAACAGCAAATTAGGGAACAGCATTTTCCTATTCCACATATGTCAAATAAACAGAATGTCTTCCTAACTATCTAAGACATAGAACCATATGCACAGTCAGATGCATCTGCACACCTGTTCTGCCATTTCCCTTTCCAGCACAGACCTACTTGTATCCAACCAAGTTTTCAATTATTTGTTGATCACAGAAAGGCCAATCTAAGCTTTCACAGGTTAAACAAAATGAACAACACCACCCTCCCACACACATGCTATCTGCTACGACTACCCAAACCCTTAGCTCTCTCTTCACTTGTTCCTAAGGCACCAGCACCACTTACATATTACCAACGTGGGGTTTAAGAATGAAAAACCAGAGAAAGCAAAAATAACCAACATATCAAAGTCTGAAAGAGACACAGGAGTGGAAAGGAAAAGAGCAAAATTTTCCATTAATCCAAAGAAACCTTCCCAAGATCAGCATGCAGCTACAACAGTGCCATTTGGAATAGTGTGATCTGAAGAGATCTGCCAAAGTCAACTGGCACACTATGTGTTATATGGGCTTAGCTTCCAAAATAAGATGATGTAAACTCTCTAAATCTCTGGAAGACGGGCACTTCTTACTACTCCCTGTAACATACTCTCAGAGACACCAATTCAGAAACAGCATTGGAAGCAACTGCAACTGTATTCTCTATGAGAAGTTCAGTAAAGAGGGGCCATAAAGGTAGACAGAGAGGGCTACTATCATAAGCAAAGACGAAGCTTGGAAAATGAGGAAGTTGGGAAACGCTAGAAAATGCATGTTTCAGTTTACCTAAAAATTCTACATAGGTAGCAAAAAACTCTCTGCATAACTTAATACATTTTCATGCACTATTATTTCCTGATTTGCAGCAATTCCCATTTTAACTCTTTGTGTTTTTACAAATAAAATTCACTTGCTTGCATGCCAACAGTATTCACCTTGAAGAGGCTGCTCATCTGTAACTAGTACAGCATTTTTTTGAATCTTGCCTTATAAAAGCTAATACTTAAGGATTTAGAGAAATTTATTATCCATCATGAGCCCCGATTAAACTGGGAAGATCTCATTCAAATTTGAAAAAAAAATGCAGTAAAAAGATTAACCTTAAACTATATTATTGTACACCTATTGGATGGAAAAAAGAGAAAAAGGAAAAGGCAACTTCAAAATTAAATAATTCTATCCTTAAATGACAATAACAATTAAACAGATATCCAGTCTTAATATAGATTAGCTATACATTTTTGCAGCTTCTCTGCCAGCTCTGACATAAATCCATTACACTAGTTTCAGGTTACTGACTTCATGCCTACAAACTTCCAGATACTCGTAAACAAGCCAAAACACTTGACCAACATTTAAAAATTTTGCAAAAATAACAGCTAAATGATCTAATACTGAATTAAATAGAAGTTCTAATAATACAGAGGAGGTATCTACAAGTCACTGCCAACTTCCACAGAGGACACCTTTCACATTCAGTAAATGAAACATTCACCTGGCACAGAGTAACAAAGATTCAGATACTTTATGCCTGACAAAACTGGCCAGAATCATAGAATATCTGAAGTTGGAAGGGACCCATAAGGATCACAGAGGCCAACTCCATGCTGCTTTAAGGATTACCTAAGACTAAACCATTTGACTAAGAACAACATCCAGACAGTTCTTGAACTCAAACAGGCTTGGTGCCATGACCACTTCTCTCAGAATCCTCTTCCAGTGACCAACCAGCCTCTCAGTGACAAGCCTTTTCCCCAGAACTTCCCAGCTTCATTCATACAATCACAGAATGGTTTGTGTTGGAAGGGACCTTAAAGATCATATTGTTCTAACCTTCTGCCATGGGCAGAACACTTTTCACTAGACCAGATTGCTCAAAGCCCCATCCAGTCTGACCTTGAACACTTCTAGGGACAGGGAATCCACAGCTTCTTTGGGAAACATTTTCCAGTGTCTCACCATCCTCACAGAGAAGAATTTCTGGCTACTATCTAACCTATATCTACCCTTTTTCAATTTTAAGCTGTTACTCCTTTTACTGTCACTGCATGCCCTTGCGATTCCATTTCCTCGTGTCCTGTCACTAGTCACCAGAGATCAGCAACTCCTCCCCTTCTGCCTCCCATAAGAAAGTTATAGACTGCGATCAAATTAGTCATGTGAATATTTTCTCACTTTAATACAAAAAAGGCATATTGATTTTGCCTTCTTGTGTGCTCTTAATCATTTTCTTTCCTGTAAAATAATGCAGGCTTTTCTGCATAAACGTATCTGAATGTATCCTACCACATAGGGAAGGCTACAGACTGACCAGCCTTTGCAGTATTCAAAAATGACATTTTTTTAATCCAGCTTTTCATATTTTGGAAGTGGGCAGAAAGATACTGCAGGAGTACTTAGGTACCAAAAACCATTGCCACTATTACTGCTGACACTGGAGAGCAAAGATAGCCCTGCAGATACATACCTAGTCACTATAAAAGAGTAACTACACAGAGACAGATGGCAAGTATGCTAAAAAATCTTTAACATCTCATTATGGAGAAAATTAAATTCTGTTGTACATTGCCACAGTCAAACAGAAGCAGTATGTCAATCATGTTAGCCCTCTCATGTCATATTTATCAAAGTAGAACAAGTTAAAATGACAACACATACAACTTCAAGCATTCAGAAACCCATGCAAAAACTACATAATCTCAATTACCATGGAGATGATGCCAGAAATGTTTATTGATATATACTGAAATTTGAATATATAAGTCATGAAAATTACTTAAATACAGTGTTTTTCTTAAATCTGGGCAGAATCAGAGCTCCAGAGAAGGAGGGCTTCCATTTATCTCACTGTTTGCAGACATACAGACTCAGTGCTACAGATCTAACTATAGCCAAGCAATGGTCAATACAAGACAAGTGCTTCCCCAACTCCAGGGTTCCCATGAGTAATTCTATGCCATCCAGGAATACCAGCCAGTCCGGTAAACAAGAAAACCCATAAAGACATCTATACTTCCCTGCAACACAGGCTATTCACTTTAAAAAATACTGCTTCTAATAGCTTTCAAATTACTTTTATCTTTTTCTCAAGTTATTATCACATGTTATTATCATGAAATTGTTATTTACATAAACTTTTCCCATTCCCCAGTCAGTCTTCCAATTGCCCTCAAATACCTATAGCTGTAGACCCTTGGAATTTTGCGTTTACTGTCCTTTCTTCTCCATTCATGCAATGAACCATGTACTTCTCTCATTAACTAAAATATTCCCACTTGCTTCTGAGCTATAAATAGAAGAGCCACTTCCCAGTTGTCTTCTTGGATCTGCACACTGTGCAATACTGCATGTTAACATTAACTGCAATCCTTGCAAATACCGGATTAATTTCACTTTACACCCAAGATTAAGAAAAAAATTGTGTATCTTTAGAGCTCCAAGAAAAGCTCTCAAAGTTTTAAGAAAAAGCATTACTGTTTCTATGTTTTAAACCACTATTACGTGTTGTTATTGTTAAATATTATTCCATAAATGTGTAGTTATTATTAACTAAATGCGTTATTAAGTTTTATGCCCTCTTCACATCTCCAAAATGTATTCCAAACAGTCAATAAGGTACAGTGTCTAAATAACAATGTCTGAACTCACCAACTCATCCCTTCAATTGTCTTATTTAGGAACACTATACACATCTGTGCTTCCACTGGAAACTAGAAATGTATCTTAACACAAACCAAAGAGAAAATCTACAAGTAGCATGACTGTTCAAGACAGGGGACCATTTTTCAGCTAACAGATATAAATGTCTTTTAACTTTTAAAATTAGGCAATATTTTCATCTGTTCAGGCTTCTACCTGCCTACTAATAGTGCAATATGAAATTTTCAGTAGAAAAAATAGATGTATTACTTGAAATTAAACTATTTTAAGCACATTACAGTTACTTAAGAAATACTTTGAAATTAATTAGTGCTATTAAAAAAAAAGACAATCACAGGACATTCAAAGTTTAAATCTAAAAAAGCCTTTCACTTAAGTTGTTAGTATTTGTGATGCATTCACTAGTTAACATATGGATCTTCAGCTCAAGTGAGTCATTAATTTTACTGCAGAAATGCTGTTGATGCATCTACCAGTCAAATACAATGTTAACTTGTTCCTCTGCCATTAGAGTGAGCAATTGAACATTTCACTCCTGACTGGTTCTTTGGCTTAAGAGTCATACTCTGAAATTGAAATGTGCTTGCTCCAACAAAATACACTTCTCAACAGAACCAGAAAACATTTAATTTCATTAGTCTGAAGGCACCCCCAGCTAAGTCAAAAGGAAAAAAAAGCAGCTCTGCTGGGGCAGTAGGGAGCTTGAAGCTGAAATACAACACTCAGTTATATGCACCTTACTGAGATACCTGAACAAAATCTTCATCAAAAAGCATGCTACTCATTATTTCCCTAAATCCTTAAATATCAAGTCTTTCATTAAAAACTTCAGGTACTCACAACATACGAGCTCTAAGCTACTGCAAATAATACTAAAATAGATGCTAATGACCGACCACCTACATGACAGACTGATCCCCAAAGTAACTCCAGTTTTCCAAATCCTAGTATAATTTAATAGACAGATGGATCTCAGTGAATTTCAGGGAAGGCAGATTACCTGAGCAGCCACTAGAGTCTTCACTATACTCTATAATAATTAGTCCCTGATTTAGAGTTCAAGAAGGCCCAAAAAAGTTCCCTAATAAAAATCAAAGCAAGTATCTCAGTCTCCTAGAAGTTCTGGAATAGGCAGAAGCAAGCACCTGCAAGCCAATTCCACCAGCACCCTAAGGTAACAAGGCATAGGGCAGAACAGACGTAAAGGCCAAACATTCCAGTGCCTATCTTGCGCATCCTACTACACGCTGCTCAGACGGGCCCAAAAAGTTATAAGGTACACAGAGCGGACAAAAAAGAACAGGAAAAAAGCAAGAAATGGCGCAAACTACATGAATATATATACAATTTAAGCTGAGAGCAGCAAGCCAAATGAGACCTGGGTATATTATTTTTTACTTTGAACTACAGAAGAAATAGAAAGGAAGGAAACAGAAGTTTTCCAAAACAAGCAGAAGCAGATACAAGCTTTGACTTGAGGTGCCTCCTTCCAGTATCTCAATGGATTAGCTCTCTGTATAATACAAAGTGTGATGGGAATTACTTGCAGACACCCAGAAAATGAGTCACCTCTCCAGAATTAATTTAAGCAAAAATAGTTACCTCTGACAACAAATTTAAGTTGACTTCTAAGGTCACAATAATTTCTTAGTAGCCCAGAAAGGCAACTGAAATAAGCAACAGTCTTTATTATAATGTTAATATAGAGCAAAGAAGAATTCACAGCTCTCACTCACCAACAGCAAACAAACTGGAAAGCTTTTTCTCCATTTAAAAATATATAAACTTTCTTATTATTTAAATATATATACAGTTGGATACATACTATATTTGGATAATACAAATATATAAATATATATATATACACACACACATAAATAAAGCTTATCTTGAAAGTTTCAGACAGAAAAACACTGAGTCAGCCATCAGAAGGAAGGTATCAGTAATGAGACAGCTTAAAACATTGAGCACAGCACATGCCAGGGAATTTAATTCAGTCATTGTATTCCCTTCACAAGACTGATTTAAGCATATACCTATTCATAAAATACAAATATATACATTCAATTACAATGTAATTAATTCTAAAATAGACTTCCTTGAAGATTCTCAAATAGGACTTAAATTAAAATACTAGCTAGTTAGGACTTCACAGATAAGTACCTTGATACACTTTTCTTCAGAAGATAATTAGCATGTTAATAATCTTTAGTCTCTAAAATATATTTTAAAAGTATCAACCTTTTCCACTATGATGAGGTCTCCAACTTGTATGTCTGAACTCTTAACTTGCACTTTACCTTAAAAAAAAAAAAGGAGAAATGTAATCAACTTAAGCAGGCATTAATAAAGATTAACAAGAATATAAATCCCAGAATACAAGTGTTATTTATAGATGTTACTGCTTAGTGAAAATGTTACAATTTATACAAAAGAGATCTCTGATGAACATGTTGATAAATAGATTGCACCTGCTTGAATAAATAACTCAGTGGTTAAAAAAATCCAGTTTTGTAACGAGTTAGGTATTGTAGAAGTATTAGAGGAAAAAACACATACGGGAGATGCCTCAAGTCTGATCTACAGTATCCATAATAGAGTTGTAAAATTGGAAAAAGCAGTCTTTCACATCTATTAGACAGCACTTTTGTGTCTGACAAGTCAAGAATTGCTAGGTTCATAGTCATGGAGCATTCTCACACACATGAGTTGTTATTCACAGCCCAGTTACTATCAGGTGACTTTGCCTGACCACTGAAGTTCCTGATGTAATTGGCACTGGATATATTGGCAATTATAGCTGAAAAGAGGTAAATCTCTCAGAAGTCAAAAGAAATGTCAAAAAATATAATTCTAGAAAAGTAAAATATCAAAAGCTGAAATAGAAGTTATTCATTCTCCAAAGCTGCCCATTCAGTAACTGCTGTGAACAACTCAGAGCACATTTTCCAATTTAATTTCCATATGTTCCGTAGGGTACTAATATTTGTAAAACTGTTAAGTTTTAACATTCTTGTTTGATGGACTGAAAAACTGAGACAGAGTGGTTAAGCTATTGCCCAAAATATGTGATTGTTGACCTCATTAGAATTTTGTTCTAGTCCCAGGACCCTGCTCCAACTCCAGAATAAAGTTGCTTCCCTGAGTTAAAAACAACCAAAACCCAAAAAACCCTGAGGATATAAACACACACATTTAAATAGCCTGCTGAGCTGAAACACACCCCTCATAAGTATGACCTTTCCTCAACAGAAATATTATCATGATTCCAAGCAGCAGGTATCTGGTCAGCAGGTATAAGATGGCAAGTATGTCAAAACATGGTAAGGTGGTACAGTTCTAAATGACAGGTGGAATGAATTAGAACAGAAGACACACAAAAGCACAGAATGTGCAGGAAACAGTTTGAATTTTAATCAAAAATACTGAGTAGCAGATTTGTCAATGCACAGTCACATCTCAGTTATACTAAGTACAGCAAAAAAAACTAGGGTAGGATGCAAATCCACAAGACCTTCTCACTACATCTCTCAGTAAAGAGAGATCAAAATTCCTTATACTTACATTTAGTAAAAGGCAGTAAGATTCACATTTTGAGTAATTGAGTACTTGCTCTTTAAAATTTCATGCAAAAGTAGTAGTTGCTTTATGTCTAATTCAGTCAATAATAGATGTATTCCTATGATCTACAGATAATATTTAAAACATTTTCCATCACAATAGCACTTCTAAAATGTACAATGTCAGGACAATCACAATTTTTTTTAAGGTCCGTCTGCAAAGTTACTTCTGAAAGCCAGACTTTGCTACTGATCATGACCTTTGACACTAATTCCATTTTTCAGTTGCCAGAACCACTTTCCCACCTCTGCTATCAAATGTGAGACAAATTCTATCTTCAACAGATAAATTTGTGAGGGTAGAGGAAGAAACAGAAGATTGCAGAAGATACAAAAAGTGGTAGCAAGAACATCAGCAATTCTCTACAAGAATTTCAAGATACCTATGGAAATTAAATTAGTGTCAATGCATCAAAAGCTTTTAATTTTTTTAAAGTAACTAATACTAAAGCTCAATCACTACAAGACAGTCTGATATAAAATCAACATATTTTGCCTGCTTACCTGCTTAAAAATTCCCAAGTTTTGACTAGAAGTGAATAGTATATACCAGAAGAAACATTGTAAAGTTACTTTGCTTTCTAAGTCTGTTGGCTTAACCAATGGGAGAGCATTTCCTATATTGTTTTCCATTCTTCTGCAAACAATTTTCATCAGTTTATCAGTCAATCACCTGATTATAGCAGTAACAGAAAAATTCTAGTATGAGCTACATCAGGTCTCAGATCTACACCACTTACACAGTCATGTATGAACAGAACTATTCAGAGGTACTAACCAAATGCAACTACTGGCAATTTTATCAGCTTAAACAATCAGATTTTCCACAGTCAGGCCCTACCTGCACCTACCATAAAGATCAAAAGACACGAAGCCTGAGAGGACAAGAGAAGGTAGAATGTTCATGTGCAACATAATGTAGGGCAGACACAAAGCAAAGACTTTTGGTGCCAAGTATACCAACAGGAACCCACACTGCACCTTTGTATGTGCTTAATCTAGCAACACTAGGAATTTCACATAATGAATTTAAAAGTTTCCTTATCAGACTGTTTTCTAGGTGGCTTAGTATAACAGAACAGAACACTCCTTTATTAGACACTAACATGTCTTGTTAGAGCATCTTGTACATCCTCATACATAAGGAAAAGGCCTGTGACATACAGGACAATTAGACAATGAATTTGAATGGCAGGATATATTACATTAAGAACTAAACAGTAAAATGTGGCAGTAATTAAAAAAGTGGCTTAAAAATCTGAAAAGTCAACACATAACACTTTCTTTTAGGCTAGCAAAAATGAGACTCATTAAATAGCATTTCAGAGAACATTAAAATAATGCAATACTACATCTTAGTGAAGATGCATTTAGAAAAAAAAGACACTGAATGTTATTCACTGCATAAATTATTTTTGCAAACTATTTTTTCTCTAAAAACATCTCCGTAGCAAAACACACTTCACCATCTGTGTAATTACCAATAAAAAGTCCAAAGCTGTCAGAAGTGGCTGCGCATCCAGACTTTATAGTCCACCAAGGCGCAAGGCTTTTGCCTAAAGCAATGTATGAAATTACACAGAACTGGAACACTGAAATGTGTCTGTAGTAAGTCATTACACTCCTGAGATAAAGCCAGTTTAAATGAACTGCAATGATTTGAAACTAATAAATATCTCATATGTGCTAACAAGTACTTCACACAAAAAATTAAGAAATGAAGTAAACAAAGTGTGGGTATAAACTATGCTTCTTTTTATTAAAAAGTGTCTCCAGCACCTGAGTGCCACTCATGAAAGAATGGACACTTCTGAAAACAGCATTTTCAAATTCTTAAGTTGCTATTACATCTTACCCATGGTACCTTGAATACTGCCTGAAGTACTGCTTGTGAGTTAGTGCTTGTCTCTAACCCATAATACAAAACCCTTGACTGACGGCAGTATAGACCACACAAAAGCTCTTCCTGGTATCTATTAGCCCAAATTTACAGCATAAATAGAGTACACATAACATAATAGGGAGTTGGAGGAGGAGAGAGCAGGCAGGCAGTGGGGGAAAGCTTAAAGCCACAGCAAGTCCAAGGTGAGGATGCTGATCTTTCAGAGCAAGAGATGTCTATAGGCTGTGCTTTCGAACTCCATCTTACATAGTGAAGTAAAGTTAGTCTTGAATCACCAATGGTAAACTCTACAAAAAAGCTTCCTAGCTTCTCTCCTATGTATCCTGTCTCCTCTTGGCTGAAATTCTTCATTATCCAATCTGCTCAATGCTGCAAAAAATGTGGAATGACAGTCCCCTTGATTTTTCCTGTCTTCTGGCCTGTATTTTAAATTCTTTCTTACGTTAAGATTTCAAGTTCTGATTCTGTTGTTTACACTGCTTCCCTACTCAGATAAAATTTATACAATTTTAAAAAAACTTGTCTGTTCCAGACGGTCTGAATACCAGGAATAAAGTAAACAGTAGGTCTGAAATGTTGCAAGCAATAAGGGCCTAATGTTAAATCTCTAGATTCAGATATAATGTGGTTTCTTAATGCACTGGCTTTCCAAAGCAGAAGGACAACCTGCTCTTGAAGAGCTAAAATTCTAATAAAAAAACATTCAAATCCCTATAGCTCTCCAGAAGAAACACACTAGCTTTCATATTTTTCCTCTTTTATAGCAGTTACTGGTTATTGACATTTTCTTTATTTCACATAGTTTTAAATGTATGTTTTCAACTTCATTACACTCGTTAATAGCCTTTGAGGATACAGTTGAGACCTAAGTCTTTCACATTTGAAGCCTGGATGGAATTATTTCATTAAACTTATGTCTCCTGACATTCAATTTTTCTTTTGTTTTGCAGGTGAAAAAGTGAGAGTTCTGCAATATGTTAAAAATTATGAGATAAAGTGACAGATGCAGGCCTCTTCTGCCACTTGTAGTTGCATCTATTATAGTAAGTTATTTTCTTCTTGATCTTTTTTTTCTTGGAAACTTCAGTAACAGTGCACAGATAAACCTACCTAGGAAAGGGTTAGGACTGCTAACTTCAAGAATGGAAAGGGAAGACAAAAAAAGAGTTAAAATTGCTTTACAATTTTATTATCCAATTGGCTTTTCACAGGCTAATGAAATAGATAACAGCCTGTTTATAAACTGGAGGCAATTTTGCTGCAGAATAGCAGTCTTTGATAGGCACTTAACTGGTGATACTAAGTGCGCGAGACAAGAAACTGTGTCAAATGTATAATCGTTCCTTAGGCAAGAAAAACAAAAGTCCTTCCAAACCTGCATGCACAGGTCTAAATCTTTTTTTCCATTGCAGTTTTCTGCTCTACAAAAGGATATGCAGATGAACTGTTCTGAAACAGAAAAGTACAATTACATTGACAGAATCTTCAACAGCCAGATAATTTCAATTCTTCCTTCCAACTTTAACTTGAATGTTGACTGAAAATTGTCTGTTAAGGATCTGCAGACTTTCATATGCAGCAAAGTAGATTTTGCAGCAAACATCTCAAAAAGATTAATCCAGCAGAATGCCTCATATGCTGAACAACTTAATATATTTGATACCATAATCAAGTAAACAAGGGAAAAGACTCACATGACAGACATGAGACTGGTAGACAATTGACTTGCTCACTAAAAAAATTCAACACATTTACTGATTTGCATATTTCATCACTTGCCATGAAGGGTTGAAAAAGTAGAAACAATTCAAACTTCATGTTTACCAAGTTCACTAACTCAAAAAGTACAAAGTTACACACTGCAAATTCACCAAGGGGTGACTGAGTTTTTCCATGTTACATGACAAATAGGGAACTGCCTGTCACCAGGTGTCTCATGCATCAGAATTAGCCTGTGGATATTGATCTGGCCAATTGCTGTCCAAGTGCAAATAAGTAACAGCAAAAAGAGATGTCCCATTCTCCCTTGACCTCCTGTTCTGAACAGCTCATCATTATTTAAAAAACCTAAGATTTACTGATTACAGTAAATATATATTCAAGTTTTTTAATTACTAGAAAGAAATTCTAAGTCTTCAAGAGTGTGAATACCCTCTTCCTTAAAAGCTGGTGGTTCTTACACTAGCAACATGCAAGTCTTAAGACAGCATTCACGTTTCAGATGCTTAGGATTTCCCAAGACTAAGGAGGACTCCAACAAGGAGTTGAGCAGTCACAGACTTGCCAATCTTAATCTAGTGCAACGCTGTATAAAAACAATTTTAGTTTAAACATCAGCCTACCCACACTATCTTTATGGAATTACTCACAATTTAGATACCACTAATTTCTATTGCAACAAATAAGTTTGTTTTCCTTTAGTAAACACATAATTTGGAAAACAATTAGGAATTCTTTTCATTAGATTTTCATTTTTGCAACCAAAACTGAACACTGAACCCTATTAATTTTAAGTTTTCCTACTGTCCAATCTGAGCATAGGCAACCTGCTTAAACACCTCTATGTCAGTTTCTCTACCTTGGAGATGGAAAAAAAAAATTCAAATAAAAGACTGTAAAACTAGCACAAGTCATAAAATCACTAGGGACAAAAAAAAAAAAAAAAGATGCTAGAGCAGTATAAAGTGCAGTTCCACTCTGAAAAGTGACTCTTAAGAGCGGCATCAATTTTCAAGCTTTTAATTAAATCAGTATCAAGTTTGTTCATTCACAAGTAACAAAGCCTTCTTTCTCCAAACCATCAGCCGGTACTTTAGTATAATAAGCCTAACCAAATTCTTCCACTTGAAGAATACTGTCAATACTAAAAATTAGGTAATTGTATTGAAAGTTATTATTAAAAGTAATGTATGGAAGCATAGTACTTGACTTTATTAATTCATACAGAAAAATAAGATAAACCTATATCCTTCTCAAACATGTAAAAATTTTGGTCTAATTTTACCACAGGAAGAAGTCCCAATTTTTGTATCAAAATGATATCTCTCAGTTTCAGAACACCGTATTATGGAAGAACCCTATACTAGGAAAAAAGTGCAATTTATCACTACTCATTACTTTATATATCGGTTTGTGGCAACATGTAGTGCAACAATTTTGAGCAGCAACTGCACTAATGTTTTCACTCTGAAAATTGGTCAAAACTCAGAACATTGCTAGTTCGATGATCACACATAATTGTCAACCCGGGATTAAAAGTTCATTGGAAGCAGAGTTCTTGAATCTTTGTTTCTGTAGAATATCAGTCTTTAAAAAACACACAAAACAGAACAAAAATCAATGAATTCATGATGGCACTGACACCAAAATCTGAAAGTCAAAACAGACAAACACACTTGTAGGTAAAAGCCAATACCATGTTTTTTAAAAAGGGCCTTTTAAGGCTTCTTTTTAATAAGTCAGTGCTCTCTATGTGTCAGTTCCTGATAAAACTGCTGGGCTTTACGTACATACTACTGTACTACTTCTAAATCATACTACTTCTAATTCTCTAGTCTCTCTCTAGAAAACAGTCATCTCAAGCTGACCAAATCCAATTTTCATTGACAACTTCCTTATTTCTAATAGAAGTCACAAAATGAAGGGCTTTTCAAATACATATAACCTCACAAAATATTTCATGAGCTGGGAAAGAGGAAATTGAGATTCCAAAACTTCTACTAAAATGCTGGTTAAATGCCTATTAACTCTAGACATAATTTTATAATAAAGAAGCACAAAAGACACCAAACTTTTCCCTTAAAAAAGCAAACATCAGTCTTGAAATTTACATCACAAAGGTAACTATAAACTGTGTATGTGCTTCCTGAATTAGGAATTTCAGATTACTAACACTATTGCTGAATAAGGTAGGATTGTGCTATCTGTTTCCAAGGTCAGTGTTCAATGGCCTACCATAACAGATCTAAAAAATGAATAGGCCAACTAGTAGTTTAAATTACAACTTTGAAACAAAAAACAGTAAGAGTCCATTTCCTAGGAGACCGTATTAATAACTGTAAAGATCTGAAGGCCAACAGGGCAACCCCTTGTGTTAAACAAATGATAGCTATGCCATTTGCAAATTGTAAATGTTCATAACACTATTTCAGATTTACAAGAAACAGAAGAACATGAGACTATTCCTTACAGTTTCTTCCTTCAGTAGGGAAACTTCAGAAGTTTTCATACTGAAAGAAGCCTGGAAACAAAGTCTCCATACTGCAAGGAAGCAGCAGGAATGACTCTCAGCTGCTCCATTATGCCATCACTAATGAGACTGTTGACTGTTTGCCTTCCAATTACTTCAAAAAATGGGAAGATACAAAACATACTTGTGTTACATTACAAGCTTTTCATCCATTTTTTCTTGAGAGAATATTATCCAGAGCAAATCCAAGAGTTTAGTTTCTGATCAAGATTTCAAGATCTGGTGGCATTACTCTTCCTACTGACTTTCAGAAAATATTTACCAAGATATTCTAAAAAGTGCAGTGAAATGTGTGTTGGGAAGAAGTAAACAGAGTTTACATTTGGCACAAAATCTGCCATATACTCTAACTGCTTGAGGTACAACCTCACATTCCTTAACTTCCCACTTTTAGAATTTTAATGCCAAGGAAAATCCTTAATAGAAAAAAAAAACTTTCAATGGTAATAAAAAGGTTGTGTTGTAAGGTTATTAATTAGATTTGATAATAGGTTATTCATTATTTTTTGGCATCTTTCTATGTGGCACTCTGTTCTGAATCTAACAGTAAAACATGCTAAGCACATAAAACTGAAGAGCAATGCATAGTTCTCTCTTATGCCCATGTTTAAAATTTATAATATCCTACCAAATTAAATTGTCACTTCACATCTGAAATACTTTACTTCCTTAAAAGTCTTCACGAAAATAAGTTAATTATTTTGAGTCCAAAAAAAGTCAGAACTGATTTCTCCTTTCATTAAAGAAAACTGGTGTTACTAATATTGCATGATTAAATAGATTTCAAATTACATTCAAAAATTCAAATTAATATTTTTGATACTGAAGCTGACTCACAATACACCTTCCTTTCCGTAAGCACAAATATATCCACCAAATTTGAAAGGCTCTAGAGAATTTTCATTAATTATTTACTGCTCCCTTATCTCCTATATACACTTGATACATAGTTGACAATGCTGTTGAGTTAACTGTTCACCACCAACTTCAGAGGTGAACTGCACTTTGAAGTAAGGGTACTAAACAGCAGAATTCTTAAAAAATATATACAATTATATACATACACCTTTCTTTGACAAACAACCAAATAGTTATAAAACTTCTTAAACAGGCCAAGTTTAACAATCATATTTCTCTAAGAGAAATCACATGCTTTATTTAGTTCAGTATCAGTTTCATTCTGAGTACTACAGCTTGAGACTGTTAGTTATTTCTTTGAACTGAAAGCTTGCAAATGTATATATAAAGATGAAATATTTTAAGGATTTATACAAATTGTTTTGCTAACCTCGTACTGTCAGCTTGCTATATAACTGTGAGTTCATTTCTTTGTCTCTCTTGTAACGTCGAAATTCATCAACAGCTTCCCGTACCACTGTGACCGTCAAAACAAATCCCTGTTAAAGATACAATTATGCAATTCAGAATTCCCAGTGTTAGAATAGAAGTAGACAAGTAGGAACACTACACAGAGTAAGAACATGGGCTTAGAGTATTTACTTTTCTTTTTTAAATTTGGATTTCAGTCTTTTCTTCAACAAGTTAAAAGAGTATCTTGGTTTAGAATCCAGGAAAAACAATCATACTTGCACAATGTACAAATACAATTAGAGTAACTACGTGTCCAAATACATACAATTTAGATAGCATTTTGAAATGCAAGAAAGGAAAATGCTTTGAATTACTTAAAGACAACATTTATCGTTTCAATAAGCATATTTCCTTATCTTCCACAAACTTTAGGGCCTTACAAAAAACATTTTAAAAGCCTCTAATTCTAATGTTGAAAAATTATCTTTTTCCTAATACACAGGAAAAGATAAATACACGGCTAGTTTAATAATTTTGCATTTTAAACGTAGTTATTTAGCAACACATCACCAATATGGACAAAGAAAAAGGGGATTTGTTCATTTGTCTAAATGCTTTGGCTGCTACTTTCACAGGACAGTGACACTGCAGCTTCTGCTGGAAGCGCACAGAGTGTTTCACTCAGCAATGATGGTCTCTAGCCACAAAGGATGGTAAGCTAAAAAACACAGAACAATTCAGGGATAAGCACATAAATTTCCTCTCTACCTCTCTAAACCTCCTCAGATCAGTTCTTCTGGCTTAGACTCAGCACTTGAGTTTTTCTCTATCAGTGAAAGAGAAATAAAATTTTCACCAGTAAAAGGGCCTCTCATTATTATAAATAAGAGGGATACAAAATTCAAATATTAACAAATCCACCAACAAGTAAGGTTCTACATTATCTAGTTTCAGACAGCCATCAACACTTTATAGAATAAAATTTATGCCGTTAGACTTCTCTTGCAGAAGTCCAATGGTTTGCCAAACTTCCCCTAATGTCCCAGCAATACGAAAGGAATGGAGGTGTACAGCTTTCCAAGAACAGTGTTGATTAAAATCTCCTATGGATTTTAGCGCTGTTTTGCAGTTCGAGACCAAAGTTACAAGACTTATTCAGTTGTGACCTTATAGTTAAGCACTACTTGTTTGTTCAGGCTTACTTTAGCTGCAATTATATTGGAACTACATAGAACAAAAAAGGACCTATGCAAAAAGCATTCTCTTTTTAATCCCAGGGCATAATTGAATGAACAATCAGATTTTCCCCCTTTCTGACAACAGCATTTTCCTATGCTTCGGCAATACAGATGTTTTAGCAGCATAAAAAAGGACACTCCTGAAGCACCTTCAAATATATTTGTCATTTGCACACACCTTGTTACTAGACAGTAATCAAAACACAGAATGCAAGGTGGCAATTGCAAGAATTCCTCTAGCAGCCCCTTGCTGAGCAGCTGAGTATAGCTGACTGTGACTATGAGGAACAATTTAAGAAAGACACTTCTCTTTCTACTCATTTGTTCAAAAGAAGTTGATATTCTTCCAAAGGAGAGCTGAAATTGTGAAGCCAGTTAAAGCTATTAAAGCAGAAACAAGTGCGTTTAGCAAAAAAAAAAGATATTGTGATATTGGTATTTTCAAGCTGTATGTGAAAACTGAAGTACATAATTCAAAATACCCTTGAGTAAGACAAACATATCTATACAGAACAGGTTACTGGTATTTGCAAAATACGGTATTTTCTCCCTTCTTTGAGCAGGGTAGAAATGGGCTGAGACACCAAGGGTTTGTTGGGATTTTTTTCTTACTACCCCACTAATGTACAGAGCTGCACACAGCACATCACAGTGAATTGAGCCCTTCCATAAAGGGCTGACTTCTGGTCTTTTCTTACTGTGTCAGTGCCAAAGACCTTTGTAAATATCCATTTCAAATCCTACTGTTAAACAAGCTTTCTGTCTTGAAAAGTGTTTTTTTGTTGCAGCAAAAGCAAAAAGTTGCCTGGAAAGAGAGGTGGGAAGAACACCCAGGACAGTCTCTCCATTTATCCATAGTTAAAATGACACATGTTACAACAATTAAAACAATGAAATCAATCCAGAATATTTACTCTATTGACTTGTTAAGAACGACCTTTACTCAAGCAGTGAGCATGTCACTGTTCTTAAATACCACTGAGAATAAATGCTACTGAAAAATACCAATTTTTTAAAAAAAGTTTAAAACATAAGGCATTTGTTCTTCCTGCCTTTAAACCTAGTGTGGAGGGACTGGGAAGACGAAATGAAAGGTAATGATCTAGTCACAAATTAGAAAATAATTCCGAATCATGGCAATACAGCTGGCAGACTACCAAAAGGATCTCCTTTGAAGAGAACACAGTTTTCAAACCTTAGGAAACCTGAGTCAGAAGAAAGTGGTTTGAACAGTTTCCCAAGAAAATACTGCAGAGGGCTTAATAATAAAAAGATGTATCGAAAGGGAGCCAGTACAACTGGCAGGGTCACCAATTAGGAGAAGCATGTTTCATTAATAACTTATTTTCAGTGCACAATTTCCTCCTGATTTATCCATGGCTTAAAATATTTTATCTCAATTTTTGTGAGTAAAGGCTGTGATCAAAACTGATACAGAAGGAATGGAAAAAAATTATGCTCACAATTCTGACCTAGTCTGAAAACACAAAACACTCACCAAATTACAATAAACTGAAAGAAATTTAACACACAAATTACCTATGTGACCCAATAAGTTTCACTAGTAGCTGGAGCTTTTCTTGCTTGTTTGTTTTTTTTTAAATTCTCTGGTGACCAGCAGACAGAACAGAGCACCACACACTCAGCCTAGCTGGTTAACAAAAACGACCTCTAGCCTGTGGGGCACAGGCAAAGGAGGCATGTGGAAGGGAGGGCTATCAAACAACAGCTTTCAAATAAACATTTTACTTCTGTTCTGTTCTTTGACCAGTGCAGTCTACCAGTTGCAGTTCATGCAGTGTACATAGACATGAACCTTTCACTGAAATTTAAACTCCAAAACTTCTAGTTAATAGTATTTTTCTGTTTACCAGAGGAGCCCAGTACGTGTACAGGTAGCCTATTTTCAGTGCTGGTACAAACTGTGAGCAGGACACGACGAGAAAATAGAGATTCAAGAAAAACTTGAACTGTTCATATAAAACCTAAAATAAAAAAGAAAATAGATAAATGTTTTATCTATTAAATTTTATTAGACGTTAATTTAAAGCAATTAAATGTTAAATAATTTAAATTTATTAAATGTTTCTTATTTAAAATTTGTACCCATAATATACATGAAGTACACCTTTTCATGATAGGAGATACAAAACCATTATATGTCATACTATTATAGATGGCACTATTATAGTATTTATATAGCTCAGACATATGTTATATATCATCACACATTACTACATTATTTTAATATAACACTGCTATTTATGTTGAGAAAACTCCTTTGGTATTATTGCCTCTTTCCACTCTGAAAAAGCAATTTGCTAAATTTTGGGTATTTTGAAAACTGGAATATTATCAAGATCACTGTGCAAAGATTTAAATATAGATACTAAGCTACATTTATTAATAAATCAGAGGTTTGGTCTAAACTCAAAGCTAATTATCCAGCTTTTAAGTGCAGTCACAGTAAACTTATCACAGAATACGTTGTCCCATCTTCCACAGCAATGACAGATGCAGAGATTCCTTTGGTAATTAAAAGCACCACTTCAGCAAGAGTATGTTCTCAGGATTGCTTGGGTCATAATTACAATGCTAAGAACATTATTCATTTTATAGAATTTTGAATCTTCAAAGACTTCACATATTTCTTCAGTAAGCCAGGGTAACATGGCACCTCCAGCAGCATTAAGTGAAGTGGTTACTGAACTTGAAACACTGAGACTTGAGAAAAATGAATAACCAATTATTTCAAAGATAAAACATTCAAAATAGATCAAAAAGCCCCATTTAAAGATTGTATCCATCTTTTAATCTTACACTTCAATTAATATTACAATGACTTTTGCATAAAAATCAAAGTTATTTGACTCATGTTTATTGCTCTTACCAGTACAACATTATAATTTAATTACATAAAAACCGATGTGCTAGATAAAAATATTCAGGAAAGTTAATTTCAAAGTGCCTTTCTGGCAGGCACAACAAAGTAGTGGTACCTCAAAATTGCCAGTTCAGCTAGAGACTACCTAAACAGCCTCCAAGCATAAGATTTTTTTTCAAGTGCATGGAATGCTATTTCACGACTTACCAATAAAACCGTAAAGGTAAAAAAGTCAAATCTAAAGTTGTAGGAAAGGTCACAGCCTTCTTCCAAAATGAAACGACTTCAGGCTGAACCTGTACCTTATGTTGATCCTGAAGAAGTTTATACGCTCATTTCTACCTGTATGTTTAACTGTTTACAAAAACTTGATACACCAGGTCAAAGCAAAGTCCACAGAGTACTTTGGAAGGTGCAGATCTTGCGGGCGAAGGTAGAAGTTAAAAAACGCCTTCCTACAAATCTTTTGAATCCTGGCAAACAACTGACAGTTCATTCAACACAGAGTTAAGCACTTCATCCAGTTAAACAAATTGAAAAGTCTCCAGCTACATAAAACTAGTAAAACTACTGCCTTGAAGTTCAGGAGAGGAATCTTCAAAACCTGCCCATCACGGAAGATATGTTTTATGGAAACTCACACAAAATTCCTAAGCAGCTGTAGCAAGACTTATATGAAACTGTAAATAGAAATTGAACAGACTGGTATAAAGTGAGAAGCAGCAAGTATTTTACATAAATGTTCAGAAATTTGTTGATATTTTGGAAATGTTGCAGCTCTTTTAGCCAGCAAGTAAAATTCTGTTAATCTAAGCATTATTTTAAGTTTCTATTTGGATATGAAACCATTGAATATTATCCATTGCCAGCTTCAATGTTAAAAAAAATATACAACAGAACATAAAATTTCACATAGTGAAAATTTTAACCAGAGTAGATCACCAGAGTAGTATGGCTTAGTCATATTTATTAGTTTGGAACCAATACAATAATGTTCCCTACAAATTACTTCTGCATTAAAAAAAGATAGCTACACAGTATTCTAACCAGCGAAAAGTCTTAATTTATGTCTAAAATTAAATTTTGAAAACATTTTATTTTCACCAAATTTTGGGCTTTATGTTTAGAACCTCACTTCATTTTGAAGTTACTACTGAGTTTTCAAACACTAGCACCAAACTAAAAATCTGATTTGGCCTATTGGGTAAAACCAAGATCTTTAAAAGATCAAAAAAGGACAAACATTCTCTCTCACAATAGGGAATTGCAAACTACAGCTGATCCCTATAGGAAAAACGAATCTGGTTCAGGATTTGTAATCTACGCTGCAGATTTCTAGTTGCAATAATCAATGGCTTACTATATGCTTAATGAATTTTGTGACCTTTAGGAAAGCATATGTGGCTTAGCCAATTTCAGTGTATTTAATAATTTAAACTTTGGATGAAAACATTTACTTTGTGCAATAATGACGGGAATATTTTATCCATATGTGATAAAAGACATTTTATTTTTCTGACAGGAGATCAGTCTTAATTACAAGGCCATTAATTTTTTTTGTTGTTTTAATAAGGAAATGCATTAGAAAACATCTGCCAGTCATTGGACCAAAGAGGCCAGAAGAATAGAATCAATACTCTTATAAACCAGCAGGATCACTTAAATTAAAAATTTAACACAAAGCATGTCTGTATTCAAAATGACAAGACATTCCATTTTTGTAATGGGACACAGGACTCTTGGATGATATTAGTAAAAGTATGAATAAAAGTGTTAGAGTAAAATTTAAAATATCACAGTAGGATATGTTTTTAGGTTCTAACTAGTGAATTTCAGAAGTTGTTTCTCTGTTGTAAAATTTCATTGTAACAACAAATTTTTTTAAAAGTTTGGACTAGACAAAACTTTAATGTCTCCTTTTTCTTCATGTACACTGTGAACATTACAATCAAAAAATTGAAATTAAGGCATAATATGGCTTCTTAGGAGAAAGTGACAAAAAAGTCCTTCTACAACAGAAGTATTTCCTCAAGAATTGCATTCAAAGTCAAAAGAACCTGCAAAAAACCAGCAATAACAAAGTCAACTCTGAAAAGCCCTAAATTAGGCCTATTTGTGATAGAAATTGAAGATGTTAGTTGTTTTTGTTCTTTAAGGGGTTGTCAATTTCAGAACTCATTATTTAGTATGCTTTCAATGGTAAGGAGTATGAGAAAATATCCATGGGACTAAATTGTAAATTTCAGCTTCTCAATTGAAGTTAGTCCTTTGCATGCTTTTTTAAAAAGGATTACAAATTTCTAATGATGAACAGAAAAGTGCAAAGAAACCCATCTCAAATTTCAAAAGCTTCACTGAATTCCAACCACTCAATCATACAGACTACAATTTAGTAAATATCCCTTTGAAAACAAAACGACTAACTAGAAATGCAACCTTGCTCTCAACTGCCAATATTCAATGAAGACATTAAGATAAATATAAAAAGAAGAATCTGGGAAATAAAATTATCTTTTCACGGAATAGTTAAAAAACACCACAGAACATACAGTCAGCCCAACACCAGAAAGTATTTAGTAGCCTTACCCCAGGTATAAAGGTGAAGATGTTGTACTTTTGATTTTTTATGGCATTTTTGGGGTATTTTTCTTCACACTTTTCAGGACACCCAAGCCACACTGTGCGAGCCTTCAGGTCTTTCTTTCTTCGACAAATGTTTATAAGCCAATCAGAACAACTGAAAAGAAAGACAATTGTTTCTTTTAAAACTAAAAATGTGCTATATGAGATCAGTTTCCAAACCTGGAACCCTTAAAGGAAAAACCTATGAGAAACAAGCTTAAAAATGATTGCCACACCTAAATAAGCAAGCATGTTGTTAACTTCTAATATTTAGGGCAATTACACAGTACTCAACTTATTCACACATACACATATATAACCACCTGCACATTCTTTACAGAAAATCCTAATACAGTAATGACAAGTTTCACTACATCTTGCCCAGACACAGATTCAAAAAATTCTACTTAGTAAGACTCTGCATCATACCTTACAGTCCTATGGCTAAACTCTTTATCTTGTATTATTAACACTCAGATTATGCTAATGATTGAAGAGGAAATAAGGCTTCTGTCCGACACAGCTTTGGATACAATTACCACATAATTTGCAAATCTTCCATTTCCTCCATACCACTGCTAATGCCACACTGTCAAATATTTTAAAAAGCTGAAAACAAAAGCAAACAAAAACAGAAAAACAACCATTCAAAACAAACCCACTATGTAAATGCAGATTGCACAATGATCTGTAACGGGGGAACTTCAGTTCACAGAAGAAAGGAACAGCATCCTTGCTGAACCAGCTTACAAATACACTGAAGTTCAAACCATGAGCAGCGAGATGGAGAAGAGCTCACAGCAACCTTTAAACAACTGAATTTTGGACAAGGATACAGGAATGATGGGATGAGATCATATAAAGGAGGAACAAAAGGCTGGCAAACAGAATGATGTCTCTGAGGCTCAACAGACTGTTTACCAACAGCCGTAAAACAAGGAACAAACATGGATTTGACTCAACTCACATAATGTAATCATCTTAAGACTTGCCAGTACTATCCACAGAGGCAGAAAGACTATCCTGAGACCATTTGCAAAGAAAAGCAGGTTTGCTGTACACTGCATACACTTGGCTTACAATCCCATACATTAAGGGAGAATTTATCTGCATTTATTTGTTAATACAGTGAGGAGGTGCCTCAGTCATGTTGGGAGTCTGTTTTAGTGAATCAGGACCACTGAGCAGACAGGCCTCCTGTGTTCCTCACCTACTGCAGTTGACTGAGCTGATAACAGCAGATTTCAACTACATCAGCTGATGAAGTTGAAATAAGAAACAATTTCTAATGAGGTTTTTGAATATACTGGCAATATTTTTGATGCAGCAAAAAGAAAACAACCATTAGGAAACTCTTACAAATTTTATTCAAACCAACAGGAAGAATTCCACTGAGAAAAAGAACCACATTTACAATCCAATCACCTCAGCACTGTTTACTGGATTAATTCTGTATAGTCAACCCATTCATACATATTTGTACACACCTGTAAGAAAACAGAAGTCACAACCAACACTGACATGTCAAGAACAATCTCTAAAATGGAACTAATTTCACTCTGAGAAGAACCAGTTGCACTACTGCTTGAGGGTACATGTCCTCCCTCTATTGACTCCTGGGGCTTTGAGCACCCTGATCTAGTGAAAGATGTCCCTGCCCATGCCAGGGAGGTTGGACTAGATGATCTTTAAAGGTCCCTTTCAACCCAAATCATTCCATGATTCTATGTCTCTAATAAAATTTAATTCTCAAGACATTTATCATAAGAAAAGGAAAATATTTTTGAAAGTGATACACTTGGAAAAATCGTAATTGCAGAGTAGCTTATATAAAACTGAAGGAAATTCAGCGAAGGTTTGTACAGTTTTATTTAGAACTTACTGGGTAATTGACTATTGAATATTTCCTTTTTCAGACCACAAAAAAACTACAAGAGAGAGCAGTATATACAAAGAGCAGATCAGAATTCAAGGCCGTCTTAACAGATTAGAAAAACTACCTGAAAGACACAGAATACAGTTGAACAGGTACAAGTGCAGCATAGTTTACAGAGAAATAATCAACTACACAAATATAGAACCAGGAAATGCTCAAAAACCATGTGGCAGCTCAGTTACTGCATGAGAATGCTACATATGTGCAAAAAAAGGCATATATCTATTCAGCGTGGATAAGCATGCTTGTAGCAAGTCATGAATGTAACCCTTTCCCTCAATCCAGTGCTAGCATGATCTCAGTTGGCTTACAGGACCATCCTGAATACCAAATTTCAACAAACAGGCCTATTGGGAAAACAGAGACCACACACAAGAGAAAGAAAAGAATTACAGGTCTAGAAAGCAGGGCAGGCTGACTACTAGATACCAAAAGAAACAGAGCTGTCCACAGAAGGCTGAGTGTGGACCTATAATATAGTTTCAAGTATGTAAGAACCAGCTGTAAAGAGGAAAGGGAGAATTATTCTCTAGGCCCACCATTATTAAGTAATGACAGACCTTCAACTGTGGCAAATCAATAAGCAGGGTGGGCACAATGTGGACAGGTATCGAGTAAACTCTTCTAATGACAGGGGTGGAGGAGACACTTAGGGGGGCTGGAATTGCTGCAGGTCTCTAATATGTGGTTAGATCAGATATCAGTGATAGATATAATACATTCCATGCAGGCAAGGAATCGACTGGTAACCTCTTAAGGTCCTTTCCTAGTCTGTTTATTCACAATTACATAATCATGGAACACACAACTACTGCAGGGAAGCAAGGCTGACAGTTAGCTTATATTGCCACAGTCCCAATTAAAGTGCTCTTGTATGTAGTCTATATCATCCCATGCTTGTTACAAATTAATTTTGCCAAAGAGCGGAATTCAGAATTGCTGGTTCTTTTTAAAGAAAATTCGAAGTTATGCAATAGTAAAATCACTCAAAGCAACAATAACTTTGTTATGGAAATACCACTACATCAATACTCGCAAGATGACCTTTAAAATACTTCAATTTTAAATGCTGGGTTCGTAAGATTTTCTCCCCAAGACTTTTACTATGAGACAGACATCAATTTGGTTTCATCCTATGTAAACATGCATTTTGTTTTTGTTACAAATAGGAGTCCATTCATCAACTTTTCCCAATCACTTTAAAATGGCGACAAAGAATTATTCTATCACAAAAATTGTGACAGGGTTAATTCAACTTTCAAAATTCAGCCCTGCTATTCAGTAACATACAAATCAGAAATATCATTACTTTAATTTGTCTTTAAAGCAAAATGAACAGCAGTCTTTCTATGTCATGGTTCCACAGTCAGTTTCATGGCTGTGAACAGATCTGGCTGCTGCCAAAATGTCCAGTACCTCCCTCCCCCATAACAGAGGTGCAGATTCTTGCTCCTTCCCTTGTGCTGGCACAAATACTCATGCAACTGCATGGGGAAACCAGGCTGGAAATCGATCCCGTTGTAAACTAATGCAGAATAAAAGGGGACTTTTGAGTTATACCCATCACCAATCTTTAAAAATCTAAAAAGCTGTAAAAACAGTTGAAATAATGCGGGTTATGTATTTGCAGCAGAAGGCAGAATGATTCCACTCAGTGTCAACTTGGATTTTTACTTGATAAAATTGCTCATGGCATTAAAGCTTGAAACTCGTTAATTTCCAGGGCAGGGGTGTGGAGACACAGAAGAGACAGCTTAGTTATATGGTGAGATGTGTAAAGACAGATCTGTAGGAAAAAAGTTCCAAGGAAAATCATCTTTTCCTCAAGAAAGTGAGCTAGCATGACAGCTCTGTCTACAGAATTTCTGTAGACAGAAATTCCCTGACAATCTTTGAAATCATGCATTGTTTAATCAGTTTTTGAATTTGAACTGTAAACAAACTGCATATTTGATCAGGCACAGTCTCTTTTGTAGAATAGTTTCCTCGGACACTGAGGACTTCTCGATTGTTAAAATTAAACATTCACCTAAAGCGACACAATTATGCTGCCTTCCTTGCCATGGAGTCTCCTCTTCTCAAAACTACTCTTTTCTGCTACAGATCAACAGATCTACCATCATGACCATTAGTTTAGCAAATGCCAATAAATACAGACACAAGAGTGATGTCTGACTGAGAAACTGCAATACCTTTGATAAAAGGGATTTGACTGACACAGACCTAACAACACTCAAGTTCTCAGATGCGAGAAAGTCACAGATGATGAAAACATTATAAGTTATGCCCAAATCAGTATGGTCATGGTTCAGATGAGCTTTACTACCATAAAAGTAGAAATCAGTTAGATTCTGCTATTTAGTCTCAGGTGCAATTACTGCTTTACTATAGAAAGAAGACAAGGTGGACATGCTGGCCTCAGAAACCCTAATCAATTTACATTCATTAAAATTTTTAACACCAGTAAAGTCTACCCAATGTTTTTGTAACTCAGATTGTCAACATCCAACACAATTCTAATCTGTTCTCAAATTAACATTCCTCAATACAGAAAATATTTTTGAGCAAGGGTATAGAACCTTTCATGGGCTTTGTGTACCCAGTAAATTTGTATGATAAATAGGAGTAACATTTTCCAAGTTTCAAATAGCCTAGAAACATAATGTAAGATGTAGATGATCAAGACACACCTCAGATTTTTCAGACCTCATATAAAACCACATATTATGCTAGGGATTCAGCAGTTAAAAAAAAAAAAAAGTGCATCCTTGTTTACTGATTTAAGTTTGTATTTCAAATGCCCTTGCTTAGAGAATTCAACACATGGACAGAAACCCTTTTCCTTAAGCTAATTATAAGCTGTGTTGTCTATTTCAATATAACAAACTGCATATATGAAAAATAATGTAATTTATAAAAGAACTTCAAGGCACATCTATTAAATAGCTTTTTACTAACCTGCTTCCTAATGTATTTTTTAATGTGAAGGAACAATTACCACAGTCTTCATATAAGTAACCAATACCATATTTAAAATTTAAAAAAATGACAACAACAAAAACCTACCAACCAAGAAAACTCCCCACCAACAAACCAAAACCTGGAGTAATTGTTAAATAAGAACCCTTAACTTTTTCATAAAGAGAGCCTATCTCTACAAGTCAAAAGCTAAAGTAAAAGTCTCAACTGACTCTGCAGCTCTAATAATAAAGGCTTTTTTTATTTTCTCTTTTCATTACTTTTATCCTACAAGCTTAACTGCCAGTATCTTTCACAAAACATCATTTTCATCAGAATGGAAAGATAATATAAAAGCTCTATATTGTCTGCAAGGGTCAGCTTTTCCTTATTAGGTTTTAAGTAGCAGAAACTAGTTCTGCAAAGAAAACATACTGTAATTATTGTACTCAACAGGTAGCTTCAGTAATCAGGCCAAAAGCAACACAGTGGTCATGTCATTCTCAAAAGATCAGCATTTTCCCATGCTTCTGCATAACAAATGCGTTGCAGATTAATTGAAAGCGTACAGGCCATCTTAGAGCCCAAATTAATCCGAGCATTTGATATCCCCTTCACTTCATATGGAAATGTCATTCAATGGCACCATTTTCATAGGGACAAAGTGTTTTTTGATAACAAGTGGAATGTAAATCTCATGAGAAAGAAATCAATCCAGCCCAAAGAACTCCAGAGTATTGATCTATGTGCATTATAATTTCACAAGCTTGAAGAGAATTTGTAAGTTAAAGGGGAAATGATTACAACCACAAAACAGCTGCTATATCACAAAGTTTTCTTTTAACTGTGCTATGAAAGCAAGTAATAAGCAGTTTCTGAAGTTAAAAGTTATATTGGTTGAATTAAGTCTTGAGTTTGCTCAAAATCAAAGACAACATTTGATTTAATTATGATTTTTTTCTTGCAAATGTAAAAACACTTTAAAGAGCTGCAGATTTGCAAATAAAGTTCACACCATTCAGTTCTGATCAACAAGTCTATTGTCTAAACTGAAGTTAAAGGCTGAATAAAGGATTTTTACAAAATCATTTTTCAAGTACATTGAACTTTGTCAAACCTTCCATATTTGCTTCTGCAAAACAGGTGAAAATTTTAAACTAAAAAGTAACAGTTAGTGACATAGCAACAAAAATCTATAGAATAGAAAATTCTAAAGCTGCAAAGTAAGAGATGGAAAACTTCCTCTCACAAAAATGAGATTAATCCCAACAATGCAAGACAGACAAAAACCCCTACTGGGCATGGGGGGTTTTGTTTGTTTGCAACAAGTAAAGTGATTTTGAACACAAACACAAGACTTTCACTGAGAACGCAAAAGAAATCAGGGACCCCCTGAGCTTGGCTCCAGACTAAGGCCTAGTCTTTTATTGTGCTCATCTTTCTGTCACAGCTTTGAAAAATTTACGGTTTCATTTTAAGCACAAAAAGAAATTCTAGATGTTGAAGTTGAGATTTCAACCTCACCCAGACACAGGTATGAGGTACTGATTTCCATAACAACAGGGTGAAATTTTAAATTCTGTTTATCTGAACAGGTCTCGGACTGCTTTAATCTTACGTTACACTTAAAAGAACCCTGTTTGTCTTTTGGAAATAAGTTCCAGTTGTTCATACAACATGTATACACCAACACGCACGGAAATTGTTTTCTTGCATATTCCCCTCCATTTCAAGTGTGAAGGCATTAACACACAATTGCATCCCAAACTGATACGTCACTAAAAACACTCTAATTCTACCACAAGTGTAAGTAAATACTGCAGGTACGACAATACAGTAGCCTCCAAGTTTCCTGCATGACTTTCTGCATGATCCTAGGTGATTTTATCAACTGAAAACTGGCATTTCAAAAACTCAACTATTCTGTGAGCCCCAGCAAAAATTTGTAAAGTTCTATCATAATGAGAAACCATTGAAAAGAATAATTGACACTGACTGCACATCCCTGACTTTTATCAATTACAAAGCCTCAATGATGCTCTCAGCCCAGACTAAACCTCCCTACTACAAGGATGGGTATTTAAATACTCACTCAGAAATACTCATCCAAGATGCAGTTTCTATCCAGCCTAGCTGGACCAGTAGATAAGATACCATAGGATTCGCCTTCCTTCCACATCATTTTCCCTACCTCATCTAAGCAGGCATCTGCAGCTTTCCTGGGGGAGTGTCCTCTGTCTGCTAGAATATCCAACTAAAATTTCAATCTTCTGCTAAAATATGGTGGTCATTTTCTCATTTTTTTTCCACAAAAAATGAAAATTATCTGCTTTGATGTTCTTATATAGAGAACACTCTTTACTGTGTCCAAATTCAGTTGAGGAAATCAGCAAAGCAGAAGTCGCCTAAAGCCTCTTTCTTGGTGAAGAGTTTTCTTTCACACACCTGTATTAGCAGTAAAATACGTATAGAGTGCAGTAAAAAAAAAATCCATAGTGCAATTTCCTTTCTCTTTTCCTTCTCAAAAATCCATCACAAATATGTCTCAAGTAATTTAAAAAACAAGTTTGAAAGGTTCTAGGCTTGAAAGCTGAGATGTACCTCTCAATTTTAAAAAGCAAGCAGGAACACGAAATTTTGCAATCTTCAGCACTAATGACAGTTTCTTATGACATTCTCCTACAATTTTTAATTAGTTCCAATATAAACTCATTTTGCAGTTCTCTGTCTCTGTCCAAGCACTGTAAATTCTCTGTCAGGGTGCAGTCTTTACTCAGATGGATGTCTTCATGAAACTTACAGAAATATAACCACAATAACTAATAATCACTAATACTTATAGAACTGAACTCACATAAAGTATATTGTTTGGAAGGTATCTCAATTTTAAGGAACATCCAAAAGATAAACAACTTCTTTAAATACTTAATTTTTTTTTAAACAATTACAGGGTAGGTCTGTGACAGAAACACTGTTTCCAAAATCCATTTACATATAAAAACACTACTTCTTTAAACTTTGCCACCTTACTTTCTTCCTTCTACTTTCCAGACACTTATTCCCTATAATAAAATTAATAAACCATGAGTTTTTGTTAAATTATTATATAAACCAGAAATCAACACAGATTATATTATTAAAGCTTTGTAACAATCATTTAAAAAAACTGAAGGTGTACTAACATGGCTTTGTTTAGGTAAAAAAACAGGCCTCTTAAAGTGCCATGAAGAATTCCTGTGAAGACTTCTGTCTAAATCAATTCTAAAAACATCTGCCAAAAAAAGCATTCATCATTTAAATTCACTGAAAATACTTCAGTCACTTCACTTGACTGATTCTCATATTTTATCATTCCAAATTAAATTAAAAAGAAGATTCCTAACAGCCCTAATTGCAATTTCTCAGTTTAGAAGTTTTGCTAACAATTCAATAGAAAATTACTATTCCAAGGTATTTGCGTAGAGCTTGGCACAGAAAGTTTCTAAATAAGAACCAAACCACAAAGCCTAATTCCAATTGTAATTCACTCCAAGACCACCTGTTACATTTATACTTTAACCTTTAAAGTTGAAGGGTTAACTAATCATTAATTAATGAATTTGCTTTTTCCTTTCAGCAACATCAATAAATTTTTATATATTGTCAGCTTAACACACAAATGTACTCAAAAGTAAAAGATTTAACCCCTCTGCCCTGATATGGTTTTGAGTAGAAGTGAGGACCAGGATTACATGATGAATTATGGACCTCAGATTAATACAAGTTTATTTCATGATCTCTCTTGCAAGTCAGCCAGGCAGACAGGAGAAGCACAACAGCATCAGCTCTCCAGAACTGTTTTTAACAGCTAGCAATTCCTAGTAGGGAAAATACAGGCAAATAAATTAAAAGATTAATGACAAGAAAATTATTCTGTGTTCTGTACTCCGTGCATATCACGCAATACAAAGTTACTATTTACTTAATTTGTTAAAAATTTTAATTAAAAGTACTAGTATGAGACAAACCTAGTGCAAAGGAACTTCCAGCCGCCACAGATGAACCATTCTAAGCCTCTTCTTCTCTGAGAAATTCTGGCTCTTGGTAGAGTATGGTAATCACTCTCATCATTTTCAAAGCCTTCTTCTGACATCATTAGTGGCATTTCATCCAAATGAGAGGACTCATCTTCCACTTGGTACCTGGAAAAATTAAATAAAGGAACTAAATAAATAGCCAACACATTGCTTTTTATTACTGGGAATCTCCTAAAGTAACATTTACTTTTTGCCATATGGAATTTTATTAGGGAGATATTTTCATCTAAGCATCTCATGTATTTTTGTTAACACATTAAAAAGATATTCTGATTTTAGTTAAAATTGTGTAATACAGCAAAAAGCCCTGCAACGAATCATTGTCAATCACAGTATAAACAATTCTAGGGAAATTCTTGTTTTTTACCTAATCTGTAGACACAGAGTTGCAACTTCCTGCTTTTCAAAGGATTCTTTGTAAGATTTTGTTAAACAGAAATTACTTTGCAAAGCTTATAGCAGATGCAAGTGACTGAGTTTTCATGGAAGTACAGACTTCATATTTCCACTGAGCTTCTTCAGCATACTTTCCTGATGTCTGTTCTTGTGTATGCAGGCCTTTAAGCCTCACTTTCTTCACAACTCATCAGTACCTTGGTTTTAATTATGAAAACCTTATAGTTACTCTTATAATTCTACACAAAAACATTCAGCGAGTCATGAAGATTTGCCTGTGAGACCCATGGAAACAACATTAAGCTAACAACAGTCCTTTCCTCTCCAGAAACTATTATCCACTCTAATGTTACATTTCTGGAATGCTTTTTAACCTAAGAAAAAACACTAGATTATTCAGTAAGAAAATTCCCCTAAGTGCATGCAAATTGACTAACTTACTCATTTCATCCTTTTATACCTTTGGGAAGATGATTGAAAGAAGATGTGCTGTTACTCAGAATTAGCAAGTTTAATTTTTATGAAGCTGTATTTAAAGTCATCTCTTACAAGGTGAATACTAGGACTGTCCCATTTTCTCCATAGTAACCTAAATCCAATCCATATAAAAATAGTAATTAACAAAACCTGAAATTCATTCCCTTTATGCGAGTGAGCAACCGGAGTGCATGGAGTTCTGCCTAGGGATGGATGAGGAGGCAACTGGGAGCTTCTGGGTTAGGAGCAGAGAGGAGAGGCAAAGGCTTTCAGTAGGTGTCTGCTAGATACCACCTGAACAGGAAGAATGTGCAAGTGAGGCCCTTTACAGACAAAGAGGAGCAGCTTCACGTTCTCAAGCCCTGGTCTTCATAGGGAACTTCCACCACCCTGGTATCTGCCAGAGGAACAACACAAAAGGACATACGCAATACTGGAGGGCCCTACAGCGCTTTGACGACAACTTCCACCTCTAATTACTCAGGAGGAACCCATGAGAAGAGATGCTGTGCTGAACTGGTACTCATCAGGCAAGAAGGGGCTCACTGGAGATCTGAGGTTCAAGACAGGAGTGACTGCAGTGACCATGAGATGGTAGAGTTCAAGACCCTAAGACCAAGGAGGAAAGTGGCAAGCAAGCTCACGACCCTGGAATTCAGAATGAATTCGGCCTTTTCAAGAACTGCTTGAAAGAGTCCCATGGAATAAGGTCTTGGAGAGAAGAGAGGCCCCAAAAAGCTGATTAGTATTCAATGATCAGCTACTCCAAGTTCAAGAGATTCCCATCCAACTAGGGATGGCCCTGACTAGACAAACAAGGAGCTGTCCAAACTCAGACACAAAAATGAAGTGCATAGACGGTAGAAATAAGAACCTGGGAGAAATACAGAAACATTGTCCAAGCTTCCAAGGACAAAGCTAGGAAAGCTATAGCCAAATATGATTGAATCCAGCCAGGGATGTCAAAGACAAGAAAATTTTAAGTACATACACAAAGTAAGGAAGACTAGGAAAAATGCAGGCTCATTGCTGAATAAGACAGGGGATACAGTTACACAGGACATGGAAGAGGCTGAGGTAGTGGATGTCTTCTTTGTTTCAGTCTTGATTAGCAAGACTGATTTTCAGGAGCCCCAGGCCTCAGGGAGCAGGAAGAAAGCCTAAAGCAAGGAAGATGAGTCAGGGAACACTTAAGCAAACTGACTGTGAATACACATATATATTTTCACATAGTATGACATTATAGATATAATAAAATACATATAAATTTAGTAAAACATAGAATATATAATATATAGTAATATATAATTAGTATTATATTACATATATTTATATATAAGAATATATAAAACCTATGGGTCATGATGGGATGCACCCATAAGTGCTGAGGAACCTGTAAGATGTCATTGCAAGGTCACTTTCAATAATCAATCATGGCAATTGGGAGAAATGACTAAAGATTGGAGGAAAGCAAATGCCACTCCTACTTTCAAGAAAGGCAGGAAGGAAGGACACAGGGAACCTGCCCAGACCTTCCAGTCTCACCACAATCCCTGGGAAGGTGATAAGAATGGTTCATCTTTGGAAACCTTTTCCAAAAAAGGACAAGAAAATCATCAGTAGTCAGCATGGTTTTACCAAGGGCAAGTCCTACCTGACCAACCTGATAAACTTGTAAGATGAAATAACTGACCTGATAGATGAGAGAAGAGCAATGGATAGTGTCTGCTTGGACTTCAGTAAGGTCTTAGACACTGTCTCCTATAAAATTCTCATAGACAAGCAGCTGCTGTAGCAGCTGGATGAGCAGACAGCAAGGTGGATTGAATTCTGTCATAATAATTCTGTCACAAAGTCTAGATGGAGGTCAGTGCACTACGTCAGTGTACCCCAGAGATCCATGCTGGCTCCAGTCCTGTTGAACACCTTCACTGATGATGTGGAAGATGGGGCAAAACACAACCTCAGCAGGTTTGCAGATGACACAAAACTGGAACTAGTGATGATAGGCCAAAAGAATGTGCTGCTATCCAGTGCAAAATTGACAGGCTGGAGAAACAGGTTGAGGGGAACCACAGGAAGTTCAGCAAGAAGAATTACAAAGTTCTGCACCTGAACAACCTCACTCACCACTATATGCTGGGGGCTACTCCAGGGAAGGAGCCTGGCAGCAAAGAATTTGGGGATCCTGGTGAACACCAAGTTGACTGTAAGCCAGCACTGTGCCCTCACTGCAAAGAAAGGTTCCAATATCCTGGGATGCATTAGGCAAAGCACTGCCAGCACGTCAAGGAAGGAGATCCTTCCCCTCAGCTCAGCATAGTGGGGCAACACCTGGAACACTGTGTCCAGTGCAAGAGAGACATGGACATGCTGAATAGAGCCCAATGAAGGGCCATGACGATGATGAAGGAACTGAAGCATCTCTCCTACAAGGAAAGAATGAGAGAGTTGGGATTTCTCAACCTGGGGAAGACAAGGCATAGGCAGGATCTAATTACTTTCTATAAACCAGAAGGGAGGTTGCAAAGATGACATAGCAAGGCTACCTTCAGTGGTGCCCAGTCTCAGGACTAGAGGCAATGGGCACAAACTGAAACACAGAAGGTGCCATCTCAACATCAGGAAACACTTTTGTAACATGAGGATGATCGAGCATGGGCATCAGCTGTCCAGGCAGATTGTGACACTTAAAACTTTTGACACAATTAAAACCTGTCTGGACACCATCTTGGGCAAGCAGCTCTAGGTGGCCTTGCTTGAGCAGGAGGGAGTTCTGCTGACATAGAACAGCACCCTGAACAGTATTCAGTCCAAAGACTTGATAGACAAACCCGGTATTTTTTTTAAAAAGGCAGTATTACAAACACTGGGGGAGCATGAAAAGGCACCATCACTGGGCTTGCATTTTTTCAACTCCCTATATATTAAATACAAAAGCTTGAAACCATTTCCTTTCCCCCTAGATTTTCTGTGTTCAGCCCTATTGTATACAAGAACATATATTAAAGCAGCTTTTAACCTTTTTGGATGCCAGGAAAGGGAGGGAGGGAACGGAGAGATTGAATATAAGATTTCTATTGAAAAGGTACACCATATACTTTATACTGGCTGTATAATAAATTGGTATCAACATAGTTAAGAAGTAAACTCTAATGAGGAAGGGCAACAAAAAGCCCCAAACGCACTATTGTTTAACAAGTCTTTAGCTAGACACTTCCTCTTTTCTTTGGCAGGTGATACCCTGATTTCTGCACCTCCTTGGAATCACTTAGTATGGAACACCATTAAGGGATGTTAACAGTGCGTTCAGACTAGATTAGAAAATATTGCATAACTAGGAATAATAATAAATAAACACCCCCCACACCCAGCTGCAAGTCAGCTGAGTACTGGAACCTTAAGTACATTAGACCTCATGACAAGAAATCTTCATCAGTTTCAAATGGTCTAAAAGAACTACCATACTGCAGAAGACACAACCAGTTCCAAACTAAAATAAGCTGTGCTAATGTTAAAAGTTATGAGCTCCTAGAAATTTAGCTATGTGAAAATATGGCATGGAAAATGCTTTTTAAATTATTGCTAAGAGCACCCACTTTAAAAAAAAAAGTTCAAAACAAACATGAAAAACTTGATCTTCACAATGTTGTTTGCAAAAAGCTGCATCTGACATTTAGCTTAATATGACAATCTAGCAATATACTTTATCTTACTATTATTCTTAGTAGTTTTTTAAGAAAAAATTTTATACAAAAAGTTCCCTTCACAAAACACTGGAGTTATTACAGGTTAGCATCCATATGATATCAAATTATATTGTTCTCAGACTAGATCAACACTAGGTAATAAAACCACTGCTTAGAAAAAAACTCAAGATATTACTTTATTCTTAGACTTCCAGTAAGACAGGCCTGTGTTTAAACAGACTCCTGTTCAGTGCTTTTATAATATTTTCTAATTAAATTTGTAAATTACATTATCATGGTTTTAATAGAGAGCTTTATGTTGCATTGTGTTTTTCTCTTGGATATCCAATTAATGGTGTATTTTAACACCACGCAGTGAAACCACAGTCTGCCAGCTGTAATGGAAAGGACAAGATATCACAAAGTAATACAACCCTTTTACTTCCATACAAAGTTAACAAGTGCCTGATTTGAAAAATAGTATCTTTTATAAACAACAGTAACACAGTAACATGTTTAACCCTCTCCAAGGGAGAGAGATTTGACAAAGAAACATTCACAGACATGTTTAACACTTAAATCTATTTTTAAAATGTGGTAATATTTGTAAAATACATTGATCTTTTAATCACAATTTCTTTAAGGTTTGTTTGCCCTTATATTAAAAACAAGGGTTTTTCCCCACAACTGGTATCTAAAAGAAAACTTTGAACTTTTAAATATGGAGCTTCACCAAGTACTGAAGATAATGAGCATAAGCACCATCATGTTTGGTAAGCTTGACTTCAAAATACAGCCTGTGAAATGGCAAGCAATTTATTCTGTTTCAAAAGCAATTTTGCTATTGTGTTGGAAAATTGTACTTCAGTATTTAAAAACAGTAAGATAATGAATAATGGATTTTTCATAACTAGGATGAGGACAAAAATCTTTGTGTCTTTGTTACCTAGTATTTTTCTGCACTTAATTGCTTGAAGTGCTGATTTTCCTTGAGTGACAAATCAATTAAGTATAATCCTAGAAACTTGTATTAAAATAGGGAAGCACTGGAAGCAACATGAATAAAGAAGCCAGAGTGAAGACATCAAAACTCTCAGCATGACTGCTACTAAATCAGGTATGAAGAAAACTATCTTGACAAAATATGGTTTCCTAAGGAAAAAAGAACATTAATATTAAACAACTTTCAACAAATCTGACTACTATTAGGAATATAATTTAACAGATTTAACTGAAAGGAAGCCATGCATAATAAATACTTTAAAGTGAAATTTTGATATAAATATCTGCTGTGAAAATGATGCCTCAAGTCACATGTACCTATGTCATTCCACTTTGATGGCTGTTTGCCAGAGTAGATGCGGCTGCAGTTTCATAGGTACCATAACAGGTAATGGAAGCCATTCTAAGTTATTTAAATCTAACTTGGCTACCTATTTAGATCCATAATAATTTCTGTATTTTCTGCCAGCTTTCCATTACTCTAAAAGGGCAATGTTCAAGGGTGCAGCAGGAAGGTGAAAGCCACATGCATGCTTTTCTGGTTTTACTCACTCAACAAATGCAGCAGCAGTATTTGTAAAGAGTTTTTTTTATCTGTCTGATTAAAAGACTTGGGCAGGAATATAAGTACTGTGTCAGACACTGCATAGATATTCTTTCCTTGTAACCTATCACTTTTGCTACAGATCATCATACACAAGAAGGAAAACCAAGGCTGATGTCTTAAAGCAGTATTTCTCAAACATAGTGAGGAAGGAAAAAGGAATGCACGGTCATGAGTCTATGCATGAACTATGCATGGACCCAGGAGATGGCTGTGGGATGCAGAATGGCATGGAAGTGAGGCCACAGCAGAAAAAGTTCCAAGTAAAAAGCTGAAAAAGACCAGTTGAGCTACTGTCACCCACTGCTGTGACCATGTCCCATCCTGCCAAGAGCTGGTGATTCAGCGGAGTGGCTGTGGCAGCCACAGGACTCCCTCTGCTTCATCTCAAGGGTAGAGGACAGACAGAGTAAGATGCACAATCTGCCTCACCCATCCTGCCCTACCTCCAACCTATGTGAACACTTTCCAAGTTTCAGGATAAAGAAGGAATCTGACAAATTGCAGAGAAGCAGTAGAAGAAAAAATAAAGAAAGGGACAGGAATAGCCATATGAAGAGCAAGAATTGTTTCTTAAAGGATGAACCACCAAATCAGCAACTGCCATAGACTGTCTGTATCACTGACAAAACTGTTCAGATCGTGTCCTCTAACAAAGAAAAAATTCCCAAGAAACTGCAGCTATATAAATTTTACCAAGAAAGGCACGGTCATCCATAACCATGCTTCTAAGTATACAATGTACTTTCATGTAACCCTTCCTCTTAATCAAATAATCAGTGTACGCATTAAACAAATTGCTTTGCTAGAGAGTTACCAAAAAAAATCAAATTTTGAATACTTATTTTCCTCAAATATTCCCCTGCATTTCTAACAATTAGAAGTTACATTTTTCCTCTAATTTCAAACACCTCTATACTTCACTCAGCAGTAAATTCTGTTAAACTACAAAGCAATCGTTATTCTCAGATTACAGATGCTGAAAATGGAAAAATCTTCTACAGCTAAGTGCATGAAATTTAGAGAATTTCATTTAAATTCTTCCTATGAAACACAGAAAAGCTATTTTAGAAATTTTTAGAATTGATTAGAACTTGCCACTATTTGTCCCTATTCAGCTTTAGCTGTGGCTCTAATGCAAGTACACCCTAATGAGTGTTACTTGGGAAGTGTCTGAATGCAAGTCCCTGCCTAAAAAAAAGCCCACACTCACAAAAAAAAATGCTATTACAATTTTTAATGAAGTAAACACAGTTATTACTAAAAAAAAAAAAAAAGAAAATAAAAAGGACAATATGTTTGGGGCGCTTTTAAGGACACTGACATTTGTAGAGCTGAACATTTATATCCAGTTTCAAGAGATAATTTTGCTTTTGTGTCCTTGAATGACAGGATGTTTAAAAACTTAGTATAACACTCTCATCATAGTGCATGTTTATCCACTGGAAAACAAAATAGAAGGAAAAAGTACTTCTTCTGTATGCAGGCAAGTTTACTACTGACTGTGTCACTGAGAGGAGTAAGATCAAACTTGGCAATAAGACCAAATAAATCATTGCCTCCCTGTCCCCAAATGATACAAAGAGACAATCTGTAAAAACCACAAGCCAGCATTTTTGAACTACTACTACAAAAAAACAACAAACAAACAAAAAACCCAAAACCCAACCCAACCAAAAAAAAAAAGAAAAAAAAAGAAAAAACCAAAACCAAACCAACCAGACAAAAAACCCCACCAAAAAAACCCCCCATCAAACAAAAAAAAAGTGTTACCTTCTGCCTTACAGAACTAAATGAAAAACCCCTACATCTGTCGAGACAAAGGTCTACCAGCATAATACAATGTTATTACCACAGCAGCTCCCTTTCACCAGTAGCTTTAAAAAAATTGCTTAAAACAGGTACTAAAACTACCAGACACCTACAAAAATCAAATATTCCGAATGCTATTGGCCTCTCTCTCTCCTACATCACACTTTCTTCCTAGAACAATATACAGATGAAGCAAATTGAGAAGATCTGTGTAATGAAGCCTTCATGAAAAAAGGCACCCGTCCTTATTACCCCTTGCTCACCTTACAAAGCACTATGCATATCCTAATACAAGATCTTTTTCAACCCATGACAAGATGAGTGAGTCTCTGTATTTAACAAATAGATACCAGAAATACCTAAATACACAGCAGGTCCTTAGGAAACGTCATCTACATTCACTAGAACCCTATTTTTAATTAGTAGGGTATGTCATTGATCAGAACAACGGGGCCATTTTATCACTGTCACTGGGTATTGTTATTGACATTGTAGCCCAATCAATTGTTTTCTCTCCCTGTTCTTAGCAATCCAAATGCCTGCCCAAGCAATACAAATCACTGTATTTAGATACTATAGATACAAACCAGGAAGGCATGCAAAAATAATAGCTTAAACATACAGTCACTTGTGCTTACTGCAAACAATAGTATCATCTCCAATAGTTATTCAACGTTCTCAAATCTTTTTTTTACCTAATTATTTAAAATGTGTCAGATCAGGGTGATTACTTTAACTGTGCTAAAAATTGTGTCTATAAACCTATCTTGGTGTGAAAGACCATTACCAGTGAAGAGAAAAACGTAAGGATAACTTTTTTCAAGTACACAGTTCTACACGTCAAGTCTAAGAACTGCAATTAAAGACCACTTTTTTACTAAAATCACTTACAGTTCCTATGTCATCAACATTTGTGTCTGCAGACAAAATACGACAAACTACTTCTCAGGTGTTGTGCCAATGAAAGTGTCATTGTTTGTAAAATTATTTTATAGTTGCTAATGTGAGCAACTTCATATGGTTACCTGTATCATTAAATCATTAAACTTTGCTCTGAAAAGTAAAAGCAACAGAAACTAAAAATGACAACACACACTGCATAAAAGGTCTGAAAACATTAACTTATGGCAAGTCTATTTTTCAAAACTTATACACCAAACTCCTTTGACCTTCATCCCAGGCAGAAGTCTCAGAAGCTGCACCTTTCATAAATCAGGTGTCAGTCCCAACCAGCAGTATTAACCTACAAATAAATTCTTCAGCAAAGAAAGCAAAATCCAGTCCAGGAATGTGGATCCATGAACCCCTTTTTCTAAAAGCTGGAGGTACTCCATAACTCGACAGTCTTGAAAACAAACCCAAGCCAAACACTGTGACACAAATACAGCATCCCAAGCACAAAGCTGCCAAGCAAACAAACCTATTGGAAGAATCAGAATTCAAAGATGGGATCTCAGAGCCTAAAAAACACTCAGTGACAGAGTTCCAAACAAAAGGGGCAAATCTCTGTCGAAAACTATGATTCAGGAAAGGCTAACAACAAAGGGTAGTACGTCCTGCAAGACACTGACATCAATGTTGATTTTTTTAAATGAAAAAGAGACAAACACTTTACAGTTCAGGTGAAGTCTATAAAAAAGGGAGGGGCAAGAGTTCTTGTGGTAAAAGAAAGAAAAGATATACATGATTGATCCATTTTGTAAGAATGGTGTAACAGTACAGACAACTCTCCTAAGGACTATTCGAGTGAGATTTCTTTACACCACATGTGATCCTTTCCTCCTTATACTGAAACAAAAAGCAGAGGTACACTGGAATGAATATATGTATATTTGAATATATCAGCATAATATACAGCTGTGTAATTTAATGTGTTTCATTCCCAATACAACATCTATGTATCAGCAGCTGTAGCCTGAAACACTTACCAGAAATACCACATTTAGTAGTTCAGAGTTCATAACATTCCTATCAAGTATCAGCTGAACCTGTAACATTTGCAACTTTTGGTATCACAGTAACAACTGATACATCTCACTTTAAGTCACTACCTCTGGCAAAGATTTCTGTCCTACAGAAAGTAGGTAAGACTCAACTGTAATGATGTGTCCACTTTGCAGCCATTCCTGTCTGCTGGTCACAGAGAAAAAACAACACAAGACAGGTTCTGATTTAAACAAAAGACTACAGGAACCAGGATGATGTCATAAGCTTTGTCCACAAGGAAGTGCAGGTGCGCCAGTACACATATAGAGAATTAACAAGCAGTACCCACTCTCACAGCTGCTTACCTTCCAGGAGTTTCTGTGATCATATCCAGAGCAGCAGAATGAATAGCATTAACAATGCTATTTCTACCCAAAAAAGTAACATAGATATTTACAGTTTATGTTCCTGGACTTAACAAGTTACTACTTCTGGTCAAACAACAGATGTTTGAAGAAGTTACCGTCACTTTGCAACAACAGTTTTAAAACACAGATGTTCAAAAGTAAATTCAGTTCCATCTTTGGAATGTTTTATCACAGAAGCTATATTAAAATTCAAATTAATGCAAATATTGTCAGTCATTCAGCTTCATCCATAATTTTCAAGCTCATTTTCAGGATGAAATATGTAGAGCCATTCAATTAACAGGTGTGTGGAGGAGAAGATGAAATTGAAACCTGTAAAACCTGCCCAGATATTGTAAGAACTTTTGTTCTAAACATTCAGAAGCACCCATGGAACGAGATTCATAGGAATCTCTAGCAGCATTTCAGACAATTGTACAAAATACCAAATATCATTGCATATAGCCCATTCAATGGGTAAATTCCATTGATATGTATCAATATGTGTTTTTTTAGAACAATTATGGACATTTTGCTAGGCTTTCTAGACCCACAGTTACAGAAAAGTAAGTCATGAACTTTCTGTGAATGTCACTCTACAAGAGATGTATAGGATCTCTGATTGTTACATTGCCTCACCAAATTATATTTTTAGTTATTTGGAGACACTATTCTTAATTATTACACTTGAAATATAAAAAAACCACTGGAATATGGAGAATAACATCTAGAATGTGAAAATCACAGTGTAGTTTAAAACTAGGACACAATTCTAACAAATAACTGAAAGGCAGCAGGAATCAAGGTATTTTAACAAAGACCACATGAGACTATGTCAGAAATGAAAAAAACCCCAAAGAATTACAGTCTATGCATTGAGTATTATCTGTTGACATTTGTATGTCTCTTTTGTGGTGGTTCACTGTGAAACCCAGCCATACATCCTGAGAAATCATAACCATAACATTGCTGGGAACAGCTTTCATTTAAATGAAAAACATTAGAACTGTATTACTACATTAAATCATCTTATTTTCTGTGTACTACAAAAACTGGTTTGGGATTTTTAAGTATCACGGAAGCATGTGAATTCTCATTGAACTTCAAGTTCTGCAGACTTCCGTTCCATTTTGTCTGGAAGAGATTTCATTTTTTCTATTATACATACTTCACATTAAATAAGCTACAGTTCACCAATTGTTAAACAACAAGTATCCTGCATTTATTTACCTGTCCAAGAGACACATTATCTTACTATTTTATTCTTCTTGTGCAATTTTCTTATTCACTAATGACATATGAAAATTCAAAAACAGCAGTCTAGTTAGTTGCCTTAAAACGGTCTGGCTCCATCAGTGGTAAACTTGAGAGACAAGCAACAGCAGTTGATCTCTTCCACAACTTGTCCTGCCACAACCACCTAATATAACCAGTAGTGTCATTCATAAATACACTACTGTGGTCCATACCATGAATAATCATGCAAGAGATTTCCTTCCAGTGACTGGGTGTCATGACACCACCTGTATGAATATCTGGAGTACAACTGATTTTATGTCACATAAGGTACAGCTGGTAAATGTGATTTTCTGGTACCAGCTCAGGAGTTCCAACACCTCTCACCTCAGCCTTATTAGGCCAAATACAAGCATATGCTGGCAGCAGCAAGCACAGAACACCAGAATAAACCAGGTATTTTGCTTATGGATAAATGAGGGTTGACTACTGTTTAGCCCCTTATAGGCTTCAAAATTCCACCAGGCTTCTTGTTTTCCTTTCATCAAGCTCACATGACAACACAGGCACAGCACAGTCAGCTTCCTTCCTGTGTTCAGCAGTTGATTACTCTGGAGCTGATGATGACAAATACAAGTCTAGCAGATGAGAACAAGCATGTCAAGACTCACTGCACATTTAGGGTGATCCTGAATGTTCTCTGGTCCTCCTTCTCCCTCACCATGTAAACAAAAAGCAGCAGCTATTTTTCCTGTAGATAACAACCTTCGAGCTGAAGGACAAGGTACTGAAACAAGTGCTGAACCAATCAACTTCTTCCCTAAGACTTTTTACAACTATGCAAGTTGAATATACGAAACAATAACAAGGATTTTTCAAATTAATTTTAAGGTGAACAACTTTTCCCTCCAAGACAGATTTTCCTTGCTAATGGTAGCACACGAACACTTCTCTGTCCATCTGAGGTATGGAAAGATGACAGAAAATATAAAAACTGGATTTCTACTGCAGAAGTAATAAGTTGCCCTTAAACATCAGAAATAAAAGCAGAACAGGATGCATGTGTTCATTGAACCATAGGTAACATTTAATATGTATTTTTAATTTTTTTTTAAAACCAAACCAACCAGACAAAATGAATATATAAAATACATTAATCTTGTCATGTTTATATATATATACATAAAGTACATCCCACAACACTTCACAATTTTTAGCTGACTACAATTTTATACAGAAGTGTGTGCATTATCGAAGTTTCTTAGGTGTGTGGGGAAAAACATATTCCATTTTTAAAATATGCGCTATCAATCTGCCTAAAAGCTCAAAAGCACAAAGCACATTACGGACAAACACTGATTAAGAAAGTCTTTGTTCACATGGCAAAGCAAATTATAGCAACACTAGCACAGACTCCTACAGTGCTTAGCTTAAGCAAAAGAAGTCATCCTACAAATTAGCTGTGAGGCCAATAAAGGTTAGCAACTGATGAGTTGTATTAACTGATGTTGCACAGCAGCAGGACAGTCAATAGGAGTTAAAAATACTACCACACTTAAGTTAAGGATGGGTGTGTAAGACTTTCAAAAGACTGTAAATTCTTCACTGAAGAAATAAATCACAGCAAGTCAAAGACTCTTGGAGGTCCAGAAACAACAGCACTGGATTAAACCTGACATACCGACTCTAGTGTATTTTAATAGGTGTTTGTTTCTAGACATCTTCCAAGATATGCATTACACCCTTTAAGGCAAAAGCCTCAAGCACACATGCACATGAGAGGTTTCTGCATATCAGAGACCTCAGTGACTTCAACACTCTCATAAGTATCTGACATCAGGACCTTTGCTGCAGTTTCCACAGGAATGCAAGGCTTCTTCAGAGTCTGTGCTGAAGATAAAGATTAGAAAAGCAGGATGAATCACTCATTAAGACATAGAAGCTGTAGTTCAATTACAAGCTTAGAGTCATAAGGCTTACAAGTTGTAATTTGACTATTTGCACTGCTGTATTTCCCCTTTGACTCTACACAAGACAGCTGTGGTAGACTCCACACAAACATTCCCATGTTTTTGTTACAGGTCCGTAGGAGCCCCACTTTCCAGAGGTGCTCTCACAAACTCAAGGCAAAGTATTCTTGAAGAAGAATGACCAACCTACTCAACTCACATTAAGAAAAACAAAAACAAAGTGAGTGAAGAGGTTGGTGTAAACACTCTAATTCTCAGAGCTCAAATTATCAATTTATTAATCAAGTGATCAACAATGAAGAAAAGCAATAAACATGCCTGTCAATTTTTAAAGGTGTTATATACCTACAAGAAGTTGCACAAAAGTAATGAAAATCATAGATAACCACTTCTGTGGAAGATCAAAAAGTTAAATACGTATCACCTGCACCTGAAAAGATTATGACAGACCATAACTCTGAAAGATGTCATCGAAACTGGAAGGAATGTAATCCACAAGTTTTGGAGGGCGATGCTGATCAAAGACAGAGGGGAAGAAGCAAATCTGTAATGAGCTGGTAGCTCCTTGCTAGATTCCTACAGCTTTCCAAATCTGCGTATAAAGCCACCATTAAACAGTTTGTCTAAAGAACAGCAATGACACCTGCAAACCAGTGTAACCATCTGACTTATGGACTCAACCCATCCCACCTGGAGCCTTTTTCAAATCACTGAAACACTCCTGGTTAACCTACAACAAAACTCCCAGTCCCTTTCATAGTCCGGACTAAGTTTTTGCCTACCTAATCCTCCTCTTTATTCCCAAGCACAACACCTACTAAGAAAACAATTTTAGCGAGAACTTTCTCTGATTCGATTCTCTAAGGAAAAGGGATAATAACACTGCCCTACCTCAAAACAGAGGACAAACCAACAATCTGTCAGACATTCAAGGACTAGTGAGATGGGGAATGCTACTACTATGGCAAACTGTCCTACAAACTTGTGAATATTCATAAAAAAACCTTTGTCTAGTTTAAGAATCAAGACAACATAATGTAAGCCTAACCTATTTTGCACAGCTTTAAACTACCGTTTTTGTTAGTTATCCCACCCAGACAAAGAAGTAAATATATTTTATTTATTAGGAAACAGATTTACCACTGTATTTGAACTAGAACAGCACCAACTATTCTGTTTTTAGCAAGTCCATTTACTTTCAGATCCTACTACTGCTCCCTCCAGTCCTTGTATCCACAGTCAATGCTCTACAAGAACTAGAAGAGGAAAGAAACCTTAAACAAGTAAGTATAAGTACATCATCCATTGTAAGATTGTTATCCACTGTAGATACCAAAATTATGGAAGTACATTTTTCCTTGCTCAGAAGAATAGTATACTTAGAAATTATTCATAATAACAGGAAGGAACAAAAGGTTCAATTTTTGCCCAGAAACATTCAATGGCAGACCTTTAAACCATCTTCTCCAAGCTGCTTAAGCCCAACAGTGTATATTTCAGGAATTTTGAAGTTGTTCTAATTCCCACACTCAGGAATGGTGTCCGTGCTAGCATCCAACGACCAGCTCGCACCATATTTACTAAGGACCCCCAAACTCCCCCCGCCGCGGGCATCCCGCTCCTAAGTGAAGTCCCGGCAAAGGACCCGAGTTGCGCCGAGTTGCGGGCGGCGGGGCCTGGCGAGCGAAGGCCGCACCCGCGGGCGCGGGGCCGGCGCCGAGAGCAGCCGGGCCGAGGGAGCCCTGCGCACCCTCCCGCCGCCACCGCATCCCGTCCCGGCCCCGGCCCCGCCGCCGGGACACGGGAACAGCGGCCCGGGGGAGGCGGCTAGCGCCGCGGAGGCCTGC